>OY735222.1:15957527-16462527 GCA_963457665.1 Thysanoteuthis rhombus
GGTCCGGACCCCTCCTGCTCAGTCAGAGCACAATTTTTCTTTCTCTAGATAAGGAAATGGTATCAGCAAAAAGTCCAAATACTCCCAACTAATTATATAGATTATAGATTAACTATGAAAATGAAAAAAAAATATACATTATTCTGTCATTCCTCTTATATAAGTGAAATGTCTTCCGTCTATTTCTTATCGATATTTTAGTTTTTGGTTCAGTCGTAAATGTCTATTCCTTTAACTTGACTCCTTGGTCAATCTTGGGCTTAGAAGCTACAATTCAAATCTAAGTAGAAATGCCGAATATTGCAAAACTCCAGTTCAAGTTTGAGTTGACTTTATCTCTCTCCCGTAACAAGAACAATCCTCACCTAATTTAGGAGAGTAGACCCTTCGCTGTTTGTCTATCCCTTTATGTTAACTGTCTTCAATACCTTCAAACAGATTTTAGTGACAGCTGAATAGCATCGCAAAATCCTATGCGGTTCACCAATCAGTCTAGCCCAGCCAGGCACACCAAACCGATAAAAATACCATTCGTGATTTGAAATCACGATCAGGTGTTTGATAGGCAGCTCTCTTACCAACTGAGCTAAACTGATAAGACTTATATATCCAGGAATTTATTTATTATGAATTCAATACAATAGTTCAAGTAATCATCTTCAGTTGGAATAGAAGTAGGAGAGGAGTCAAAACCCTACAGCAGTTAGGCTTGTTTCTTCATTATTTTTTTCCCACCTGACATGGAGAGACCACGAGACAGCACAATACACCCGGGGAAAAGACAAGAGTCAGGGACATCATAGAATCCATTGAAAATCTCATATGGCAGTGGGCAGGCCATGTTGCAAGAATGGCGGACAACCGATGGACATCGCGACTCACGACATGGATCCCCCGAGATCACATGTGCAACCGAGGCCGGCAGAATATTAGATGGTGAGACGAGCCAGACCAATTCAGAAAGTACTGGCTCCACGACGCCCACGATAGAGAGATGTGGTGAATCCTGGGGAAGGTCTACGACCAACGACGGACGTTAAAAGACTGATGATGATGATGATGAAGATGATGATGATGATGATGATGATTTACTTGTAAAAAAAAAAAAATGTCGGGGGGGGGGGATCTCCATTAGAATTACCACCCGGCTCAAAAACCCGGATCCCCCCACCCGATCGTAAATTCATGTTACCATTCTTAAGAGCACGTATGTCTCTCCCAAATGATCTATTTGCGTTTGTATAGACCTACGTCTTGTCATTATTTTTTTTTCAATGTTCCCCAATTGCGCGCAGTACAAGAAACCTCAAACTGATTTACATAAATTTGCAATTAACAGTGTCGTTTACGAATCGTTTACGAATCGTTTACAAGCTGAATTTGCAAACATTCACGTTCAGCAGCTGCCGAAGCCAGTTTGGCAAATACGCATTCACACACGTATGAAAATGATTTAGAGACACTAATACCTTGAACAGTGCGGTTTTGATTGGTCCAGGTTTTGATGTAGTACGGTTAAGACATTGCGACATAAATTAATGCACCTAAGTAAATGCTTGAAAAGGAAACATCAAATTATGATAAGACCTTGAACAGTGCAGTTTTGGACGGTACAGAAATCTCTGGAACGAATTATCCGCACTCATCAAGGTATATATATATATATATATATATATATATATATATATATATATATATACTCACATTCAAAGATAGGTGAACAGTTAGATACTTATAGATAGAAACAAGGTTGAAGTAATGTATACACACTATCATACATACTGCTTTTGCATGCATACGCGTATAATGAAATGTAATTGAACACACACACACACACATATATATATATATGTGTGTGTGTGTGTGTATCAAAGGAAATGGTAATCAAGAAATAATCTTTTACATTAACATATTCAATGAAAAGGAAGATATTCAAATAATACATATGGTAATGCACACGTTGGCGGCGCTCCCCAATATGAACATGTGTCTACAAGTAGAGACACGCGTGCATATATATATATATATATATATATATATATATATATATATATATATATATATGTGTGTGTGTGTGTGTGTGTGTGTGTGTGTGTGTGTGTGTGTAATAGTATTTAAATCAATTTTATTATACCACCATGTTTCGCCTTTCGATTTTGATGAGAAAATTACTACTTTGACTAAGTCGGAAGGCGAAACATGTTAGTGCAGTAAACGACTTGAATACCACAATTTTCCATATTTTTACACACATACACACACACACACATATATATATATATATAGAGAGAGAGAGAGAATTTTTCAGCCGTTTCATGACTTTCTATCCCTCTATCTATCTTTCTATCTCCATATCTAAGTACAAATTGAGATCAAGTATGTAGCAAAATGTAGCAAAGTAATTAATGGGAGAGTGGTAACAGTATTTGATGCATAAATACAACAGTATTTGAAACTGAAGTCGTAGCCGCTACACAAAACAAAACGAAGTCATACTGTTCCTGAAATATCAGAGATAATTGTCATCTTATTTAGTTGTACAGCATATTAAAAAAATCAGCCACAAAAAATTTCATGATCTGTATATTGCTAATAATCCTCTGCCCCTCTCCCTTGTAAATTCCATTTAGAAAACAGAGGTAACTCAACATTTATAACTTTTTCGTGACTTGAAGGACACCCTGCAATTATTCGTTCTGTGTAGATATTCCAAGTTATTAGGGTTTTCGTTATCTAATAGTAACGGAGAATTCTGCAAGTTGGAATATCAATCATAAAAATGAACGAATAAAAAACAGAAATGAGAAACTTTAAGAACCATTTTCCTGAGTTAGGGGGAAGTCTATGTTTGAAATGACGAGGGTGGGCAAGAGAGACAAGAAACAATAACTTCTAACTTCATATATATATATATATATATATATATATATATATATGAAGTTTGAAGTCATCATATATATATATATATATATATATATACGCAACAGCAAGTATACACACACTTACATGGACACACTCAAACACATGCACACACACATACGTGTACACACATGAACATACGCACATGCATCAATGTATGCATGAACATGAATATGCTCATCCACACAAAGACATACACACACAGACACACACATGCAAATAGGCAAATACACTACACAATCCCTAGAAAGGCGAAAGTTTCCCAAAGTGCAAACATTAACAACTTTGCGAGTACATTTGTATATATACCTATATGCAGACATACGTAAAATATCTTTCGTAATAGCCCAGTGTAAATCTGCTCTGACACATACAGAAACAGTGACACACACACACACACACACTAACACAAACAAATATGCACTCTCTTAACTCACACAGACGCACACTCGCACATATATAAAAAGGAAAAGTTATCTTTTTTTTTAAAAAAAGACAGGCAACATAATGGACGATAAATTTGAACAAAAATTTTCAGTAAAGGAAATGTATGTGTAACCTGAATCTTTTCGTCCAGAGCATTCCTTCCACAGTCGTCATTTCCATGTCGGATATTTCAGAGCTGACAAGTCGTGAAAAATTCCAGGAGAAAGAACTCAACATACACTAAAACTCCCTGCGACTGACTTGGTAAGAGAAAGCCGAAAAAGAAATGGCCGTCCGTATCACGTCTGATTGTTAGTCTGTGAATCTGTTCCCGTCAAAAGTAACGAAAGCTCCTTTCTCCTCGTCCCTAATTCTAACTTCTTATTTTCTTTTCTACCTTTTCCATTCCTTCCTTCCTTTATTTTTATTTTATTTATGTCTGATTCGTTTTCTTTTTCTTACCCTTTACATTTTCCCCTACCCCTGGGGAAGAGAAGCCGAGTGGGGTGAGTCGTGGAATGATGGGGAAGTGGGGGGGCATTCGTATTATCTGGGCGACGAAAGATATGGAAGTTGTTTCTGGTATTGAGAGAAAGAGGTTTATGGAAAGGGTGAGTCTTGGGGAGCAACTGAAAGTGTGGGAGGTGGAAGAAGAGGGTATAGGGAAGATCGAGGGAGAAGTCGTTGGGGAAAGAAGGGGAGAAGATATCTAAAAGACATAGGGAGGAGACATTGAGGCGAGAGATAGGGAGAAGATATTGGGAAGAGTAGGAGAGGACAATAGAAATAGACAGGGAGAAGATATAAGAGAGAGGAAGGGAGGAGTCGTTGGGAAATGAAGGAGAGAAGACATTGTAAGGAGAAACGGAGATGACATTGACGAGAGTAAGGGAGAAGATATTAGGGAGAGAGATAGGGAGAAGATATAGGGGAGAGTAAGAGGGAAGACAATGGAAATAGAGAGGGAGAAGACACTCCGGAGAAAGGGAGAGAGGAGTAAGAGAGAAGACACTGGGAAGAGATAGAGAAGATATAAGGAAGGGAAAGGGAGAGGACATCGGAAAAAGGAAGGGATAAAGACGTTAAGAATAGAAGGGGAGAAGAAGATATGAGAAGAAGAAAGGAAGAAGACATCGGGCAAAGAAAGGGAAGAGACATAGGGAAGAGAAAAGGGAAAGGCAGAAGACATCACAGAGAGAGAGAGAGAGAGAGAGAGAGAGAGAGAGAGAGAGTCGAAAGAGAAAGAAAATAAAACACCGGGAAGAGAAAGTGAGATGACACAGGAATGAGAAAGGGAAAAGAATAGTGATGTGCCAAAAGTAAAGAAATGAAGGGGAAAAGAGATGAATTTATAGATTTGATCTCTTCACGGATGAAGAACACGGGTAAGAAATATCCACTTTGAAAAGAAAAGGAAATTTAAGAAATATCTTATGAAAAAAGAAATAGCAAGTGAGAGGAGATAAGAAACTTTAACGAAAAGATTTTAAAAATTCAAAAAATCGGTGCCTTAGATCGGTGTTCGAATCCAGGTAAAATTTCGTTTTCGGGGAGAATAGACGCTCAAATGATCAAACAGCAGATATAAATTAATAAAAAGAAAGAGGAAAGATAACGACTGGGAAACATATATCTATCAAATAGATAGATAAATATGTAGGAAGGAAGGCAGGCAGTCAGACAGACAGAGAATAAAAAAATCTTGTAATAGAAGTGAATGAAAGAAGGGAAGGGGGGGGAGAAAATTAGGGAGGAAAGTGAAACGTGGGGGTGTGCGGTTACCCGGATATGCGTGTAAAGAATTTGGAACCAATGAAAAGGTAGTGATCTCCATCTGAATTTTAACATGAAATAAATTTACCTGGATATTTAAACGAAAACTGAAAACAAAACCAAGTTTTAAAAGAATAAATGTGTTATGTTGTACATAAATTGGGTATGTGTCAGAATTATAATTATATCTTATGCTTTTTTCATGTTCACGCCTGATGTCAGGTTGTTATCGTACGTTTGAGTGACTACAAGTCTCCTCAAATCTCAAGCACCTTCCTTAGTATCCTCACAAACGCAAGCATTGTCGAAGATTATTATTATTATAATTATTATTATTATTATTATTATTATTATTATTATTATTATTATTATTGTTGTTGTTGTTGTTGTTGTTGTTGTTACTGCTGGGTTTTGCTTCGTTTTCAGTTACTGAGAGTCGCCAGCCGGTTCCCAACCGTAATTGTACTTCTACATATACAAAAAGTGATGTACGCTAGGTGTAGTGCATACATTCACGTAGACAAAAACTTTCCAATGATGTGGTGCGGTGGAGGTAAGAGCTATTTTCTGTATTTCAAATATGCTGGGCTTTCCAGCTATGTTGTCAACAAATTCACTGGTACCTTTTTGAGTAATCCAAGGGCTCTAACAACTGTAAGTATTATTTTGGTCCTGAGTTCCCGCATTCAACAGATTTCTATTTTTTTTAGGTCTTTATATTTCGCAAGTTTTTCGAATTCATTGACAGCAATGTTTTTTATCGGCTGGAACAGTCGTATCTACTTACTTTAAAATCTTTGACGATAATGTCTGGCCTCTTTGCGTTTATTGTTCTTGATATTGTAACATCTTCTGTGGCTGGTTCAGGCCGATGTTTATACCAGTTCTTAGCACATTGGGCGTTATAATGTTTGCTATGATCCAGTGTACATACTGTCCAATTCTGTCATATCTCATCGTATATTCATTTGCTGCTTACACTGAAACATCCTGCTGCTCTGTGGTCAATTGTTTGGATCGCGTCATCACAGTTAACACTAAGGGTAGGCAACATTTCTTCGCATGTTAGCCGGATAGTTTCATGATTTTAGGTTTCAGTCCTGGGCTTACACCAGCAGTGGCTGTAGGCCTTCATTGAGGATCAAAAGACAGAAAGTCTCGTGGCTGCAGACCTTCATTGAGGATCAGAAGACAGGAAGTCTCGTGGCTGTAGGCCTTCATTGAGGATCAAAAGACAGAAAGTCTCGTGAATACTCCACGAGTCTTCTTCAGTATCCTGGCCGTCTTCAGTAGTGTCGTCGTCTCGATAGACTCGATTTTTCCACGGATTCCCAGTTACTTTGGAGTTTGTTTTTTTTTGTTTTTGTTTTTTCAGGTTTATTGGGAATCGTTCCTAGTGCTCTGACCATAATTGGAACTTCTTCAGCTCCCTGGCAAGTTCCAGATACTTCTAGCATTTCGCTCTCCTCTTGCTCCATCCGGTGGTTTGTCAAAACAGCAAAACCCACTATCTGAAACGTTCTTTTTTTCATGGTTTACTACCACTAGATCTGGTCTTCTGGCCTGGATTGGGTGATCCGTTTAAATCTCAATAGTGTTCGTCAGAATGACGGAACAAGAACAATCCACACTGAATTCAGGGGAGTAAAAACTAACGATTTGGAATAGCAAGTGATTGCTAATCATGTCTCTTACCGACTGAGCTATATTGATAAGAAATACGCAAGGACTTATTCTATTCAAACAAATAGATACATTTACGCTAAAAAAAACATTTTAACATAATTTTCTATTTATTACATATACAATACAAAAATTACATCAATCATCTTCGGTCGTAATAGCCTAACTATGTAAACACATTCATATATATATATATATATATATATATATATATATATATAGATAGATAGATAGATAGATAGATAGATAGATAGATACAGTACGAGTGAGAGGGGTGCAGTTTGTATCTGTGTAAATGATGGTAACGTTTGGTTTCTCATGCCAAACATTTACACAGTTATAAACACCCCCGCTTCCACTCCTACTTAACAACCAAACACAAAATATTCATATATATATATATATATATATGCGCGCGCGCGCGTGTGTGTGTGTAAATAAGCTACCAATTGTGTATGTATGATGTGTATACATTTACATGTAAGTCCGTATTACACGTACTCACTGAATATCCTCCTACAGCTAGTTTTAGATAAAATTAGAATTTCATTTTCTATTCTACAAATGATTAGGTTTATTTTTTTTTTTTTTTTTTTTGCAATTTGAAATAAAAATATTTCTGACAATCCTATAAAGATCTCAAAAATAAAACCCCTGGTGAAAGAATAACATACATTTAGTCTATTCATTTGCATTTGAATTGAAGAAAAAAATCAAAAACTTGACAATAAGTCGCGTAGATGAACAGTTGTCGGCAAAACATCCGAACATGTTTCATCATATATCAACAGCAGCCATCACATATCAGCACCTGAAATTGCACATTAGTAATAGTTTTAGATGCATATACTCAGTGGCGTACCGGTGGGTGGCGACCTGCCCTCATTGACCCCATCGAAGGGATGACGCTGTCGCACGGGGTGACACCACGGTGACTGCCTCATTTTTTATCTTCTGATTAATATATTTCTTTATTTAAATTAAAATTGACTTGAAGTTGATAACTCTGAAACAATGTATAAAAAATTTGTTCTGTCCTCGACGGGTCTTGAATTTCAGTTTTGTGGATTCTTCAAAACTTTTGCATGGGACCATATTGGTCCTTAGCCCTTCTAACAGGACATTTCATCAGTGAATTTGTAGCCAACCAAAACACAGGTGAACATGAAACCTAACCAAGAGACAAACCTGCAAACTGAGATGCATACGTCGTGCACATGAGAGAATCATGCTCAACCTCACACGGAGAAATCACAAGAGAGCACAGTATATCAGGAAGAAAACAGGGGTCTGATATATCATAGAATCTATTAGAAAACTTAAATAGCAGTGGGCAAGTCATGTTGCAAGAATGGCAAACAACCGATGGACATCACGACTCACAACATGGATCCCCAAAGATTACACGCAAAACCGAGGCCGACAGAATACAAGATGGGAAGATGAACTGTACAAATATAAAAAAAAAAATACCGGCTCTGCGACACCCATGATAGAGAAATGAGGTGGATCCTGGCGAAGGTCTGTGTCCAGCGACGGACATTAAAAGACTGATGATGTTAAAAGCGCTGGTGAGAAAAAAAGGAATCGGCTGGGGGTGGGAAGCGTTCGGTAAATAAGAGGTAAGTTCGGTAATTTGCTGCATTTAACGAACGTCGGTCAGTAAATCCAACGGCTGTTCCGTTATATGTCGTATGTATATTAACTAATAACAAGAAAGTACTTGGTACGATTCTAAAGTGTAGTATCTATTCTTCTCACGTCAACGAAACATAACATTGACATCTCGCTTTCAACTTCAAACGTGAGTACACTTGTATTTTAATTTTTATTTTCATGAATTTTAATTTGATTTTTTTTCCAGTTGACAAAAATGTTATATCATAAAATTTAATGGAACTATTAGAACACTAACTTACGTATGAAACATAGTAAATTGATAACAGAAATATCAAACAACGATTTATTTCAATACAAAATCTATTAATAACTGATGTTTAAAAAAAGAGTTATGAAAAGGTATAAGAAGTAGAAATGATTTAGTGAAATCAAATTACTTGAATTTTTTTAGTGGAGTATATTTTAACATTTAAAACATGAATGCTGAGTCATATGGTTTTCAATGACGACAATAAATAAGATTCATAACAACCTTTGTTTTTGTCGATTGAAAAAGTATTTGAAATAAATAAAAATTTACGAAGAAAACAATTGAAATACAGCCATAATAACATTTGAAACTGGAGTTGGGGGTTACTTCGTTAAAATGAGGATGTATACGGATCCCCTTATGACATATATAATGCATTTATATATGAACGTTTATGCGTATGTACATTGGAAAATATGTAAGTTATAACTAACTATAATTACATTCACCCAAACACAACCCCAACACACACATACACACTTATATATATATATATATATATATATATATATATATATATATATATATATATGCATGTGCGTGTGTGTGCGCACGTGTGCCTGTGTAAACACATGCGTGTGCGTGCGTAATAATCCGTAGAAAAACGAGATCCTCTATTTAGATATAAATCAACAAAAATAGAAACTCGCTCTTTTTTTAACGTTCCATGTCAAATATACTTAAAATCTGAAGGACGAGAAAGAGGGGGGGGGTAAAGAAAAGAAAACATCTGACATCTCGTAAATTCATTCCTTCAAGGAACGACACAGAAGCACGTATCTATCTATCAGATGAACACTGATTTTTTTCAGTTCTTAACCATGAACTCTTTCACTTGAAGACAACAGTTTTGTGGTATCTCCAACCCACAATTCGAAACAATGGACTCTACCACTTGAACGATTCCTTTTCTTGAAATAATCATCTCATACAAATTTACATGTATCAATGAATTTCTTCACGAGTATTAACTGGTATATATATATATATATATATATATATATATATATATATATATATATATATATATATATATATATATATATATATATATATATATATATATATATGATTTGGAGAACAGTTGGTATAGAAATTATGAAATTTTCAAACAAAAATTTTATTTCGGCTAGTGTAAACATTATGACTATATGTATAAGTTTGCACGTGTGCATGTGTGTATATACATCCATGGATTTCTGTCTATTCTACCTTGCAGGCCACAATTGTGCACGTAAGAAGCTGTAATTATACATGGTGGCACATCTTTACACGTTGGAGGACATAGGATGGGTGATTTTTTAAAGGTGTCACAGCGGGATCTAATTAACAATGTAATTATACAGCTAAACTGGACCCTAACTTTCTGTTCGACGTAACCAGAGGTTTATTTTGCATCTAGGAAGCTGCAATTTGACAAAAGGGTTCATCTTTTTACAGCAAGGGGCATCGGTTACGTGAGGTTGAGCTCGGGGGTCACTCTAGGTCATCAGAGGTAATTGCCGGTTATTTCTAACCAATTGAAGTATTTGCCAATGGGGAACTGAAATTTGACATAGGGGCTCATCATTTTAAATCAAAGGCTATGAGCTATGTGAAGTTGAACTTGGAGGTCACCAGGGCTTATTCATGAAAAATTCTAGCCAATCAGAACAATAGTAATGCACAATTTTGCCCCTAGGAAGCTGATATTTGGCACAGGGGCACGTGTTCTCGCAGCGAATGTAATGAGCTCTGTGAGGTTGTCTTCAAAAATCATTCAAGGTCAGCAAATATCATTTCTAAATTTTATTAAGATAAATGTAAAGGAGATAACTCATTTTCCCCCAAATTTCACCAAAGTATCGGTAAGAATTGAAAAAAACTTCAGATACTTCTCCTTCAGAATACTTTTTACAGATAAATATTTATAATTCCCATCAAGATTTGGGTGATTTTTAAGATTTTCATCTAATAATGGTGTCCTCTCAATTTTTTCCGATGATTTTTTGTACGGATGTTTCAAGATATTTTTATCTTATTGGTATACAAGCAGGGATTCCTGGCGTTGCCCTGGGAAAATCAGCGGGCCAAAAACTGGTTGGTGGGCATGTTGGATATTTTAGTTCTTCCACATATTTTTTCCTGGCTGGTAAAAACTCTGGACAGACCCATGCGCAAATATTTGTCTTCGTCGAGTATTTGAATAAATTTGGATAATTTTTGCAAGAATCTTTTGTTCTGAGTCCATATGACCTTTGTTTCTCTCGGTAATTTGTCATTTCGGAACAATTGATTTTTAGGAGGGGGCTTCTATTTCCCATTTAAGTACAATGCTAAACTTGACATTGGAGTGTGCGCAAATGATCGGCTCAAACAATCATTTGATTTTATGAAAACTTTATAAGATATAATTTGTTTTCCGGTGCTGTTATGTTTGCAGTTATTTTTCCCCAGGCAACGCCATGTATCCCTGCTAGAATATATATATATATATATATATATATATATATATATATATATATATATATATATATATATATATTAGTGTGTGTATGCATACAAATTTATGAATACACACTCATACACAAATATGTAGCAAGAGAGAGAGAGTTATTGAAACATATTTATTTTCTAAATTCTGTTTGCCACTTAACCGCAGTCCTGGGGCACCCAGTGAGGAATGTGCTCATTCATTCATTAAACTAGTAAAAGTCGCATATGACAACCTACTAATCTTTTTTACCCGACTTTCTTTCCTATGTTTCCACATCTCTCTCTCTCCCTCTCTTTCCACGCACATGCGCACATATCCCCCTCTCTCTCATCAGCATTTTCTCTCTCCAATCTTCATTCTACCTTTTTTCCATAGATTCTCTCCCTCTCTCTATCTATCTCTCTCTCTCTCTCTCTCATTTCTTTCTTTTCACCTCTCCTATCTTTCTTTCTCTTATGATTTTTCCTTCTTACCGTAAATTATGACGCATCAGGTGCCCTTGAGATTCTTAATTCAGAATCCATGTTTAGGCCCATCATCATCATCGCCGTCGTCGTCGTCGTCGTCGCCGTCATCGTCATAGCTTGTCTTCGCGAACGAAGATTTAGGAGGATTCTCAACGTCTGTTGCAGACCCTCAGGTGGCCAACGATGCCTTTGCGGCAGACGCAAGCCTTTTTGAAACGATTACAGGAGAAGGTCTGGCAAGAAGATTTCGCATAATAAAAACTGGGTGAAAAATTTATGTCTTGTGGCTCTCAAACATCTGAAGTTAATCGAATGTGGCTCCCACGTTAAGCAAGTTTGATCACCCTCGTCATATATCCATTCTCTTTCAGTCCCATTCTCTCCTTTTCTTATAGTAGCCTGTCACTTTACCTTTCCAAGATATTTATTTACATGTGGTATATCTTTATGCGCTCTACGGGAGATTCACCCATAATCACACCACGGGGAAATTTATTTCCTACTCGACTGGCTTTTCTTTCTTTATTACTTTGGGAGGATAAGAAAGATCAGCGTGGGAAGAAGAAAAAGGAAAGAAGAGTTGGGTATTTTGCAAGAGCGTTTATACAGATACACGTATGTAGACAACCGCACATGTACACGTGTTGATAAACATACACTCTCTGCGGCTGTTTAGCTCAATGGTAAAAGCAACGCTACATTGAAGCGGCTATCCTGTTGGTCGCAGGTTCGGTTTCTGCAGCAGCCCCAATTACTTTATTCTAGTCACGTTGTCCAGGCCAAGGGACACTTTAACCGTGTGATAACGGGAGATCATTTCAAATAAGAGTTTCAATATGATATAACGCACTTTATAATCATTCTGTCGGATCATATGTATCCATTTCCCAATACATTATAATTGTAGTATTTTATACATAGTACGACGAAATAAGTTATTTAACGTGATTTAACATCATTTCATTATCAACGAAGGATGGGTAAGGTTAGGAGAGCCTTACTGAAACTCAGTCCAGGGACCCGGGTGGTAGATAATCCGTTAGAGGTCTTATATTTATTCAAATGCTAAAACAGATGGATTCTCGCTTTTCTGTAGTCTATCATTCTACCTTTTTTTAGATATCTACACGTGGTTTATCTTCTGCACTCTACGGGATATTCATTCATGATCATGCCATTAGATAAGTGTTGTTCCTAGCTCTCCCTATCGTGAAAGGATTTTAATCAGACGAAGTTCTTCCCCGTGTATCAGTCTCAAAATCACGACTTCTGGACAAGTAAACTCACCACTATGAGCAACGGCTGCTTTTTAGCGCCCGTCGTTGGACATAGTCCAAGATTTGCCAGACCTCTCTATCGTGGACATCACGGAGCCAGTGCTCTCTGAACTTGTCTAATTCGTCACGCTATTTCATTTCCCTAACAGTCAATGATTGAACAATCGGAGCGTCATACGTTGAAGACATGTAAAAACAAATTCCTTTTATGAATAGATATGGTCAGAATAAATTCTATTTAAGACATCACTGGCGTTTTCCACTGGAAAACATCTAAAATAGAGTTCTAAAAAAACCCCCAAAAAACCAACATTTTAAAGAATGAACTCGTGAAATGAGACCCCTAAAAGGCCAAAAGAGCTTAACTTCACTGTCATAAAAGATCCAATAATAAGAATGCCGTAATCCGTGATTTTATTGATTTTATGACAAAAAAAAAGATAATAATAATTTCGTAAAAATCACATATCATCATTAAAGAATTGTTGGAAAGAAGTTTTAACTTCGAATGGATCATATTTTGAAGAGATGTTTACTGTTTTTTGTTGTTTCATCTCAATAACCAAAAAACATTTCATAAGTAACAATCTAAGAAATCACATTGGGTATATGGAGTTTTTTTTTTAATTTAATGCAGAAAAAGTAACAATCTCTAAAATCTAGGGGTTTTGAATTAAAATTAAATGACACTAAACCATTAAATTTCCCAACTAGAGTTATTATGATATAAGATGCTGATCTTGAATTTTACCCCACTCTGATTAAAGTGAGATCGAGACAGAGTGCCGGGGAACGACACACCGATCCTAGGCAGAGGGCATAGATACTCTGATCTCAGTGATTCTAAGCAGACATTCTGATCCATACAGATATAACTCCGTCATTTTTGACAGGTACTACGCTAGTTTGAAATTAAATACGAACGAACAACCATTTGATTTCCTACGCGCGTGTCAAAATGTGAGCAACGCAAGCTTCTTCTTGAATCACCCTCGTAAACAACCCAGTAAGCAAAGAAAACAAAAAGTGGTTTTATATCTCATTTCAGAATCATTTCACACAATCCTGCACAAAGCCTAACTGGCAGTCCGTCTACGATAAGAGCAATTAAGAAACAGTAAGTAGGGATAGTAAAAATGCAATCATAACAGAAGAGGGTGAGAGACGTCAGAAACCCTTACCATTAAGGAAACACAGCTTAGCAAACAGATAATTTACGACACGCAACTTGTTACAATGAAAGCGCGCAATGTCAATATTCTCAATCGGGCCCCCTGGGAGTGATAATTAAGAATGATATAAGTCAGGTATAAGCTGAAGCACGCTTGATTGACATCTGAAAATTGCAGAACGTCCCTGCTGGAAGAACTGGCATATGGTTGTTCCAGAAGGTTCCAAGGTGTCTGGAGAAAGAAGCAAGGCAGGGGGTGGGAATTTTGGGGTTGTTTAGCCATTTGTTGATTACTTGGATAATGAATCGAGATGCTTTTGTGCGTTTAGCTAATTGTAAGCGCTGCTTTATTGAAAGAAGCTGCTTTGGGCAGGTGAATTGGAAATCACGTGTCCATTGAATTATATATACTCTTGGATATATCTACGTGAGGAACCAATAAATCTTGACAAATTTAAAAACAACACGCAACTCTCTTTCTTTCTCTTCCCCTTTCTCTCTCTCTCTCTCTCTCCCTCTCTCCCTGTCTCTCTCTGTCTCTCTGTCTCTCTCTGTGTATATATATATATATATATATATATAGAGAGAGAGAGAGAGAATGAAAGTGAGACAGATAGATCTGTAAGAACGCCAGCATAGTTTGGTATAGGCCCAAATGTAGAGAAACAGTGCATAGAAAGATTATATTGTGTCAATCTTCTAATTTAGGAGGGCCTGACTACACTGAAAATCTGCATTCAAAATCCAGAGTTTTACCAGAGCTAGAACTAAAGACACTGGGAGAAATTATCCCAACCATCAGAGTTGGCTTATTCTTTTGTCTCGATTTGTCCGTTTGTACTCCATGTATGTGATAATAGGTTCATAAATAATAAGTAAGTCATAATTTGTGCTTTTACTGAAATCCAAAATCCTTGAAGAGGTCATAACTTTTCCGAGAAATGTCAGGTGTACATAGAGGATGTTCTGATCCTTGGAAACTAGACACAGTTGAGATGTGAGAGCGACAGGCACTGTCATGGAGCATTCCATCCAGTTCATGCTGGGCCAATTATCCCAACTTTTAAACTTTGCTTATTACCTCGAAATAACGTGATATAATCGTCGGTCCTAAAGTCCCGACAAAATATTTGAACCATTGTTCGTGGGTCATTAAAAAAAGAATGTACCCTGAGGAGATAATTCATTATAGGTATCCTTATTTCCATATCTGAACTCATTGAAGCCCCGCTGAACAGTTCGCATGCAGTAATGCTCACTCCAAATGCTTTGATGATGTTATTTACCGCTTGAGCAGCATTATGTCTTAATAAACAAGACAATGAGCAACATCTTAAATCGCAACTTGTCCTTAGTCATGACCTTTATTTTTCCCATAGATTGAGCTAAATACTTGCTAGTTATCATAATCATTATCATCATCAAAGTCATCATTATTTCCTTTGTTTAGTTTTTCTTTGTTTCTTGCACAGAATACACTCTGCTTAAACCGCATTATTACTTATCTCCGAGTTCCTAGAAAGCAAATGCTGTTTTTTAAGGGGGTGGCTCAAAAAATATTCATAATATTAGGAAAAACATTTAAAAACATTTTGAACATCGGAGAGCAGGATTTTTTTCTCCTCAAGGTTCATTTTACAGCGCAAGCCTTCTTTTTATATTAAGCTCCATTTCCATATTGTGTGGTACATCGTAAACATATATGCAATATGTTTATCATCGTGTCAAGGTACCCTAGTACACAAATTTGCAGGTCATAAAGTGCAGCCGTCTTAGTTAGATTTGAAAATTCCAAAATTGTCCTGACTCTGAATTGATCTTTCGGGGTCACCAGACGTTGGCGTAACGTATCCTTTGTCCATCCAGGATCAAATTATTCTTGTACATAAAATTGAGGGCCGTAGAATGCAGTTATCTCCGTCAAATTCAAAAATGCTTGCCAAAACTGACCAGACGTATAATTGACCTTTAGAAACCACAAGAGGTCAGCACTACCAATCCTATGGTCATGCTTGGTTGAAGTTACCATTGTACATAAATTTGCAGTATATATATATGTGATCGGTGTATTAGTATGAATTATGGTTAATCTGACAATATGAGAGTGAAATGAAAATATTAGAAGGCCTGTCGTACAAATGATTTTCTTCATTTCGACGTTTCATTAAACTTGGCTTTATCATTCACATATACACACACACATACCCATGTATAAATAATTTGGAAAGATTTACAGCTTTAAACCTTAGGAAGAATTTCAAAGATTTCTGTCATTTCAGTTACTTATTTCCCGATATCTGTTGATATAATTTATGTAATTTTCGACAATGTTTTTTCATTTTTTGCATTGAAATGATATCATGGTACTAAGAGTGAATTTTTCTTGTTTACCATGTAACTGTTTCAGTGATTTATAAACAAAGTAGTTATATTAACATGGCTCCCTAACCGTGTAAATCAAACACCACCTCCCTTTCAGATGAAATTTTAATGCATATCTCATGTTATATTATACGTAGTTTATCATCTTATATAGGGTATTATCATAATGTATTGTACATGAAAGTTATTTTATACTACACATCATTTATATTTTTGAGACACAGGGCTTACTTACGTAGGTTATCCCTCAAAACGTATTTGACGATGAGGGATCATTAAGAATAACAACAGACGCCACTCGTTTTCCTGTCATTTCTATTGAGTGTTGACTCAGGTGAATATCAAATCTGCTGTGTCGGTTTTAATCTAAAACTTTATGCAAACCAACTTAAGATGTCATTTTCAAGAATACTAGGTACAAAGAAAAACTTATTCGAGTTAATTATTTACCAACATACTCAACCGAAAAATTTCAGAATTTTTTCATTAGGCTTACCTTTAATGCTTTCACGTCGTATATCACATACATGTATACGCATACACATATATATATGGAAAATGTGTCACTTGGCGTAGACAGTATGAATAGAATAAACAATGAAAGAAAATGGAGCTGCGGCAGGAATCAAACCTACAACCAATAAAGTAGTCGCGTTAAGGTTGCATTGTTCTTCCCATTGAGCTAAACAACCCCGTGGAAGGCAAAAGCTCAAATAACTGCTTCATCCCCACATTCTTGTTCATTCACTGTCCGTGTCCATACTATTGTTTCTCAATTATATTATTATTTTTTTCCTAATTTGAGACTTTACTTCACACAAACGCGATGATCTTCAAGATCCTCCATTGTTCAACATTTAGTAAAAACGCCAAACCAACAACACACACTTTTACCCTGACACATGTAGCTCGGGAACTAAACAACGTGCTTTGATAAAGGTCAGCTGCATAACATTTTAGTCATCAGTATGTTAAAACATCTCTTTGCACGTTATTTTGAATCTTCAGTTTCTTCAATATATATAATATAAAAAACGTTTTGAACTGAAAAAAAAACTGGGAGGGGATAAAACAAGGTTATATTATGTCTGTGTGTTAGGGTCTTAATCACTATTATTACTACTGCTGCAGCTGATGATCATGTCTCGATAGTAACACGAAAAACAATTCCACTAAATACACGCATCTCTGATTTTTCATAAATAAAAAACTGATGTTTTCTCATACTAATAAAGAAATACACCAACTCTACTACCATTGTTTTAAAATTATTCGTATAAAAAATATGAATAATTGTTTAAAATCGGCAAAAAATAAATTTCGTTCGACGCATGCGTTATTTAAGGTCTTCCGTTTCTAAAGAGACAACCCCTAGTGAAATATGACGGCAGCTGACTAAGTCCCAGTTTCTGTTGCATTCGTCTATTCATAAAATTTATAACACATATATACTTAAATTTTTGCTAAAATATCTTCTTCGATGATTTATCCATAAGTGAATAGTCCTGTCATTTTTACGTATGCTACGCTAGTACATAATAATCCGATTTTGTCAGGAGCGTTTGCCTAAATTCCTGACCACTGACAATCTCTGATTCCTTATTTTAAAAGCACGAAGCAAATTCTGAATCAAAATTTGCAAAATTATCACAATTTAAAAAGTAACTGTAAAATCGCTGGGCAGTGATAAGAAGCGCCGAAACCTTTCTTACCAATACCAGCTTCAAATGCAGACATTGAAATACAATCGTGATTATCGTTTCATTTTCCCCGGTCGTCCGGATATGTTGCACTATGCAATCATTTGAGTGAATATAAGTTTTGATATATTTGTTTAATATATCCTACCCGCGATATCAGAAGTTACAAAATGTGATCGAAATTCATCGATGACTTTTAGAAATATTGTATGGACAAATAGACATACGAGTGAATACATACACACACACACGCACACACACACACACACACACACACACACACACATATATATATATATATATATATATATATATATATATATATATATATATATACATACATACAAATATATATCGAAGAAAAAGAATTCTTGGATATACCCCAAAATTTAATCAATAATTCCTTAGCTTCAACCTTCCGCACAATGTGATTGAATTTCATTGAGAACCTTTAAAGATGTTGGATGGACAAATTTACAAACGTGAGGGAATACATATACCTCTTCCAACTTCGTACACGGGCAAAAAAGACCCCACCCCCCACCCTTGGTTTTATAGGATTTAGAGAAGAGGGCGTCTCTCTTCTGTGAAATGAGGAAATTCCACGATAATTTGACGAAGCATTAATCCGTATGACGCGTGGATTGTAGCCAAAAGGTTTCTCTTGACACGGATCAGAAGTTCTTGAAGTTTTGGGCCGAGAATAAGACGTAATACTAATACGCTAACGAAGAATGGAGAAGGAGACAATATAAACATAGGAGCTAATTTTGCAGGATTATCTTGAATGATAAAATAAAGTGGGAGAGAGAAGAGCAAGATGAGGATGCAAAGATTAAAAAACAGAGAACGAGGAAGAAAGAAGAAGGGGAAATGAGAGGGGGTGCTGATGGGGGAAAATGAAAGGAAAATCAATTCTGAATCCCAAGAAATGGTAACGCAAGACAAAAGCAAAGCCCCGGTTTGCAGAACAGTAGCAAGCCTGACGGAGTTCGAATCCGCTACAGGATACCGGTTTAAATTTTTCAATGTAGATTCATTTCTCTTTTAAAATCTATGTATGCATCTCACTTTCACATCCTCTAACTCTCTCTCTCTCTCTCCCTCTTTCTCTCCCCCCTCTCTCTCTCTCAACATCCTCAGTTTCCCCCCGGTTTGATCAATGTTTGCATTTCTTTGGGTCCAGATACCATAATCATGCTCAACCATACATGGAGAGATCACAAGACAGCACAGTATATCAGGGAGAAAACAGGAGTCGGAAACATCATATAATCCATTAGAAAACTCAAATGGCAATGGGTTGGTCATGTTGCAAGAATGGCAGATAACTACTAGACATCACAACTCACAATGTGTGTCCCAAGAGATCATATGCGCAACTGAGGCCAGCAGAATACAAAATGGAGAGACGAACTAGACAAATTCAGAAACTTTTGGCTCCACGACGCCCACGATAGAGAAATCCTGGGGAAGGTCTACGTCCAACGACGACTGTTAGAAGACATGATGATGATAATGACACATTCGGTTGTACGTAAACAAGAAATGTTAACTAAATATTTTTTTCTAATTCGTTGTCCGTCATCCTCAATCAAACAAGCATCCATTAAAGATTACGCCTTAAACACTCACTCGTACACACACACACACACACACACACACACATATATATATATATATATATATATATATATATATATATATATATATATATGTATGTGAACTTGTGATTCTGAAAAAGAAAAAAGATTTTAAAAACAATTTTTTATACCATTTCAAAGTATCTACTACCATCTGCCACGCTAGGCATTTTAATCCATGCAGTGTTATTTCAACGTGTTATCTTTAATGAATTTATTTCTTCTTATATTTTCTTTTCGTAATCTTATTCTTTATCAAGGGGTTCATCAACTGTTTCACCATAGCCCTGTTTCGAGAGTATAAAAAAAAACAAAAAAAAACAGGAAAGATTTCTTTCTATGGCAGCCTGTCATATTCATCCATGTCTCCATGAATATAGCCACTCAAAAGTTTCAATTTGTTTTGAAGTGAAAAAAAAATTATGTATGTATTCTATGTGTGTCACAGATAAACACAGATTAAATTCCAACTAAATTTCACATTTATGTTAATTTTTACGCGACAAAATTTTAATTGTCAATTTGTAATTCATATTCATGAGTTGTCTTAATAGTCAATATAAACATGTATTCGAAAAGTAACATTTATTTTGCATGGATATGCATTGTTTTTTGAGTGAGTATGAATCATTTATGTGGTTTTTGAAGATATATATATATATATATATATATATATATATATATATATATATATATATATATATATATATATATTACAAATCGGGGGTGCAATATGATATAATACAATACAATATCCGATATATGATGGATTTATTTCATAAAATGCTTGATAAATTCAAAATTACACTTTAAGTTGATTTAGGGTAGAGCATTCACCTGAAGAAGCCCAAACAGGGTAGAAACATACACGTACTCGTGTAATGAATCCTCCCCACTCAATTATATATATATATATATATATATATATATATATATATATATATATACCCACAATAGTACTGAGCTTGAACCGTTGAGCTAGAGTAATCTATTACAGAGCTATTGCAGACGGATTGCAGGTCTCTCTCTCTCTCTCTCTCTCTCTCTCTCTCTCTCTCTCTCTCTCTCTTAGATGTTGATGACGTCACTCGAAAAGATAGACATGAATTCTAGAAAGGTAGGAAGGAAATGATCAAGTAAACAAATACGAGAAGAAGTCCGATGACACAGGAGCCCGTCGGAAGTTTTTAATCTCCTTGAGAGAGAACAACTGACCTTTTGTACACATGAGTGTGTCGACGCTTTGAGGGCACAATGTATGAGAGGAACCCCGAAAAGATTTTTTAAGTTTCAATCCTGCTCCGTGGTACTGGATGGGATAACTGGATTGTCTATATCCATACCGAAAAGTTGTAATACAAAGAAACAGCTGTCTGTGGATTACACAATAATACAAATATATATATATATATATATATATATATATATATATATATATATATATATATATATATATATATATATATGTGTGTGTGTGTGTGTGTGTGTGTGTGTGTGTGTTTATCTGCCTACCTAACTAGCTATCCAATATAGATGTGAAAATAAAAAGATAATTCCGTTAGTCTCATATTTCAGGTCAAAATTGGAAGAATTTTAGAATTCTTGTATCAGACAACTTGTTCATAAGGTTATGAGCAGAGAAAAGTCTGTTAATAATTACTTCTGTATTTGTGTTTCTGTGTGTCTCATGCACACACTAATAGGTTTTTGAACCTCTCTATCAATTTGTTCATCTCTCAATAAATCCACTTTAGTCTCATATTACATATCATCTTTCTTTCTGTAGGTCTATCTGCCTTAACACACCCCCTCTCTCCCTCTCTAATGGGTTGTTCAGTCCATTTTTTATATCAATAGTTGCAATAAATATTGCTATTACAAACAGAGAACAAAATTCAATATCAGCTATATGACTGTTCTCTGCAATTTGAAGACGCTAGGATAAGTGTTAAAGGAGGGGAAATGGGTCTCTCGTGACCTGTCCGTATCAAATGCTGATTTTTGTGAGTCACCGCATTCTCAGCAGCCCAGGCACCTTTTGGGACTGGGTTGTTACTGGGGATAAGAAATCAATCCTTTTTCACAATGGCAAGCGCCTTTACCAATGGCTCACTCTCAATGACAGATCTGTGCCCCAGCCGAGAGGTGACCTTCATCCGTTGAGTGTTTAAAAGGAATCATCCATTACGGACTTTCAACCGATAACCAAACAGTCAAAACTGAAGTTTACTGCCAACAATTTTGGCGTTAAGGCATAAACGCTGATCCTTGATGAACAGAAAAAGGGCCATCGTGATAGAGCATATCTTCATACCTCTCGAGTGACCTATAATCTCATAGAGACATTCAGCTGGGTAAAAACGATGTAACCACCATACTCTCGCGACGTTATTCCAACAGACTACCATTTGTCAAGAAGTTGACAAAACCACTTTAATGTACAAAAAAACTCACTATAAAATTAAAAAAAAGGTGAAAACTCAGTTAGCCTCTTATTTTAGGTTAAAATCGGAAGAATTTTAGAATTCAGGAGTCGAACAACTTGTTCATTAGGTTATCGAAAACAAAGGAAAGTCTATCAATAATTACTACTATATTTGTGTTTCAGTGTGCCTCATGTATATTCAAATCAGTGTTTGAATCTTACTATCAATGTTTTTATCTAAATAAATCTACTTGTCTGTTTATAGCTACCATCTTTCTTTCTGTCTCTCTGCCTATCTGTATCCCTTTCTCTCTCTCTCTCTCTCTATATATATATATATGTATATATATATATATATATATACACACACACACACACATATATATATATATATATATATATATATATATATATATATATATATATATATATATAGTCTAGAAAGCTTTACAGCTTTAACAACATTAAAAAAAACTTTTTCTACTGATTTTTTGTATCACTTCAGTCACCTATTTCCCAATGCAATTTGTGTGTGTATGTGTGTGTGTGTGTGTGCGTGTGTGTGTGTGTGTGATGACACCCACCCCGATTTCAGTTATCCCTAACTTTTCGAAAGTTCTCTTTCCACAAAATTTTCGCTTTTTTTTTTCTTTTAAAAGTGAAATAACGTTCAGAGTTCCTTCTGCATCGGGGAGAACTGTAGAGCAAAAAAGTCAGTAAGAGGAGAAAAAGACAGTAAAAGAAAATAAAAGAGAGTGTGATGGAAGAATACAAAAGATTGTAACAGTGAGGGGGCGAAGAGAGAAAGAAAGAAAATCTACTTTTAAAAAATAGGTAAAACTATTAGGTCGGTGCAAAATAATTGCGTTTTTTGTTGTTTTTTTATTATTTTCAAGTTTGATGCTTATTCTAGAATAAAGTGTTATTTAATTATGTTCATGTAATATACCATTTCAAAGTGTAAATTTCTATTTATTTAAGCTGAACGTTTTTCTTTCCACTTTTAGTTCTGGTTTATTTGAGTTTGTTAAATCAAAGATGGTAGAAAAGTAAATTCGTGCAATTTTGTCGTAAGGGTTTAAAATGGGACGTGACTCAGAGGAAACTGCGTATAAATTGGCCAGGGGCAACCGTCAACGAACGTGCAGCTCAACATAAGTTCCAAAATTTTCGAAACGGAGACGAGAGCCTTGAAGATGTGAACGTCTCTCTGTGGTTGATGATATTCTATTCAATAGAGGGCAATTGTTGAGGTGGATTTACGCAAAATAACAAGAGACGTAACAAGGAACTGGACTTTGACCATTCAACAGTTGCTCGACATTTGTACCAAATTAGAAAAGCAAAAAAAAGCTCGCATGTCACATGAATGATCCTGAATGAGAAGCTCACATATCGCCTGAGTGACCATGCAGAAATTGAACAAACTAGGCTACGAAACTTAGCCCTACCTAGCTTACCCACTTGACCTCTCTTCGTCCGACTAACACTTTTTCGAGCATTTCGCTCATTTCTGGTAAGTGAAGGTCTCCAATAACGAAGCAGCGGCTCAAAACGCTTTCGAAAATCTATTACTTCCAGGGCCCCAGAATTTCATGCTTCCGAGATAAATGGACTTGTTCCTATCTGACAGAAACATGTAGATTTTGAAAGTTCTTATTTCGATTAATAACTTTTATTACAAGCTGAGATATAGAGCTTCAATATTGATGATGAAAAACTGCAATTATTTTCGCGCCTATCTAATATAAAGACAGAGTGCATATCTCTGTCAACGCCATTGTCTCAAAAAAACTAGATGAAAATCAGTTCATATATAGCTGTGATCACCAAGAAGTGACAGTAAAATAAATTCCCTGATCCATTCCAAAATTTAATCAATTCTCCCTTAGCCCATGGTCTGCCCCCTACCCCCAACAGCATTGAAATTCGTTAAGAACCTTTGGAGACATTGGGTAGACAAACATGGGTCAACAAATGTATGAAAAATATCTCTCAATCGAAAAGAAATTCCTGGATCCGCCCCCAAATGTTAACAATATTTCTTATCTAATGGATTTCAGAAAAATGATTTTTTGAGAATTATTGGGGATATTAGATATGCATATAGCAAATGCTTAGGGGAGGTGACTGTGAAAAAATTCTGGATCCACTCCCTAATTCTTCATTAGAGCATGGCCCACCATTTCACAAAATGTCATTGAAATGCATTGGCAACTTCTGGAGATATTTTCTGTACAGACAGACACAAGTGAATACCTATACCTCTTCCAATTTGTTCGGCAAAGTTAAATAAAAGTCTTCTGAGAAAAAATGGCGAAAATAATGAGAGAGAAAAAAAAAGAATAAAAAGATTAAAGGGCGAAAGAAGGGAGGGTGTGACGTGAAGGAAAACAAATGGATTCAACGGAGAAGAATAAAAGAGAGATCACCAAAATGTAAAAGAGAAAAAGAGGAAAAAAAACGATTTGAAAAATGTGATTGAACGAGAGAAAGAAAAAGAATCCGATCTCCTGGGAGCCTTTTTCTCCCTAATTCCCTATTTACGTAGGGGCGGGACGCACATCCATTAATTAAAGGTCCCAAAACCGTCCCAAAGCAGGGAACTAAATGATATAAACAACGAGGAAAAAAGTGAAAAACCTTATCCAAATATCCTTCAACGCCGGATAGATTAAATGATAAAGAGCATTAAAAAAAAATGGCAGACGATCCAGTCGGATTCCGTCATAAGTTATAACGGTAGCCTATAGCAGACAACAATGTCGTCTGCATTTCTCATAAAATGCGCTGGATTTTTTTCTTTCAATGTTTTAAAATTTTGTATTTATTTTTGACACGATTTATTTCGGATGGAACAACTGCTTCTAAGCATCAAAATTCTCCGGATGGAGTTTCAAAATGGTATCTGGCGTTGAGTGCGAAGATCAGGAAAGCTCATTTATTTATTTTCTGTGTTAATATCCTATTAGAAATCGCCAACCAAAACTTTCATCTAAACATAGGTTTCTTCAGTTTTGAAACTGGTTCGGCTGGCTGTGTATGTATCGCGCATACAAGCTGCACTTAGACGGCTAAAGATTTAACTCTTACTCATCATGTCTAGCAATTGTTTTTTTTTGTAAATCCCCCCTACAAAAGGGGTTTTTAATGGGGGGTTCAATTTGCAATCTAAGTTTATTCAAAATCAATCTCTTAGTTTGTGCCATTCTCGTTTTTTGGAAATTCACACTTTCTTTGGTGATCACTGCCCAACAAAAGCCGCAAGCTTATTCATTGATCATCCCTTTTTTTTCAATTTTTAGTCGATCATCCCCAACACTACATGTTGCCGAAAGACGCTGGTCATGTAACATTTTTCTATTGAGTGACTAACCAAACCTGTTTATTTATTCATCTATTTTTTTTTAATCAGTGATTCGGTGTACGTCACTGCTGGAAGACTGGAGTCCGCAGTTCAATTCCTAAAAGACGAGTTAAACCAAGAGAAATTCCATGGTTATCGCTGAATATTAAATTTATTATGCATTTTTGTAATTGTTTCAAACAACTTGTCGGAATGATTAATTTCTTGTGGAATGTCCTAGGCTATATCTTTACATCATTGAGAATATGGCTAAAAGCAAAAATTACTAATATAATTTCATTTTTTTTTTGCATGTTCAATTTTGATGAAGACATAATTAGTTATAACTGGAGAAAATGGTGTCAACCCAAGAAATTAGATTAATTTTCAAGTACACGTTCAAATAAGGACATAACGTAACTCAAACTGATAATAACGGAAACAGAGCGTTTAGATTGAAGACTGCTACAATGTAAACTTTTCAGTGTTGGTTCAATGTTCATTGGTCTGGAAATATGGTTACCATTAATAAACCTCATGGGAAGACTAAACTTGTTCTTAATGGTGAAGAAGTATCGACACCAGTGGCCAACGATCCGCGAACAACGATTTGAGCAATTTCTGGAGATTTCAGGACTTCTACATCGACCATATCACGTCATCTCATGGCAATAGGGAATGTCAAAAAGTTTTTAAAAAATGGGTCCCAAGTGAACTGGATAAAATCCCCAAACCCTCAGCCGATGATGTCTTTGCTTAGAATATTTGGAAATGGGGTCTTACGGTATCCTTATCATATTCACCTGACATTTCTCGTATATATAATCATCTTTTCAAGTATTTTTCGTTTCAATTCATATCCATAATAAAAGATTCTGTAATTGGGAAGCTATAATTCGTGTTTTTTACTGAATTTTTAAATTTTGACCACTAATCCTAGATAATTTGATGGCAGTGACTATTATCATTCAAGGATTGTTAGGGAAGGTGGTCGCATCAAATGTTTCATACTTTGTTTGAATATTCACCATTTCTATTATTTGCATCATCCGTCATCTTACAATAGAAAAGACATTTCATATGTATAACACATAATGAAATTCTTTATTCTCTAAGATATTGCAATCGTTGTTTTCATATAATCTTTGCAGAGACTCTGTAGAAGCCCAACAGAACTCAACAGAGTCCCGGTTCGTAATCATTGCTTTGAGGCGTATTTTTCAGAATTATTTTCGATGATCATTTTGTTCTCTTAATTTTCTAAATGACGCATCCCACCTTATTTTTTTCTTCTTTTTCAACATTCATTAATTTTTCCCGTTCTGCATATTCAAACAAATCATCAGAATTACTATGCTTAGAAATTAATTGTGCGATGAAAAGCAATTAAAATTAAGTTGGAAGAAATACTAGTCAAAAATTGATAATGGTTGACACAGCTTCATCTAATTAAAAATGAATCAGGATAATATTACTGAAAAATAATCCTACGATCACATGACAAGAGCATGTTTTTGCTATTTGCAAATCGCTGATTTTACAAGTAGAAAACAAGTTGCAAATTTTAGTGGTTTTGATTTCACTGGTCTGAAATTCAATCCCCTTTTTTATAAAGCTGTAATAGATAAATAGATAGATTGATAGATATTTATCAAGATAGCTTAGTTTGGCACGGAGCCAATTTGGAGGAAATTAGGGGTATAGAAAGATTATGTTACGCCAATCTTCCAAACAGGGAAGACCTTCCAACATTGGAAATCAGCATTCGAAATCTTGACCTTTACTTGGTTTCGAATGCTAAGCGACGGGACTTGTGGGAAATATGCCACTACCCCAACCACTTAAGATAAATATTTATCAAGCTTAACTTAGTTCTGACTCCAGGCTACGATAGTGAGGATAGAACTTACTAGCAATACCCTGTTGGACTAATCTACAAACCATTGCACTATGACTTGACTCCTCAAGATGTAGGTATTTACTATGCTTAGTATTGTCTCTCAAAAAACACTGCTGAGGGATGTCCAATGAGGATCGTATTCACAAGCAATGACCTGCTAGACTGACCATCGCTTTACTGTAAGTGGCCTGGTGTTTACTTGAAGGGCCACAGTATTGAAGAAGCCCATGATGAACGTTGCGATGACCTGCGATGACGAAAGATCAATTTGGGGTCAGGTCAATTTTGACAGACATTTTCAAATTCAAATTTGTATACAGATGTAACAAACCATGATGAACATAAGGTAGGTCGTGATGAACTCTGATGACATCAATAGGGTAAATTCAGGGTCAGGTAAATTTTGGCATTTTCAAAAAAGTTTTCGGTATTTTCGACCCTACAGATGGTTTGCAATCCCTTCTATAAAAAGCTCTGTGTTGGAAGTTGCTACAGGACATTTAAGTATTAATTACTTTTTCATTCGGGCAACGCCGGGTACCCCAGCTAGTATGATATACATATAATGTATTTCACAAAATAACAGGGAATACGACAACAAAAATTGACTTACCCGAACACGTAGTTTCCACTGTTTCATCCAAAGTAGTACAATTGATTCACAAAAGACACTGCTCTCAAAGGTTAGTGGTACCGTTAAAATTCTCTGGATTTGGACGTGGGGATGTTGCTATTAATAAGCGTAGCTTAGTTTTGGCTCTTGGCCAAGTTTATGGGGCTCCTAATGAGGACCGAGCTCAATACTCAGTAGTAATGATCTGAGAGACTTACTTGCTAACGATTACCCACACGATGAGGGGTAGCCAAGTGTGTGTAATTGTCTTGACTTCTATGCAAGCATAATATGAAATTCGGAAGTTATATTTTTAGGTTTGGGGAAATGATTATGATTCATTGCTACAGTACCGGACGAAGTAAATGTCAGATTCAACCCTGAGACAAGGAACTTACACCAGAATCCTTTGAGAGTAAAAAGACTTTTGCAACGAACCACAACAATTGGAAATGACTATGACAAATTATCATCCTAATCTGGGATCAGCCGTCTTGTTCAGCAGAAGTCTTTGAGTGTGATGACTAGTATTGAGGGCACGGGGGTTAGATGAGAGAGTTCAACAAGTGCAAACTGAAGAGGTTCTTCACTTGTCTGGCACCTCCAGCGGCGGGAAAAGGTGGCTTTGAATTAATTGGGCGTTGCAAGAATGATGCATTTGAAAATGTTAGGTAGTAGGGTGGAGGGGAATCTAGGGGATGATAAAAAGCGCCTACAAGGGAAAATGATCATACAATATTTCAGCAATAGCACACACACACACACACATTTGCGTACACAAGCTCAAACACGCACACTCATACACAAGCATCAACACATGCACATATATAGAGATTCATGCTCATAAGTTCATGCGTGCACACACATACACACACACGCATAAACGAACAGACTCTCACCTACCCACACAAATACGTGTACACACACAAACATGCATTCGTATAAACACATGTACGCGAGCACACAGTCAGATATATGCATATTCATAGTCATACACACATATTCAAATACTCAAAGCCGTAAGTTCGTACGAAAACACAAAGCTCCGTGTTTTCTGTGACTGTCTACGTAGATATTCATATGTATATAATACGCATATACTTACTCAAGCGCTCGTTCACATATACACCAACATACTTATGTATACATATACTCATATATCCAGGTGTATACATACATGCACACTGAGGGACAGGCCTATAGAGTAAGCTCGCATGTTGAGCCGAATCGGCGAAATTACCTTATTCTATCTTTTTTTACAAAAGATAAATACGTAGTTTTAATTTTTATCATAAGTTCATTTAATCAAAACAAAGATATAAAACAACTAATCTTACGATCCACAGTTAATGCAATTAAAGTGAAATCGATTTTTTACAAATAATAATTAAATTTCGCCAATTAAGCAATATCGCCTATTGAGTGTAGCACACACACACACACACACACACACATATATATATATATATATATATGTATATACACACACACACACATATATATATGTATATATATATATATATATATATATGTGTGTGTGTGTGTGTGTGTGTGTGTGTGTGGTACAAATCAGGCTAGCAGTATAACATAATATAATAATATATCAATAAAATAAAGCCACTTCTGAAATGTAATGGATTTATTTCATGCTCGATACATACAACATTCTACTCATGGAGTTGAGTTGTTTTAGAGTAAAGCTGCAAATCCACAACCTACTATATATATATATATATATATATATATATATATATATATATATATATATATATATATATACACATATATATATATATATATATATATATATATATATATATATATATATATATATATATATATAAAGCTTTACAGCTTTAACACTAAACATTAAAAAAACTGTTTCATAAATCTTTTTATCTGTTCAGTCGCTTATTTCCCTTTATCTACCAATGCGATTAATGTGATTTACTTCGGTATTTTCTCGTGTTTCACATATACTTTGTTACTATGGTACAATGTATAAATTTCCCCTTGTTGGGATCATCACTTGTTTACCATGTAACCGTTTTGGGGATTTAAAAAAACTGAACGGTCGTATTAACAAGGCACTCTAGCAGTGTTGATCAAACACTACCCCACTTTCTTACTATATAGTTTATGTCATGTATGTAGTTTATAAAGTCATTTTATGTGTATTGTATATTGATATCATTTTTTTTATCACATATTCATTTCTTGCAATAGGGCCTACTTACGTAGGTTACCCCAAAAAACGTTTTTAACAACAGACGTGACTCGCTGTTTGTATCATTTCTGTTGTATATATATATATATATATATATATATATATATATATATATATATATATATATATATATATATACGTATGTATGTGTGTCTGTGTGTGTATTCGTGCGTGTATTTATGCGTGTATTAGCGTGCTCGTGAGATTGATAGGTAGAAATAAACGTATTGAGAAAGAGGGAGATGAACAACCGGAAAGAAGAGACATATCAGTTGTTTAAGTACCTTTACAAATGAGCATACCTACATCGGTATAGACACACTCCAAAAGAATTACATAGATGTATATGCCGATGCTTTCTTTACATCATCATCAGAACGTTATTATCTCCGCCATCGAAATTGAACCAAGTTTATGTATTCACCCAAGTTTCTCTGTCTGTCAGTCAGTTTGTCTACACAATGTCTCCAAATTTTCTCTGATTAATTTCAACGACATTTTGTGAAAGGGTGGGTCATAGGCCAGGGGAATAATTGATCAAATTTTGAGGCGGATATTTTGTCAACATTAAAAGATTCGGCCTTTCCCGGTTGCAATAAGGCAAAGTTACTCAATCAAGAGAAATAATCAAGTGTTGAAATGAATTGAGTTTCAAAAAGATGACTCTGATGAATAATTATTACAAGCTTTTGTCACGGGCATTGAGTCTGGGATCTGTAATTTGATTATTCAGCTCTTAGTGACAATGGCGTTGGCTGAGGTATGCCCCCCCCTCTCTCTCTCTCTCTCTCTCTCTCTCTCTCTCTCTCTCTCTCTCTCTCTGAGTGCATTCTAGTTACTGAAATTAACCAATGTTACCCATTAAAGGAAGACCCGCATAAAAACAAATGATAGGGAATTAAAGATAAAAAAAAAATGGTTGAATAGAATTAAGGGTGAATTAATAAGGATGAATAGACTGTTTAATAAGGGTAAATCGAATAAAGGCGAATTGACTAGTGAATAGAATTAAGGATACAAATCGGTGAATAGAAATATGGAAAAAGGGAGAAGATGATGGACGTTTGGTGGGTGGAGCTGCGAAGCAAAGGATCTGATTACTGTCCTGATCCGAAATTCCAGAAAGGCCAAGCAAGATATCTCGCTCTTGTAAGTTTGGAGATTGGCTTGGGGTGGCTTGGGCTTTGACCTCTGTGCAATGTGAGGAGATCTTGAAGCGAATAACACTGAACATTCACTCAAGTTACACTTTATATCAATCAGAAAGTATCAACCAAAGCTATCAGCATAAGTTTCTTCAGTTTTCAAGTTGGTCTTGCTGGCTGGCTACGTATATACGTATGTATGTATGTATAGCGCGTACAGCCCGCATCGATGAAGCTAGCTAGCTGAAAATTCAAACATTTACTCCTTATTATTTCAATAAAAATGCTTTGGGGGTTTTCTTCAAATTCCACCCCTAAATATGTTTTTAGTGGATGGGGAGGGTCAATTTGCAATTTTAGTTTATGCTAAATTGGTCCTTAGTTTGCGCCCGGCTGCGATCACGTTTATTTTTTGAGAATTCTGACTTTTTATTGATCCAATAAAAGGTGCGAGAAGTAACTCATTCATCATTATCCCAACACGACACTCTGCTTATTCATCGATTACCCCCTTTTCAATCCTTTTAATTGATCACTCCCAATACGGCACGCTGTTAATAATCGGTTTCTATTGAGTGACTAATTAAACCTTCCTACCTACCAATCTATCTGTTTCTCTCCCCTGTCTCTCTCTCTCTCTCTCTCTCATATATATATATATATATATATATATATATATATATATATATATATATATATATATATATATATATATATTATATATCAATTGCAGTCTATTGATATTAGTCTGTTTATTCAGTTGCTCATATCTATCTTAGTCTGTTCATGATCATTTTAGTTTACTTTCATTCATTTACGTACCTAGTTACGTTGCCTATTTCAGTCTTCTGATATTGATCAATATATCTAACTTAATCTGTTCAAATCTATCTTGGTCTGTAAGTATTTATCAATCATTGTTTAAACCTGATTATATCCATAACTAAAGGAGGTGCAAGTGACCTGACAGTTGACAGCACGGTGAATGGAATCGGCTAACTGAGTTCAAACTGCGACTGAGACACGTGGCGTTCATTCGGCGCTAGTGCCCAAAAGTTATTACGTTTGATTTAAAGTAAAGTACTTTATGGATCAATAATATATCACTGTATAACATTATAAATCCTCAAACAAGTTTAGTCAGGACCTTTTTGCTTTTATATCAATAAGAATTTTAAAAATACAAATATTTTTTTAAAGACATTTTGGGGCAAGGGGGGGGCTAAAAATCGGGGGGGGGGCTGTGCTACTGCACTCTTTGCACTGCCTCAAGTACGGCCCTGCACACACGCATATCCATTCAGGGGTTCATTTATGCTGACTGTCGTAAAAATCGGAATGTATTTGTCATCGATTTATGACGCAGCGCGAAAATATGACAATACTGCAACAAAAGGAGCGGAACAGCTAGAGATGGGGAAGGAGGGAGAGATCGGATGTGGGGGGGAGGAGACTGGAGATGGAGCAGGAAGCTGTTTAGGGGTGAAATTAGTGTCAAGTGGGTGGGGTGGGCAGTGGACACAGGCTTTGAAATAAAGGATTTTTAATGAGAAAAATAGACTATTATACATTTTTTGCCGATTTTCTTCATCAATTTTTTTTTTTTTTTTCGTCGCCACATATTACAGCCGACCCATTTTCCTCTGTTAAATCAACCACAGAAAATGAAGTACCGTATGACATTTACGTATAATCTGCATTTTCTTTCGAGAATTTTTCGCGTGCGTAATCCTGGTGCGTCTTATCTACAGGGACATAATTGTTTCACATATTTGTATATAAAATTGTACACACAGGACAATGCATTTTTCATTCGAAATTGAAGCTCAATCAGAGGTGCAAGTTATCTAGATTTATTCAAGGTAAAATACGGCAAGTAGCTTCAGGCAAGACCATAACTCATATCACGTATCCCAGGAGCTTGTTTTTTCAGAAACGACGCCTTAGACCAGAGACAGTGATTACATTCTTTTGGGGGAGAGGGATCTTAGGATTTCAGGGAGGAATTGGTACTGCTAAATTGACGAATTCAAACTGTTGGAATATTGATTTTTCATCAAACAACAATTTTAAGATTCATCTTGAGTCAGACAATCTTAGAAAGGGGAATGTCACTTTAAGGTATGGTGAAACGGGTGAATGGACAAAAATGGCTTTGAAATCACTGCCTTAGACGATTAAGCTACCAAAGCTGTCATGGTGAAGTGTAACCGTCAACCAAATCTGTCAACATCAACAAAGGATTCTTCAGTTTTTAAGAGGGTCTGGCTGGTCAGGTATTTATATATTGCGCTCACAGGTCAGGTCACACCAATAGAGAATCTAAACGTTTACTGTTTAGTCTATCCAGAAAACACTTTCTTTGTAGTTTTTTTTTAATACCCCAAATTTTAATTTGACCTTTAATTTGTGTCTGGTAGCGTTCACGCTTGTTTTTGTTTGTCCGTTTTAAATTCGGTCTGTTTTAGTGATCACTGTCCAACAAAAGGTGAGAGAAATAACTTGTTTACTGATTAACGTTTTCCCTAATTGTTCAATTAATCACCCCCAACATGGTATGCTGCCAAAAGACGTTTGTCACCAAATGGTTTCCATCGAGTGACTAACCAGACCTGTTACATTCAAGTTCTGAAATTCCGAGATTAAAAATCTGATCCCATTATGTATTCAACTCAAGCTGCTGGAATTTGCAGAGTGGCTTCTGGTGAGATTTGAACTTGCATTGCATGCCTCAGAAGTTAGACTTTCATAGATCCATAGATTAATTTCATGCCTTGAATAGGGTCGGCTAAAAATATATAAATCAATGTCATGGGTCAGCAGTCAGGATACGACGACCCACTACTCCCTATGTCTTATGCTGGAAACAACAGATTAGAGGGAAGGCCTATGTCCAACAATGAACTTAGAAAGTTGATGATGATCTAAGATGGTCTTAAAATTGAGAAAATTCTGATGAAAATACTACAAACTATACAAAGAAAAATAGTAAAAAAAACAAACATTTGCAATGGAGAAAATATTTCATCTCAGAATCTCAAAACAAGAAAAAAGTATTTTAAAAACACGTTAGCAATATTTTATTTTATGGAAGCTGGAATTCCTGGCATTCATCTCGCTCTCATTTCTGGGGATTTTTTTTTCTTTTCGTTTCGCATTGCCTTTTTTTTTTTAAATGGATTTTGTTTCCTTTCTTCATTTCTGTCTTTTTGTCTTCCTGAAGGAAGGAATAATAAAAAGCATCTCTCTCTCTCTCTCTCTCTCTCTCTCTCTCTCTCTCTCTCTCTCTGCGTGCATGTGTTTGTGTGTAAATATATATGTGTGTATGCACATGCACGATAGGGTATGTTTTTATTTTTGCTATTTCATATTAGTCAAATGAGTTTACAATGATTTTATCGATTTTCGTTTCATATTTTATTTACAAATCTCTTTTAAAGGGCATGAAGGTGCAGGTGACCTAAAAGATGGAACTGGGTTTGCATTCACTTCTCACTAATGCCTTGAGAAAGACTTTTCTTACTCTTATTTTTCATCACTACTCTCTCCCCCTAGTTATGGATAAACAGCAGGGCATATTGTGCTCTTTAGCCCAGGATGGCAACCAGGCTAGGACAAATCTGAATTCAGCCCTCGTACAGCGTCTTGAGGGGCTGTCAACGAAGATAGATTGGTGAAAGTGTTCCTGGAGTGTACGGTTAACGGGGGTCTAGTGAAGCTTCGATGAGCCTGGCAAGCCGGAAATGGATTATGACAAATTTCCTAAGTGATATAAAGGAGAACGAAAACGGACCGACAATAAAAAAAAACACGAACGCTGTCTCCTTCCTCTCCCACTCCCACGACACCTCGAGTACAAGTGGAAGATCAAAAACTATTTCAAGAGCACCTGTCGTACAGCGATAATTTACAAGTGAATCTCTTTCAAAATGCACCTGTAAACCATCGATACTTACAGGGTGCTTAACAAAGCTATGCTTAACTATATCAACAGTTACTCATACATTAGCAAACGAATTATGCTATGGTGGTAAGTTCAGCAAGTTTTTCCTTGAGACCGATCCTCTCTCTCCATATTCCATTATTGCGACCGTTTTGCCAGGCTAAGCTAAGCTTAGTAAATGTGTATACACTTAAATTTACAATGTAAACACGGACTATTTTCTGAAAGAAATAAGAACAGACTCTATTCAAAACCTGCGACGATATTTACACAATTTTTGACATCTGTCTCTGACATTATTGACATTGCAGGTTTTCCTTAGAATTTCAATATTTCATCAAAAATATAAAATCTGATTTCAATTTGAACAAAATTATTCGAGAGTTTGATTGAAGTGAATTAGGCTCGGAAAGACCACGTAATTGGCTCTCATGGAACTGGTAACTTTCCTTTTCCCACACTCTCCTTCCTCCTCCCATACTCTCCTCCCTCTCCTCTCTTCCCCTTCGCTTCGCAAGCAGCAAACAGCTTCCTTCTTTTCTCACTCTCTCATTAAATTAACTAACCCGTCATCGCAAACAGCCAGATCTCTCTCTTTCTCTCTCTCCCTCTCTGGATACCTACAACCTTTTTACAGTTAGATCTGAAAGAAAATTTGACTCTCATAGACGTTGGTGACGTTCGTCGCAGGTAATAATTACCCTAATTTCTCGACTACAGTATTACGATCTGCGATATGCACGATGTGCGAAATATGTGTAATGATCACCGAAAACTGGTAAAATGGAATGAACTTTAACGATGGGCAGATTGTCGTCTTCATATCGCTTTACAGCTTTCATGTCCTCCAATACGATGCCTTAATGAAAACACATGTCATCATTTCTAGCGATTCTTTGTACATGATAAAAACACATGTTCCGGTCTCATTAGACAGAGAGACCGATACTAATCTGTATGTCTCTATGTGCGCATACAAATACATATACATGCATACACATACACACATACACGTGTGCACATACCTAAAACGATTCTGGGGGTTTCTTCAACGGCGTCGGCAACAAACTATTGTTTGAAATGTTCTCCTCAACAGTATTTGGCTCCCAAGGGCTGAATTTCCGAAGGGGAGTTATTCTAACCGTGAGAAGAATCGGGGAGGAATTTCAATCAGGGTAGGAACGTATAATGAAAAGTATAATGTTGAAAAAAATACTGGATAGGGATTTTCAATTGGGGAGGAATCGAGAAAACCTTGGGCCGTAAGGGAAGAAATGTGACCTGGGAATCTGAGAACCACTGATCTGAACGAAAGGCTTTCAACTGAACCACAAATTTCCACCACACTCTGTTTACAGATCTATTGTACAAAAATATGAATGATTGTTCTTGTTGAGCTTTAAACCTGCCTTTCGCCATTTCCTGCCTTGATCCTAACGCTAGACAACCAGCACAACGGCATATCATACTGCACATCGTCATATTATATTAACCATCACCAACATCATGTGTCATATTCGGTGTGCATTGTATAGGATACACTCATATTGCATCAACTTGTGTTATAAATATGTTGTCCAGGAAAATCTGAAGTCTTTTTCGGTATCCCAATAAACATATGGCGGATGGATCATTTTTCTCAGAGTGACTATATGAGATCTTTGATCACTCCCACGTTATGCATTATCGTAATAAAGACTGAACACTTTTCTTTTCACCAAGGATGGGTGTTTTATATCCAAAATTATTTACAAACGCCGAGGTGGTTGGCCAAAAGCTTCACCTGAAACTGTTTGGTTATTCTTTGAAAGGTCGCAATGGCTGATTCCTTGCAAATTCCACCAAATACTACTCGGATGATGTTCGTCATTCGGCTGGTGCACAGGTGCACAGGACAGAACATCTGACGACTGCGTTTATCATGGTGAAAAAAGGATCCATTTCTAATCCCCTGTAACAATTTTGTCCAAAAACAAAAAAAGGAGCCTGGAGCTGCTGAGAACGCAGTGACTCAAAACAATCAGCACGTTGCTGGCGCCATGTCATGTGGGACCCATTTTACAGCCTTTGACACCGTTCCTATCTTCAAACTGCGATGATCAATCATACAACTAACAGTGAATTCGCTAAATTCCTGGCGGTAACAACAGGAATTGAGACAACAATTGACACATAAAAAAAAACAGACTGGAATTTCATTACATCATGATATATAACAAAAAATGTGTTCATGAATTTACGATAAGAAGGTTGAGTAGACCAGACGACTCGGAAAGTACAACAGCAGAAGATTTACGATGTCCGTATTTACTGAATGCCCTTTCACGAATCAACTGTTTATTCATGGTGGGGTGCAATTGGGTATGAGAAGTAATAAGTGGGTTGGTTTATTTCAATTGTTCAGTGTTGTTTTGCAGGGTGGGGAGAGGAAGAAAATTTATTGAAGTGAAGAATTTTTTTAATGGAAAATTAAATCAGATTCGAAGCAGCGCAGGTTAAGAAAAATCAAAAGTCTGACATAAAACCTAGAGTTAATTTATCTGAGAAATATTTTTTTAAAAACAAAAAAAAACAAAAAAAAAAACACGAACAATGGGATCTGATATCATCTCGCTACAGACTGAACCCCGGGCCAAACAAAACGAGGTAGATAAATATTTATATGTTCAAGCCTATGCCGATAAGAGATCGCCATCGGGGGTCATTAACCTTGATTTCAAGCCATTTCCTATCTATAGAATATAACAACCATAGCCATCAAAGATGGCAGTGGGTTTTATCTCTTTTATATATGTGCACGTGTTTGTTTATGTGTTCTAGTGCTCCTGACCATACAGTTTTATCAACAGACTTGAAAATTGGAATTAGTACTCCACTATACCCTATTCTAAAAATATGTTTGGCCTTATTTTAAAGGGTTTGGTAGTAACATCTAGATCCTCCAGTTGGATCAATTTAACGCTCACAGCATTTCGTTACGATGAGCCGTTTTTAACGAGTCACGATAACAAACGTACAGACTTTGGATCATTATATTATAGACCAGTACCCATAAGAAAAGACGGGCTTTCTTTTGTTATCAATGGATGTATTGATATTTCAGAATATTCCTATATTTGCTTTAATTCTCATGTCTCATTCATTTCCTCTCGTCAATTCATCATCATCATCAGTCTCTTAACGTCCATCGTTGAACATGGACCTACCCCAGGATTTGGTACACTTCTCTATTGTGGGCGTCGTTGAGCCAGTACTCTCTGAATTTGACAAGCTCGTCTCTCCGTCTAATACTCTGCCAGCCTCAGTTGCGCATGTGATATCTAGGAATCCATGTCGTGAGTAGCGATGTCCATGGCCAGCCCATTGCCATTTGAGTTTTTTTTTTTTGGTGGATCCTATGATGTCTCTGACTCCTGTGTTCTCCTGGATGTATCGTGCTGTCTTGTGGTCTCTTCATGTGAGGTTGAGCATAATCCTTTCATGTGCAAGTTGCAGGTTTTCCATTTGTGGGCCTGTCTCTTGGGTAAGTTCCATGAAGGCTATTTATTTAACTAGTTTGGCAACTCTTCCAAATAACAATGTTAGCTTTTTCAATCTCCTTGATTGATTCTGATATGCTGATGTGATAAAACATGTTTTATTGCATGAAGTTCCTATTCTCAACTCTCAAAACCAAGCCTCGGAAGCAACATTTCAGTTTCTTCAAATACTTATGAGCAGTAGTGTAAAACCAACAAACGAATCAATTAGCTGTAAAGAAAGGAAGAGAGTTGAACTTATGTTTTCACCGTGACCTGAACAGACAAATAAGCATACACACAAACTTTGTGACTATGGTCTTTATGTACATAGATACGTGTCATGGAAAAAGGAGAATTGTCAATCAGACTGACAGATCTTAAGACCTATCAATTATAACCAGCCTTCAGCCATTTCAGTAAAGCTAAGTAAATAAATATGTATATGCCTAAGATTGTGCTTGAGGAAATGTGTGTGTGTGTGTGTGTGTGTGTGTGTGTGTGTGTGTGTGTGTGTGTGTGAGATAACGAATCTGGGATAGACAGATAGATAAATAAATACTTTCCCATTAAATATAGCTTCGGGCCATTTAAGCTCAGAGCTTTTTTTCTGGGTGCATGTTTTTATTTATTTGAAATGGAGAAAAAATATACAGACAAGCCAAGTTAGATAGAACGATAGATAGAATGATAGATAGATAGATAGTTGGATAGATAGATAGTTGGATAGATAGATAGATCTTAGAGATCGCACAAGCATATAGGTTACGTATGCACCCAAATAAGAATACGATTACAGTACAAATATATACATAAACTATACTCTCGTCAGAACTATTAGATTATATAAACAAGGTTCGCTCTTGTATGGTTTTGTCATTATTGCTTCTATCATTGCACGATTACTCAAGTTCTCATTCTCTCCACATCTCTCCGTTGGAGTGTGGTATGCATATGTGCTATTCTAGAGCATGAAGTTGGTTAGGGTATCTTATTATTAAACTTGATATTCAGGCAAAATCAAACATTTCTTTAGTAGAAAAGAAACTTTTCTGGAAGTAAGGGAAATTTTTTTCAGAAAAATATCTGTAAGAAAGGAAAAAAAACCCTAACTTCCAGGTGTACGCGTGAAGCGGACCGTTGTAATGAGTACATATATATTATTCGTTATCGTCATGGTTTGACTTCGCGAAAGAAGATTCAGGCTGCAGGTCTTCAGATGACAAGCGGGTGAGGTAGGCCTTTCTGTAGCGGTTACAGGAGGGTGTCTGGAAGCTACCGTATTGTGGGGCTGCATTTTTATCTTCTACTTTTGATCTACGGTTAGTTTCAGCAAGCTAAGAGGTGCTTGGTAGATCCTGTGAGTTCTTGAGGCTACCACTACCGAAGATTGATTCCACAGTAAATGAGGGTATTTTATCTCCTGTGTGGAACCATATTTTCCGCTTGCCATGAACCAACAGTTTTCCGAATAGGAGGGTATTTGGATGTCAATAGTCCTCCACCCTCGCCATGTAGCTCAAATGTAGGTGGGTCCCTTACAGCATGGCCCCAATGCTTATAACCCTGGCTGACCTCTCGGTGTTTGTAATGAAATTGCTTCAGTGCACATTGAAAATGTTGCCGAGATAACAGCGGGGGAAATACTCGAATGGGCGTGGGTGACGCTGGTATGCAACGCAGGATTCGACACTGTCTTGGGGGATAAGCGACACGACAATTTTGCAAACTCTCGTCTTAACGTCTTAGTAGAGGTTTTTGTTACCCAGACATAATATGTTTGAATACTGTAAAAAGTACATTCAGTTTATTAAGAACAAATAAAAGCCAATATTGTTTTTGTTCTCTACATTAACTTTGTTGAACAATATATTCACCGTTTTGTCCAACTTTTTCTGACGTTTTGTCAGGTTACTTCATGGTTCTATACTTCCAGATCTTTTTTAAGTATCCCAGGAAAGAACTCCTCTAGGAGCCTTTTGCAGTCTTCCAGTGGAATTGAATTTCGTCATTAAGACGATTTTATAAAGACTGGAATAGATGAAAATCCAAAGATGCAGTGTCTGATGAATACAACAGCGGGAAGAAAACTTCAAAACCAAGCCGTGACAATTTTTGTCCTGCCACCAAAGCAAAGAAACCTGTCGTCTAACGTTATTTTCATGGAATATTACGGCCTCTATGCTAAATCCTAATTCTTTTTTTCGGTCGCTACCTTCAGCCAGCCTAATTGGGAGCAGTACTTGTTTGAATCAGTCGTTTGGTTCCCAGTCTCCAAAGCAAAGAAACCTGCCGTCTAACGTTATATTCATGGAATATTACGGCCTCTATGCTAAATCCAAATTCTTTTTCCTTTTTTTTTTTTTCAGTTTCTACCTTCAGCCTGTCTAATTGGGAGCAGTACTTGTTTGAATCAGTCGTTTGGTTCCCAGTCTCCAAAGCAAAGAAACCTGCCGTCTAACGTTATATTCATGGAATATTACGGCCTCTATGCTAAATCCAAATTCTTTTTCCTTTTTTTTTTTCAGTTTCTACCTTCAGCCCGTCTAATTGGGAGCAGTACTTGTTTGAATCAGTCGTTTAGTTCTCGCGAAGATATTAGAGGGAACCCTTCCACTCTTACCATATATACAGCATCATCTTTTGGGGATGAAATCCGACCTTCGGTACTATTAGTAGTGGTTCATTTTGCTTGCCCCCACAATCTCTTTCATCCCACGTCGTGGTAATGTATCCAGTTTTCATCACCCGTCACAATCTGTTACAAAAACGGATCATTTTCGTTACGTTTAAGTAGCGAATCGCTCACAGAAGCCACACACACTCAGAGACTCACCTACATCATGTACGTGTGGTTGTTCGCTAATTTAAACGCTTTTCATAAAAACGTATACACACGTAGACCATATAATTATACGTTTATATAATGAGCTACTTGCAAGGTAATCAGTGTTTGAATCCTGATACGTAGCAGAGTATCCTACACTGATTTCTGTACACTGGCAATGGGAGTGACTTTTCCCACTGATTTATAAGAGAAAGTAAGAGTGCAAAATAAAATGAATAACCTAACTGAATCAAACGCCGCAAAATAGCATCAAGTTGAACAAATGTTACTGTAGGGCATAGGCTAGGATTACAAAGCGAAGATCAAACAAAGTGCTGAGTGATAAGTGGTTTAAATATGAGGGTTGGTGGTAGATTGTCAGTGATCTACAATTAAGAATTTGATGATGGATGTCTTACCATTCAAGCTGACAGAAAGATCCATCGAGTTTGTTGTTGAGAAGACACAATTATCTTTAGATGTACACAGCAACAGACACACACACACGTGTGTGTTGATGGGGATGTATTTTTGTACCTTTTCTGCACACATCACTTTATGATGCAGCTGGAAACATCATCAGTGATGTTTCTTGGGATCTTCGGGTGTTTCTAGACCTTTAGACATCCTCACCAACCAGACTGGGATTGACCCAGCCCCAACATGTCCCGGTAGCGCTATTTCATCCACTGCTTTTCTTCCCTAGTCCGAATCAACCTTAGAGCAACATCTCAAAGGCTAACTTGCTGGCTCTTAGCCTCCTGGTTCCTGTGATGCCCAACATGTTGCAGGTCCCTGCAGAGTAACCAGCCGGTGGAACCCGTGAACCCCACTTTCGGCATGTCCGAGGAAGCAGTAAGAGATATGAAGGACACAGCAGAGATAGTAATGGAGACGAAAAATTAATAGTCAAAAGTGAAATAGGAAGGCAATGAGAGTTTACGAAAGTTCGCTTCAATTTAGTTCGATTTTACGAAAAACCTCAAGTCTCGTTAGTTATATGTAATGTCCACCCGCTCCACATGCTCCGCACTGTGTACTTCTGAAGACGCCTTAACAACGCGAAAAAAGTTTTCTTTTGTTGTTTTTTTTTTTTCATCTTAATAAAATTTTGAGATATAACTAACATTTTCCTTAATCTTTTCATTTCTTCATTGTCAAGTACCACTACCATCTGGTCGGATCGTCTTACATCCTGACAACCAAGATGCCATTATTTCTGTAATTCCTCCCCAGAGTGACGGAGTGCAGCCCATAAAATCGGTGGATTTAATCATGATAAAATTCATTCTAACACCTAGTTTCTACCGTCTTCTTTGAAGTACTTCCGTGCTTGCTGCTTGCACAATGGCTCTAAATTCAAATTATCCGCACTTCATGTGTCAAACAAAGTGAGGCTCGCGTGTGTGTGTTCTCCCAAGTATACCCACTTAAAGACTGACGACATTCATATTTTAAAAGATGTTAATCTACGAGCATTCATATTTGCTGGCACCATTTTTTATGTTTAATACATGTATTTACTTATGCAATATTGTCGGGTTAGGAAGATTGGACAGCGCCAATCTTCAAAATAGAAAGGACGTCCGTGTCCTCGGAATCAGCGCACAAAATCTTGATGTATACTTACTTGCACAAAAGAAAACCTTCATAACGCCCCAGGCATCAGCCCCACCCCCCAATTATATACAAGGCTTGTTGCTGCAGGTTCAAACTCTACTTAAGCTTTTTTCCGACTGAAGATGATTTCTGCAACTTTTGTATTGTATATCTAATCCATTTTTTGATATAAAAATATTTTTTCATAGATTTATTCATTTATTAGAATGAAATAAACCCGTACGTATCTGTATGTTACATTATCGTTCCAAGACTTGTCAATTTAGTTCAGTCAGTAAGGCAGCATCATGGCAATCAGTCGTGAGTTCAAATTACGGTAAGGGAAAGTGAATTTTACATATCGCTTTATACTCCTAATTCTGGTGAGGATTGTTCTTGTTCTTTTTTCTCTTCTTCTTGCGGTAAAAAATAAAGTCATGTTCAGTTTTAGAGTTTGTCACAAAGACACTCTTTCCTAGGCTCTCTCATATGCATGCGTTATTTTGAGATAATAGTTAACTCATGTGGAAGTTAGAAATTATACGTGTTAACCATTTCAAGATAAAAGCCATTGTCCATTGCAAGATCATCCATGATGGTATCTATTGCAAGTAATCTATTCCTCATCATCAGTCTTTTAACGTCCGTCGTTCGACATAGACCTTCCCCGGTATCCGCCACATTTCTCTATCATTGGCGTCGCGGAGCCAGTATTTTCTGAATTTGTCTAGTACATCTCTCCATCTTGTTTTTTGTCGGCGTTGGTTTTGCATGTGGTTTCTGAGGATCCATGTTGTGAGTTGTGATGTCCATCGGCTGTCTATCATTCTCGCAACATGACCAGCCCATCGCCATTTGAGTTTTCTAATATATTCTATGATGTCTCTGACCCCTGTTTTCTTTCTGATATATTGTGCTGTCCTGTGATCTTTCCATGTGAGGTTGAGCATGATTCTCTCATGCGCACGTTGCATACTTTTCAGTTTGCAGGTTTGTCTCTTGGTTGGGCTCCATGTTTCAGCTCCATAAGTGATTATCGGGAGGATGCATTGGTTGTATACTTTTCATTTTAGGATTATTGGGATCGTCTTGTCTTTGAAGGTTGAGCTTGCTTTGCCGAAAGCTTGCCATACAAGGGTGATTCTCTTCTTGATTTCTTCTTTTGCCATTGCAAGATAAAAACTCTGACTCAGATATGGGACTGCCGTCAATGACAATAGGAAAGAAGAACTGCAATGACGGATGATTACGCCATCTGCAATCAATAAGTTAACCTACTCCTGCGCTATGAGCAAATATTCTCATCTGCTGTCATCTCATTCCCTATTGGTTACTTCTATCGGCATATACATCACGTGTTATGTAGGTAGGTGACAAAACACGGAACACTTGTGGCAGTGCATACATAGCAAATACAACTGAGACTAAGGAGAAACCCAGATGTCACCTCTTGGTAAGGACAGAAGAACCATGCTGCATCTAATTTGCATTGAACGAACTGCCTTGCACAAAACACTGAACTCAGCCAACCAAGTAAAACAATTTATATAACTAATTTTGATTAGTTTTCATCTCCATCTTAATTTCTAATTACTTTTCATCACCACTTTTTGACTAGGGCCGTAAACCCACGGTAACGATTAAACAGCATAATTGGAAATAAAGAGTAAAGGAAAGTTTGAAGGTGTAACTCAAGTCCCGTTTAACTATGGAGCCTCGTAACCGAACGATTAAAAGCAGCCAGGTGCATACTGGACTCTCTCTAGTTAGGAGGTGTGATTTCGATTCTCACCGTAGGCTCACTTTTTCCTGTGTTTAATTGTTAATGTTCACACTGTTAAATCGTTGACCAATGATTACGTCCGAGTCAAAAAGTTGTGATAAAAAGCAACTAAAGATGAAGACAAAACATCAGTCAAAATTAATAATGCAGACAATACTTCATCCACTGATATGAATAAATTAGATATCGTTGAATTTTCAATTTCTATGTTTGTTTGTTTTTTCTGCGCAAGTGTATGATGTATCTGTATGGCTGAAATGTTGGCGAATGTATGCGTTCGATGGATGTGTATGTTTGTATTAATCCCCCGTGTATAGTAATATATGCACCTATCTTCCAAGTACGGATGAGCTGAGTTGAAGACCTACATCCGAAATCCTGGCTTTTATTTCGGTTCAAACATCGACCAAGGGCGTCAGGTTGAAAATGCAACTACATTGGCCATCAATCGAGCTACTGGGAATAGATTTCTATCCAACAACCCAATAATTGTTCCGACCAAAACCGTCTTGAAATGCTCGACTAGCAAAGATATATGACAAAAGGCAAAAGGTTGAGGTCAGAACAATGATATATATATATATATATATATATATATATATATATATATATAGAGAGAGAGAGAGAGAGAGAGAGAGAGAGACAGAAAGAGAGAGATAGAGAGAGAGGGATGAGAGAATTTCAGCTTTTATTTCTTTCATCACAGTGCCAGTGGGTCAGGAGTTTACATACAGTAAATTGACTGTCTCTTTAAACGGCTTGGAATATTCCAGAAAATGATGGTCATGGCTGTAAAAACTTCTGATAGGTTAATTGATATCATGTGAATCAATTGGAGGAGGTATTTTGAAGCTTACTTCCACACTCAGGGCATTCTCGCTTGGCATCATGTAAAAATCAAAAGAAATCGACCAAAACCTTTGAAAAACAATTGTTGACCTCCACAGGTCTGGTTCATTCTTGGGGGCGATTTCCAAACGTTTGAAAATACCACGTTCGTTTGCACAAATAATACAAACACCATGAGACAACGTAGCTCAAGAAGGAGACACATTCTATCTCCTAATGATGAATTTTGGTTGAAAATTGCAAATTAATCCCAGAACAACAGCAAAGGACCTTGTTAAGATGCTAGAAGAAACAGATGTAAACGTATCTATATCCACAAAAAAACGAATATTATCTTGAAATGGCGAATTAGCAAGGAATAAACCATTGCTCCAAAACAGACTACGGTTTGCAACTGCACAGGGGGGGGGGCTTTTTCTAGAAATGTCTTCTGGTCTGATAAAACAAAAATTGAACTGTTTAGCCATAATGACCGTCATTATGTTTGGAGGAGAAAGGTGACACTTGAAAGCCGAAGTACGGGAGTGGCTGTATCATTTTGTGGGGGTGCCTTCCTGCAAGAGGGACTGGTGCACTCAATAAAATAATTGGCACCATTGGAAAATTTTGTGAATATATTGAAGCAAGATTTCAAGACATCAGCCAGGAATTTAAAGCTTGGTCGCAAACGATTCATCGACATGGACATTGACATACACACACGTACACACACGTACATACGTGTGCGTAGAAGGGGGAATTGGGTGAAGCGAAATAAACGTTCTTTTCATTTATCTTCTTAAAATATTTGTTTTGGGCTTGTTCCAGATTACAGTTTTTATATCTGACTGAAAATATTTATTTTAAATTTTCACTGTTTTTTTCTACCCTTATTAATGTTTGACGTAAATTCCAACTGACCCTTCATCTTAACCTTTTTTTTAATATATTTATTCCCATAGTCTTTTTTACATAAGATTTAATATCTTTTTGGCATTTTGATTTTTTTCTCTTTGCTGGCTCCCAGATGGACAGAATTTGCTTCTATGTGGGTATATAATATATATCTAGCTATCTCTATCTCTCTGCGTATATCTACGTAATGCATACACACAACTGGGAACCCATGCTGCTTTTTATTTATTTTAAATCCTAATTATTGAGGGGCGTATCCAGGATTTTGAGCAGGGTGGGGTCCAACTTTTTTTTTACTCCATCTGTCCAATTAAACAATTGGTACGGTAAGAAAAATGGTTAATTTATGATTACTTGAGATTATTTGTTTGTTTGTTTTTTTTATTTAAAATTTCTGGATCCATATACTTCAAATGAAAATTTCAATTGTGCTTGACCTTAACTCTGGGTGGGTACAGACTCCCTGGCCCCCACCCAACTGGATCTGCGCTTAAATAATTTCTAAAAATCGAATGCAAGATCTATTGAATGACAGCAACAGTTGACGTTGACGTTTTCTGCGAGAGAAAAAAACTCCATGCGTAAACAACCGATTCCAAGTCGATAGGCACAACAAAATGATTCGAAACAAAGAGAAAATGGAGATGCTTACTATGTAGCTTGAACCTTTCTCGCCAAATTTGCGTGTTTGTTTTACAATAGAATCTTGCGGCTCACTTCGAATTTCACGATACAATCAAATTTCATCATGAGTAGAGAAAATGCTTCTATCATATGAGAAGGTATAATTTTACCAGATAATAACGCGGACTTAACTCTTGAGATCACTTCATCGCTTTTGGGGGCCCTCTGGTGGCCACGGGGTCGTAAGTAGCCGCTTAGTATGTCCCAAGCCAAACCTGTTTGTAGCTTAAAAGTTGAATTCAAATTTGAGTTAGCATAAAATTGACAAAATTCAGATATAAATTCAGTCTGAAAAACGTTAACGGTTTCTTTACCACACAGAAAAGAATGAAAGGTGATCATTTTACAACCTTGCTTTTCATTGGGGAAATACCATCGACGGTGAAGGGAACTATTTCCTGGCATACATCATGTTATTATTCTCCAAACCCTTCGCTCATTCCATTGACATATTTCTCTTCACTTATTTATTTCTTCTATTTCACGAATTGACTTTTGACACGTGGGACGGGTTTTCCCCACTATTCGAATAGAGAGCGTTCCTTTTTACACATGGTTCAGGTTCACCTTTCTATCTGAAAGAATAGCATTCCCTTTAACTCATAACACAGGTTTTCCTTACTATTCGAATAGAGAGCGTTCATTTTTTACACTTGGTTCAGGTTTTCCTCATTATCCGAATGTAGAGCATTCCTTTTTATAAATGGCACAGGTTCTCCTCGCTATTCGAATGTAAAGCGTCCCTTTGTGCACTTAGTTTAGGTTCTTCTCGCTATTTGAATGTTGAGTGTTCCCTTTTACTCCTAGCACAGGCACTCCTCGCTAGTCAAATGTACAGAGTCATCCTTTGCACTTGGTACAAGCTTTCCTCGCTATCCAAATGTGAAGCGTTCGTTTTTACACATGGTTCAGGTTATCCTTGCTTTCCGAATGTAGAGCGTTCCTTTTTACACGTGATACAGGTTTTCCTCACTATCCGAAAGAAGAGCAATCCTTATTACACATGGTGCAGGTTTTTCTCATTATCCGAGTGTAGAGCGTTCCTTTTTGCACATGGCGCAGGTTCTCCTCGCTATTCGATTGTAAAGCGTCTTTTTTTACATATAGTTCAGGTTTTCCTTGCTATTGAAATGTAGAGCATTCCTTTCAGCACATTGCATAGATTTTCCTCGCTATCTGAAATTAGTATTCCTTTCCACACACTGTACAGGTTCTTCTCGCTATCCGAATGTACAGATTCATCTTCTACACTTGGTACACGTTCTCCTTACTATCCAAATATTGAGCGTTCCTTTTCACACATGACACAGATTCTCCTCGCTTGTCGAATATAAAGCGTTCCTTATTACACATGGTTCGGGTTTCCTTCGCAATTCGAATGTAGAGCATTACCTTTTACACTTGGTATAGGTTCTCCTCGCTATTCGATTGTAGAGCATTCTTTTCTACTCGTGATACAGGTTTTCCTTGATATTCGAATAATACACGGTACAGATTTCCCCCGCTATCCAAAAGTAGAGCGATCCTTTTTATATGGTATAGCTTTTCCTCGTTATCCGAATGTAGAGTGTTCTTTTTCACACATGCTACTGGTTTTCCTTGATATCCGAATGTAAAACATTCTTTTTTACATTTGGTACCGGTTCTCCTCGATATACGAAAGTAGAGCGTCCCTTTTTACACATGGTACAGGTTCTCTTCGCTATTCGAATGTAGAGCGTACATTTTTACACCTGGTACAGGTTTTCCTCGCAATCCAAAAGTAGAGCGTCTTTTCTCACACGTAGTACAGGTTTTCCTCGCTATCCGAATATAGAGCGTTCTTTTTTACACATGGCACAGGTTTTCTTGCTATTCAAAGGTATAGCGTACATTTTGACACCTGGTACAGGTTTTCTATGTTATCTGAATGTAGAGCGTTCTTATAAGAAAAGAATTTGTGTAAATCGAGGTGGTGTGAAGCGAAGAAGCAGTTACAACTAATTTATATAGGGAAACTTTTTGAGCGTTCCCAGACATGAAAAATTATGATATTAGTATTTCGTCGCCATCGGAGGTTGGTGTAGTGGGGAGTACAGGTGACTGGAGTGTAGGAGAGTGAAAGAGGGTGCCCCCTGCCTCTATGACGATTTGCTACAAATCAAACACTGAACGCTATTTACACTTTTCGCTTTTGAACACTGGAATATGTATACACCACGTTGGTACATCAATAAGTCCGTTGCCCAATGATAAAAAAGCATTGACCTCACTCAACAAATATTTTATTTTTCAGCATGATCTCTTTACTTTCCTTGTCAATGCACTCAACCAGAGTCAGTAAGAGGAACCCGCAGTCCCCGGGCACCGGATCTTTGGGACGCAATTTGACCTACCGTTTAAACCTTTTACTTTAGTGAGGGGTGCAATTTCCACAATTAGCTGGGGGCTCAGTCAGACTTAGTACCGACAATGATTCAATCCAACGCTTCACCGTTGATCGCATTCAACATGATTGAGATACAGACAAAGTAAGACGCACTCACAATGTATGCAAAAAGGCCCAAGACAAATGTCAACATAATTCATATATTTGCCATTTACTAGAGCACCGAAGATTGTTTAGCGCCAAACACTTGAGAGAGAAGAAAGATAACTTGGCCTTTGAAAATCAGTGCATTAAAATCTTGAGACGTTTCATCGAGACTAATAGTTTCTAGCAAACTCGTAATTGGTTCAGCTAGGAAGCTTCCCAATCTATCCAAGTTTGTTTGTTCATTATCAAGCTATATATTTATTTATCTATTGAACTATTGCAGACCTCAAAGATGGCGAATGGTTCTATTCTTGTTTTATACGTGCGTGTGTTAATGTGTTTGTACGTTCCAGCGTTCCTGGGCATACCATTTTGTCTACAGATTTGAAAATTGGCATCTGTATTCCACTGGCTCGCTTCTAAATTTATTTTTTTCTTATTTTTGCCAAAAAAAGGGGGAGTTACTCTTTGAGGGCTTATTTTGACGGGTTTATAAATAACATCTAGATTCCCAACAATTCATTTTAGATGCTTTCTACTGTAAAACGCCAGTGATGTCATTAATAGAATTTTTCTGACCACGTTTATTCTTCGATGGAATTTTTCAAATGCCTTCAAATTTTGACTCCCATCTGCTTAAGTTCAAAACTGCCTTTTCAATAGATAGATAGATAGATAGATAGATAGATAGATAGATAGATTGCATAAGTGGGGATATATTGTACCTGGGGCCCAAGAATCCAAAGGGGCCAGAGCTCCGAAGGCAGTCAGGGAACAACAAAAGGATGACTAATGGGAAAAGGAAGTGGAAATCGAAAGAAAAATTGATAAAATCCCTCTCATAGATAGATAGATAGATAGATCGAGAGAGATACAGATAGAGTGAGATAGATAGAGACTGAGATAAATAGATCGATAGATAGATAGATTGATAGAGAAGTATAGATATAAATAGATAGATAGATAGAGCCTGAGGTAGATAGATTGATAGATAGATGAAAAGAATGGACACATTGAGGTAGAAAGACAAAGACAATACTCATAGCCTAGCTCCTGGCAAAGGGCCAAAATAATGGGACACTCACACAATGGTCAGTGAAACTAGCTTTCTGCTAACCATCACTCTCGAACAAGCGCCCTGGTGGGAAAATATTTATGTTGGCGTGCTGTATAGAAGAAATTTAACCCTCTACTCTCATTTTTTGCCAAGTTCATGTTTCGTTTGTAGGTTGATGGATTGAAAAAAGAACCGCAACCAGTTATCATTATTTTTTACGCCAGCGCTGTCACCACCACCACCACAACAACAACAACAAGAAAAATAACAACAAATGCAACAGTAGTGAGGAGAGCTGGAAATGTAACGAAGGAATTCTTGGCCTAGTAGATCGTTGGCAGGGAGTATAAACAAAGAAGGTCTCATTCATTATCAGCATCCCCGTCCCGGGTGTGCGTGCCGCGTGTAACTGTTGTGTACGACGGCATTAATCAAAACAGTAGCAGTATTTAAAGGCTTCTTATGTTTCTTTAGGAAATATTGCTAATGCTAAAAGATTTTTCACAACACAAGGCCACGAGTATGGAGCACCTATTAGTCGGTGAAACTAGGAAGCTTGCTAACTCCTACTCCACGCTGAGCCACCTTAAACACTCTAGGGATCCTTTTTTCGAATAAGAGAGCGAAAAATATGCCCAAATAATCGATAACCTACACAAAGCCACTTGTGTGGGATTCCTAAGAGGGGATTGAACACACTACTACAGTAGTAAATATTCCCTAAGGCTAGCTTGTTAACCAGCGAACAACTATTCACCGGCATGGCGCCCTATTAGTAAAAGTATATTGCATCATTGTTGATAGTTTAATGGCGCACATGCACTTTTTATATGGGCATAAAGAAAAAAATTACAGATTACAGATGATCAATTTAAAATTGTAGATCTATATATATATTCAAAAAATCTGAATTGGCAACATGAAAAGAGGTATTCGAAATTATTCGAAGCCGTTGTTTCGTACTACGGCCGGAAAAATATTTTACATGACTATTATTATGACAGGCTACCCAACACTATATGAATTCCGGTTCCTTTCAAACATGCACGTTTGAAACGGACAGTGTCCCAGTATTGAGAGAGAGAGAATGAGGGGGGTCTAAAATCCACCTTGGATTCATCGGATCTTTCACTATTATTCCGAAAGAATAACCTTTGATGAAGTTTGAATTAGTATTATCACGGTCAACGGCGGTCCCAACCATTGAATCTCTTCTTAACAGTTTATGGTTCTTTATCCCATCAACGTCCCAAACATGAGGTGCTCACAATTTTCTCTCGTAATACCATGTGGGTATAAAGTTGAAATTCTCTTATAAAACTCGCCTACACAAATATTTCCGATTCGGGGCGCTTACTCTAGTGTAAGGGTTAGCAGCAAGCTAGTCTCGTTGACCATACCGTGCAGTCATCCTACTAGCAAATATAATACGACTCTTACTCTGGGTATCCTATTATTGTGGACCTGTGCTAGCCTAAACTAAACTGAGTATAAGTTCTGTTTCTGCCTTTCTGCCGCAGTCTCTCTCTCTCTCTCTCTCTCTCTCTCTCTATATATATATATATATATATATATATATATATATATATATATATATATATATATATATATATATATATATATATATATATATATATATGCCGGAGTCTCGAATATATATTTTTTTCGGTAGTCGCTCTCACACGAGGTATGGAATCTAATTCCTAAGTGAGAATGCTACTCTGACTACGACCGAGCCCTTTCAGCTTCTTCTTCATCATTCATCCCAACCAGAGACCCTTATAGCAGCAGTAACCATAGCAATAAAGTAATAATAACCGAAATATTACTCTCTCCCGTAGGAATGCTACGTCAAGTATTTTAAAGGGGCGAACAAATAAATGAAAAATGAGGAAAGGACCGATGATGAAGTTCGAGGAACTTGGTATTGTATCGAAAATGATAATCTTACCTTTATTTAAATCCGTCATGACGATGGTGGCTCTGGACTTCGTAATGATTTGTATGGTGAGGAAATGGAGTAGTAAATAAATCCGCGGTTAAGGATGCCTTTACGATGACATATTGGAAGGAGTTGGAACCGGCGTTCTGTCCGCCTGGCCCTTAGTCTGTCAGCCGATCGGTCTGGCTATTGAGTTATTTATAGATGCGCCCCCGTTGTCCCGACTTTCTCTCAGAATTTTACGGTCTTTTCTTTTTACGCCTTCCTCTCACTATCATTTTCTCTACTACTGGTTTTTATTCTCTGTATCACACACCCTTACTGATATTCAATCACTTGACTATATCAAGCTAGTTTTCATTGTTTGCCGATAACAGTCACGTTAAGAATATTACTTTGTCCATCATTTTCATTTCTTATTGTTGTTTCGTTTTAATACACAAAGCAACCACGATTATCCGTACGATACGGATAGATTATTGTTCATATAATTGATAGATAGTTCGGATAACCGATCTGATAATAAAAAATGTACCTTGAAATCTTATTCGGATTATCCGAAATTCGATTATCGTGGTTTGTATATCTTAACCTGACCGAATTCGTTTTGGGTACGTAGAGAATGATAGCAATTGTAGCAAGCTAGTCTGAAGTCTTGCAGACCATAAGCTATTGTAAGTTCGATCCACATCTATGGTGTCCCACATGAAGTTTATTCGTGTAGACTCCTTGTGGAGCATAGGGCTGTAAATACTCCACAACACCAGGCAATAGCAAGGGTGATGCGACTTCCGTCTCTGTAGCAAGTAGTTTGTTTTTGTTTTTTCGGGATTGAGTTGCCCGTCCCACACCCGGGACCGTCCCTAGGTACCAACAGTCGCACAGGACGCCAAGTGTTGGGGGAGGCTTGTAATACGTCTGGAACAGTTGGACTTCCCAAACACAAATGGGAAAACAGGAACAGGAATAAATTAAACAGATTAAAAACTGTCAAAATAAAGTGTGAAGTCAGAATAATACTATATTTTGCAGGACGAATATTGCCCGGGGCGCCAGGAATCCTAGGACCAGTCCTGCTCCACCTTCACCTGGGCTTTGATAGGACCGGTTTACAAGGCTAAAGGTCCCCAACTGCCCGGATATTTACCCATAAGTGGGTGGGAGAAGTGGATTCATGCCTTTCCTTTTGGACGTTTGTGTGAAGTGAACTTAAGCCCAACTCGAACTCGGTTCGCAGATTCCGTTTCCCTTGTCGGTAACAGTGACACCACCTGCACCTCCAGCCCACGCATTAGTGCCCGTTTATTATGACCAAGGTAAGCTAGGTAGATATCGATTATGAGGCACCAACCGTGGAGCGAGGGTTAGTAGTAGCAGGCTAGTAGTAAACTGACCACTTCGCTAGCTGCTTGTGGCTTATTCTTCACGGGTGCCTTATACTGAGGCCTTGTACCAGACTAAGCTGAGCTTAAATATATCAGTTCGTTTGCATCATAAAATCATTAATTTTGTTAATCAATTTTCTCGGTTTAATTTAAAATAAATTAAGCAAATCTCTCTGGCCGTTATTAGTGTAGTTAGTTCGACCCTATAATGGATCACTACATTATTATGATGTTGTGTCCAAGGTCTCTGAGAGGAATTTTATCACAGAGTACGAAGTTTCTTCACTATAATGTATACAAACATTTTCTGAGATCCCAAGAAATTCCTAGGGCACCCTTTTGGGCCCCGGCCCTGGGTACAGTGTAGGGCCCTCCCAATATTTGACCCTGCCCACTCCGAGACAAAGCAATCAAGTGGATTTGGCTTGTGGGTCGTAGTTCCGACCCTGATTCAATACATGGATTCAATGAAGAGTCAAAAACTGATTTGACCATCAATGTAAAAGTCGGTGTTTTCGCTTCTAAAATAGAGTGAAAATATCTGGAAACATCTAAATTCTTAAGAATCTAGATGTTATTAATTAACACATCAAAATAAGGTCTTCAAAAGGTCAAAAACCTATTTTGCCTTAAAAAAAGTTTTTAGAGGGGTTTTAGTGGAGTACCGGTGGCAATTTTCAAGTCTAAAGACAAAACGCTTTGACCAGGAAGATTAAAATGCATCAACAAATATACAGACACACGTGTATAAACTGACTACCGTTATTCAGATTTAGTGAAGCTTATCTCTGTCTACTATTTAATGATATGAACCTTAATTTTTTATTTTTCAATTTGAATTTTGGGGCCCCTTATAACCGTAGGGTTCATTGGCAACTGCCCAGAGTACCGATGCAATTCTCCTCTCATAGGTTCTGCTGGTACCATTCTAAGCTTGGTCTCAGATGGGATTTTTAGATGCGACCACATGCATCTTTATAACTGGGTCTATCGGTCGGTCGATCGGTCCGTCCCCAATATGTTGAAATCGATTTTCGACCCCCCCCCCCCGGCGTCCCCGACATAGCAAAGTTTGTTTGCAATAAATACATATTGTACAGACCAAAAATATTCATTTTATTGATACAGGGATCCTTTTATACAATGCAGTTCGTTTTAGCGCGGTTTAGCAATATATATATATATATATATATATATATATATATATATATATATATATATATATATATATATATATATATATATATATATATATATATATATATATATATATTGAATGTGAATCTTCTCAGTCTGTCATAGAATAGTGATGTGAGGAAAATACTTATTGCATTGGAGTAATTGTAGGTGGAATATGGAAGGATCGTTGGATCAATTTTCCTCTTTTATTGCATACTCACTCACATCTACAGCCAGTACAGACCTGTAAAGTGCCCCAACCCCGAATGCACACTGCTAAGTGGCTGAGGTAGTTGCTTATTTGCCAGGATTTCGAATGCCTTCCCCTTTTAGAATATAGGCGTAGCACGATCTTCCCAAACCCTGGACTGATCTAAGCTTATCTTAGTATCACTTGAACACCTTTTGCTAATCTAAGCAGGATCTTCAAATGATTTATTCCGGGGGGAGGGTGTTCAAGTGATTCCTTTCTTTGTGATGGAACTGACTGGAATAAGCCAAAGTCCAGAATTAAAGAGATGCCTGGCTGTAGGTGGGACTTTTAGAATGAATACCTGCATGAATATATACAGCGTAACAGTATTGGCGATAATGCATTTAAAAATTCCTTGGTTTAATAAGTGTGAACTGTCTCGTTAAAGTTTGTCAATGAATAAATCATTTGAAAAATCATGTAATTATATCAGTGAACAATACCTTCAACTTTAATTTATTCCCCAGTTTCCTAAATCGATTACAATCAATTACAAGTAAACTCCTTCCTTGCCTGCTTTAAAGTATTGGATACGTGTTTTTGGATACGTAGGGTGTGTTGTATACCGACTCCTCAATTTCCAGCTTTTTGTATGTTCAATGTCAAAAAAACAAAACATTGCCGTATACCTAGTTCCGAAAATTATTCCTTAACGTATATCTAGTTCCCAAGACCCATTTCCATCACTGCTGCTTTAGGGTGTAAAATGCTCAACTGATGAAACTTAGTGGGGAGGATGTTCAAATGGTCACTCTAGGAGGGATGTTGAAGTGATCCTTGGCTTAACCCAATTCCACTTGAAGATCAACTCGATAAGTGAAACTGGTGAGTTACCCGCCGGCCTGAGAAGTCGGTATACAAGTCTTGTCGAACACCAGGTTCAGATCAATTCAATTTTCAATTCGATTTTTTCTCCGAATATGGTCTTTCTAATAGTTGATGTCAGTGCTTTGGCGTACGTATAAAACAAGCCTAAAAGTCAAACCATTTGTGCACTTGTTGGATCTGATAGAGTGACATCCGGGAAGGCTATCAAATGAGACTAATCTGTCATTACAGACTATCAAAGTGATTTGAAAACGCGTCAATAATTGAACAACTGTAGAGTCAAAATTTGAAGTCATGTAAAAAGAATTCCCATTAAAGAATAGATATGGCGTTTCCCACAGGAAAACAACAACAACAAAAAATAGGTTAAAAAAACACCTAGAAACATCTAAATTCTGGAAAATGTAGATGTTATTAATAAACTATACCCGTGAAAATAAGGTCCAAAAAGAGTCAAAGAACGTTTTTTTCCAAAAATCAAAAATGTGTTTCCGGGAATGGGGGTTTAGTGAAGTTCTGATGCCAATTTTCAACTCTGCAGACAAAACGGTACAGCCAGGAGCGCCGGTTGTTCGACTGAATTTACTTTGTTATCAAACTCTAGTCCAAATTGGGCACTGTAATTGACTTCATTTTACCTCGTAGTAGCAACTACTGCAGCAACAACATCAATCCTCACCCAATTCAGGGGAGCAAACCCTTCTCTGTCCAGTTATGTTAAACCATACCAATGTGCAAAATTACCATTTCCCATAGGTAGGCGGTTCTCTTACCGACTGAGCCAAACTGACATAGTCTTACACATCTACGAAAATGTTAGAAATACGCGAAGGCTTTTCTCATTCTAATGAATATATACATTTATTATGAATATATACTAAAATTCATTCTTTTATCATACATACAATACAGAAGCTGAATGAATCATCTTCAGTCGGACTACAAGCTGGAGTGGAGTTTGACCTTGTAGCAACCATGTAATTTTTCTATACAAATTGTATCAACTGATGGATGCAGACGACATATAATTCTGTGTAAAAAGAGACGTTACGCAAAAAGTAGTTATCTCCCTTGCACGTCCTAACATATGTAGAAGGATGTGGAAAACGAGTGGTGATGGGAGTGTTCTGGTGTCTCAGTCTGCCAGACAGTCTATCATTGACCGTCATTGGTACTAAAGGTACTCACTGAAAAATTTTCAATCCTGGTTTTTATTTGGTTTCAAGCACCGTCCACGGGCAAGGAAATACGCTACAATTTTATCATGGACATCGGCTGTGGTTTGGGTTCAAGCTCTGATAAAATCTAGGATCTCGAACGCCGATTCCCATAGTACGCAGATCCATAACACCTTCCAAATGAGCACAACACAATTCACCTACCCCCATAGCAGCTTGAATCAGCACATTAATGTGCTTGTAAATCATGCGATACCCATGTTGTAAATATCTATCTCAGGCTGTTCAGATCTACCCATCTATCCCACTCACACTTAAATTCTCTCACCCCAATTGTACTTTACATTTCTTTTCTCTCCTGTTAATCCCCCTCTATCTCGCTCTATCTCTCGCTTCTCCTCTTCTTTGTCTCTCTCTGTATTTTCTTTCAACGAGATCCTTTCTCTCTTTATTCTTCTTCTCCGTCACCCCTCCCCCGTCGAACCCTCAATGGCTACGTCTTTCCTTTGACGGATGACTTAATTAAACCCTGACTCACTCATCACCCTCCCCACAGGAATCCCCTGCCACTCCACACAGGCCATCTATTAACAAGGACCGACCACGGCGGAACGAACAAGACAGGGGCATCTGTTCCGTTGATTCATAGAAAATCGCTACTTCTTGGCGTATCAACACTAGTAACAGGCTCACGCCCCAGGGCTCTGGACCCACTCCCTTTCCTGCTCGGACAAAGCTCTATTTTTTTTTAAATCCAAGTAAAGAAATTTCATGAATAAAGAATAATCAAACAATATCAAATTATCATGAATTAACTTTCAAATTTTCAAATTAAATTTTGTTCTTCAGTAAAGCAAGATATTGAACAACCGTAGCCATCAAAGACGGCAAAGGGTTTTGTCCTTTTTTTTTTTATTTGTGCAGGTGTTCGTATGTTTATGTGTTTGTCGGTTCCAGCGCTCTTATCCATGCCGTTTTATCTACAGACTTGTAAATTGGCATCAGTACTTCACTAGACCCCTTCTAAAAACGATTGTTATGGGTTTAAAAAAAAAAAAAAAACTTTTTCGACCTTTGGGGGCCTTAATAGACGATTTATAAATGACATCAAAATTCTCCAGAACCTAGCTGTTTTAAAAAAATTTTTTTCACTCTGTTATAGATATTTTCGTGCAGAAAATGCCAGAGATGTTATGTATAGAATTTATTCTGACCATATCTATTCTCTGATGGAATTTTTTACATGACTTCGAATTTTGATACTATGGTTGTTTAATTATTGACTGTACTGGCGGATCTTCTTTAATTGATTTTTAGATGTGTCAACACATTTCAATAAGACTTTTTTCGATCTGTCTGCCTGTCTGTCAGTTGGTTCCAGTTACATTAAACAGGAGTAAGAAAAAAAAATTATATAATTAAATTGTGACGTTACTAAAAGAACATTTATTCCTTTCAATTAGTTTTACCAACTGCTACAATGTCATTATAGATTGTATGAGGTCTGTAGGTTTGTATTTTGAAAATGCTAAAAATGGTAAAAAAAATGGCAGAAGCGGCTGGAAAAAAACGCCAAAAATGGCCATTTACGATTTTTATTGAAAATAATACTTACAGAATATTTCTGTATTGCAATATTTTACTACTATGAGAATCAACTGACCTAAAGAAAGACTACTTGCTCTTCCTCCTCCTCCTCCTCCTTTTCGTGCTACTATTACCACTGATGGTGGTCGCATAGTTGAACTTATGGTTCTTGTTTATTCCACTCTTTTGTCAATTCTAGTGTTGAAAAGCTATGACTCAAATGTCAGTGACAAATGCTGAATCAAATTTTATGTTCTTGTTTTCAATAGTTGAATTTTTTTTTTTTTTTCCATTTGGACTCCGACCTGCTCAAAATACTGTATCCATCCCTGAGTTAACATAGTTTGAACCGCCATCTAAAAAAAAAATCTCAGAGCTTATCGACCAAGATTTCATAACTACTTGAATTTAAGGGGTTTCCAACCCAGGGTTCATGCACTCCCATGGAGACATTTGTACTTCTCAAGAGGCCTGAGAGTATAATCATGGCGAACATTGCTGCACAGTGTAACAGCCCCGTTATGACACAGTGCATATACACAATCGACTAGTCAAGCTCTCCTCTCTCTTTCTTTCATGTAACAATGTTGAAGATTTAGGAGTCACCCACTGAGTACTTCTGTTTATTATTAACGCGCATTGACTTCCACATGAAAATGTCACAAAAACGTCTCTCGGAGCTTTGAAGAGAATTGCTGGAAGCATTTCAACATGTTAACAAAATATGAAGGTGTTGTCATTTCCTTGAAAACTGATTTCTCCTTCTGAATCTTACTTATTTTATTGATATCTTTGATGCTCTATATATGCTAAACTAGATTTTTCAAGGGAGAGATTCAACAGTTTGAGAATTTCTGCCCAAGCTCAAAGGATTTCTTGTAAAACTTTGCCCGTAGAGAGGAAATATCCAGTCTGATACATTGGCTGTGTTCAGTACTGTGATAAGGATGTTCAATCTACTGATACATATATATATATATATATATATATATATATATATATATATATATATATATATATATATATATATATAAAGAATTATTAACTATCAAGAGAAGCTGGAAGAGGAATTTGAAGGATATTTCACAAACAATTAAATGGTGCTCTTATTAAAATCAATAGAATTGAATCAATTTTTTATCCTTATTGTCTTTTAGGGTATCTGGGAGCCTATCAGAATGCCCGAGGGGTACAGAGGGATAAAAAGGTTGGGAACCCCTGCTCTATCTCAATTTTTTTTTTCTTTGAAAATGGAAACCATTGTTTACTTTTAAATGAAAATAATCAAAAATAGGGTTCTAACCCTGCAGCAGGGTCAAACTCCACTTCAATTTTTATTCCAACTGAAGATGATTACTTAAACTTTTAGATTGTATACATAATAGAAATGTATTTATTTATTAGATTGAAATAAACCCATTTATATCTGTATGATGAATTTTTTTCAATATCCAAGACCTATCAATTTAGCTCAGTCAGTAAGAAAGACTACTGGCAACCAGTTGGTTGTGAGTTCATATCACAGTTGGGGAATGTGAATTTTACAAATTGGTTTACCTCCCTAATTTTGGCGAGGATTGTTCATGTTCTTGTTATGGTAAGAAAACAGAGACTTTGTAGTGGAATTTGACAAAAATCTTGCTTTCAATCTACTCTCAAATCATTAGGGGGAGATTGCTTCAAAAATGAATGAAGTACAATAAACAATGAAAGAAAAAATATCAGCTATAAGCTGGCATAAACCTGAATTAATCCTGTTATGAAATTGAACTGTTTCTACATGAGGTCACCATTTTTATTGAAAAATGCATTTTATGTAATGACTGTAGCACTCAGAAGCAGAGATATCTGCCAGAACTATGTCGTAATCTCTGGAATGTTATGGTGAGGGTTCAGTGGAAAAGGAGTAGTATTTACACCCCACCACCATATTGCAAAAAAAATGACTTCACGAAAGTTGAATCAGTTAAAGATTGAGACATTATTACATACTGACTATTTGTTCAACCCATAAAAGTATTAGCAGGATTTTCATTGTATTTCTATATTTATTCATCATCTCCAAAACTTCATTTTTATGCTTAATAGCATCATGGGTCAAATATAATCCCACTTTTGAATTATTGATATCTTTGTGGTGTGTCATTTTTAATAGCACTTTTTATCTTGATATATCTATGAACACTGGTTTATATTCTGTTGCAACATTTTGTTTAGTACCCAGGTTGATCACTAGATGGCAGAGCAGTTCAAAAAAGAAGAAAAAGAACATTTTTTATAGATTTTATAAATTTGAATGAACATTGAAATAACATTTTTTTTTTTTCAAATCTTCCACTTGAATTTGAGTTGTCATGGGGAGGTGGATTGCTGGTCGGGTTATTTCATTCATCCATTTTCATTATAATCCACCACTGGCTGGGTACATCCCATCAACTGTACCCTTCAGGAACATGTTCCCTACTTCATTTATTTACAACCAAGGCTGGAGAGTCAAGTCTGATGGATTCATGCCTTTTCCAAATGGCTTTAGTTTGAAATGAACAAAAATTCAATTTGGCAATTCCATTTTCCATGCAGCTAACCATTTGGCCACTCACACATCCATCCTCCTTCTTGCACTATTGAAAAACATGGCGACAGGTTCAATACTTTTTATGTGTTTGTGTGTTCAGACACTCCTGGCTGTACTGTTCAGTCTAGAGTCTTGAAAATTGTCATCAGCACTCCAATAGACCTTTTCAAAAAATGTGTTTTTTCTTATTTTTGGAAAGGGCTTTTTAAAGGCCTTATTCTGATGGGGTTTTTTAACACCATTTAGATTCTCCAGAATCTAGATATTTCTAGATGTCTTTTCTCTATTTTAGACGTTTTCACAAATAAAATTTATTCTGGCCATATTTTAAACTCATTTTATTTTATCCAGTCTATTTTACAAAGCTATTGAGGAATACAATCCCAGATCTGCAAAGCATAAAATCAAGGAAGCCATTTTATAGACAACACTCTTCTTGAATAGTCTAATAAAAAAGGAAAAAAAAGGAAGAAACAACACTGATGCTATTCCCAGACCCAAATCTCATCAAACACCACAGGACACACCCTTCTCTTCAAATTCTAAACAAAAATTGAGGATTTTTTTTTTTATCAAAAGAAAGAAGTAAAACACTCTTCAATTTAGAACCCCCTTAATGATACAAAAAGAAAAAAATATACTATCAAACATATAGGCATGTTGCTGAAGTACGGTAATAATACAAGGGCAATAATTAAGACCTCTTCCCCCTTCCCGGCATATTCCCCGATCTGTAGTCACCTCAGTGCTGCCTTCCTCAAGATGTACCAACCAAGGCTCGACTTTCAACTGATTAAACCACAACACCTGCCTTGATTGCACCTGTCCCAATCAGAGTTTCACAAACCAAACTCTTCCCCAAACCACCCATCCAATTGTTAATTGCCTGCATGGGTGATTCTCAAGTGAATCGAGCCAGCAAATGATCAGTAAACAAAAGGCTCTGCCCTCAGAAAACTATTCAATTCAGTCAGGTACGAAGTTTCTATTATTACACTTTACCAAAGCCAACTTTTCACTATACTCATTTCAATAGTCTAAATTTTATAGACTTCCCATACACAGAGTAGTACACAATGTAGTGTAAACAGTGCAGCTGCACAGGGGCCTAAAATTTTAGGGGCTCCACTGTTAAATTTTTAAAATTTTTTTCCAGGTGAAAAAAAATGTCTAAATTTGTTGGTGGATTCATTTTGTTATCTATATTATAAAGTACTCTTGAAAGGTTTGTGCTCTCAAAAGTCAAGAACTGAACATCACAGAGGAAAACAAAGACATGCTCTAAATATGCAGGTCCCAAATTACCTACAGCACAAATTTTATTGAAAAAAAAAAAATTGATTTCTATAGAGTCAGTGATTTTTTTACCTGGAACTTTCTCAAAAATATCAAAATTAGATCTATTGTAAAACTATATATATATATATATATATATATATATATATATATATATATATATATATATATATATATATATACACATACACATACAATCAGCATTACCTTTGGAAAGTTTTTTTTTAAGCATTCATTCAAACATTTATTTGAACCTTCACAATGTGAGGAGCCGATGTTTTATCAAAATTTTATTTCTCTCCATTTTTTTTGATTTCATGAAATCTATAAAATTTCATTTTCTTTTCAGTGTTAGATTTTGAGCCTTTTTTCCCAGACAACCTTAGATATCTCATCTAGTTGATCCATTAAGGACTTTGTTAGATCAAATTTCATAGAGATTTTGTCGTCACAATTTGTTGTAAATCAATAGCTAAATACCAAAATGAAAAGTTATGTATTGAGCCCTCACAAATGTTAGATTCAGACCTATATACTTGTAGACCTCATTTTATGAACTCAAACCTTACGAAACACTAGATTTATGAATATTACATTAGAAAATAAAATGGTAAAGAATTTTGAAGTTTTGACCGCAGATTTGAATCAGTTGAAGATTAAGACATCATCACATACTGACTATCTGTTCAACCCATAAAAGTATCAGCTGGATTTTCATTGTATTGTATATATTTATTCAAACCATCATCAAAACTTCATTTTAATGCTTTATAGCATCATGCGTCTAATATAATCCCACTTTTGAATTATTGATATCTTTGTGGTGTGTCATTTTTAATAGCACTTTTTATCTTGATATATCTATGGACATGGGTTTATATTCTGTCCCAACATTTTGTTTAGTACCTGAGTTGATCACCAGATGGCAGAGTAGTTCAAAGAGGAAGAAAAAGAATATTTTTTATAGATTTTATAAATTTGAATGAACATTGAAATAACACTTGTTTTCCACTTCAATTTGAGGTATTGTGGGGAGGTGAATTAGTGGTTGGGTTATTTTATTCATCCATTCTCAGGTATCACAAATGACGAGTTGATTGAAATGGAGAAATTTGAACAGGAAGGAAAATAGGAAACTATGGAAGTGGTAAGTCCCACCTGATCCTCTCCTCTATCTATATAATAGCATAGCGACTTTTGTCCAGATTTCTATTCGTCTGTCTGAGGCAGGTCTAAGATGATCATTTTTTTAGCTGCTTTGCCTAGATGCTTAGCATAGAGGAAGTGTTGTCTGTCTATCACACCATTCCATATCAATATATGAAATTGAGAAACATGACTGCGATGGGATCAATTGACCTAGACCATAGAAGACAGATAACATTTTCATGAACTACCTCTGTAAAAGGAATCAGGATTTCAAGCCAGAAGTATTGTCAATCAGTCAGCCAGATTGGGTAAGTAGGAGCAGATATCAAAGCAACAAAATTTGCTAGAAGGCCTAATTTGAAAAAAAATGTCGGAGAACCATAAAACTTTTGTTAATTTGATATTTTAGAAAGGCATACCAAGGATATGAGGTTAGGTAAATACATCCAAAATTTTAATAATATAAATTTTAAGAAAGAAATTTTTCTTTCAAAAATGAAAGTAACAAGAAAATGATGAAAGTATGAATTTGGAGGAATTTTTTTTTATAATACGTTTTTTTTATGAAAAACAAAAATTGAAGAAAAAAAACAGGAGGAAAGATTTATATTTTTTGTATTAAAATTTATTTTTCGATCCATTTTCTATCCATTCCTCCTTTCATGTTGTTTTGCTTGTCAAGCCCCCCCCCCCATAATTTCTTGTTTTTATTTGTATACTTGCATTGTACCCATAAAAAATGGCCGGATTATTTATGTATGGGTTAATGCTTCTAAACCAAAGATTGGAATATCAGAAAGTTCTGCCCAGGATCAGAGTATAGAATCTGTGCTGTCATTGCAAAGTATTACATCCCCAGCAATAAAAAAAATAAAACATAAAAATACATACATGAATACACATTGCATTTTATATACCTGGATATTATACATACAGTATTTGAACAAACAGACATTTCACTTCTAATCACTTGGTTTTAAGTGTTAAAAATAGGAACATCACACAAAAACCAAATTTTATTGCAATCAACATAACTAAGCATATTGTTAATCATGTTTGGTGATTCTGAATGCTATATTTCTGGAAAATGTTATTTTTTACCAAATTAAATCATTAAATGAAAAAAAATAGGCAAGTTTTTTTTTCTATCAGTCAATAATCTTGTTTCAAATCAATCATGGATATTGGAAAGTCTAACTCACATTGCTGTATGGGAAAGTTACCAAACTAGTAAGTTAATTCGGATCTCTCCCAACTCAAAATCTTCAATGTCCTCAACAATCTTGGACAATTAAAAACAGATTTTGTGCTCGTTCAATTACTTAGGAGCAGTACTTCTTATGCAAATAAATTATCATTTATATAAAATATATATAGTCAATTTTTTAATTTAATTAAATGGATTTTTCTTTGCACCTGTGTTTCATAGTCCATAATCTCTAAGCAAATGCTTTTTCATCTTTTAATTCTCCAATTTTTTTGCATCATCACATTGATTCTGTTATGATTTCAATTTTTAAAGTTTTAAATTTTTAATGTAGCATTTTCTTCCATGTTTTTTCATTCATTGAAATTGTTTCCACTTTTATGTTTTTTGACATCAATTCTCTTTGTGTAAGAGTTCAATAGTTTCTGCAAATCATTATCTTTAGTTTTCCCCTCTAAGCAAAGAAAGCATTTTTGTTGTGTTTTCATATGGTATTGCTGATTTTATCATTTCTATTATTATTACTATTATTGATATTCTTTCTCTTTTGAGTTTCTATATATATTTTGACAGTGTTAAGCTACTTTTATATTTTTTGTAGTTAAATGACAGTTTATGAGAGTTATATCTGTTTCCATGTTGTCTCAGTTGTTCTAATATTTTTCCTTCTTTTGGTTTGATATTTACTTGATAAGTTTTTTAGACAATTTCCTCCTAATGGACTTACTTATTTTTCCTACAGTTGCATAAGTTGTCTTGAGTAGGTTATTCATTGTTGGTTATTTTATAATTGTGATTTTATTTGTGCTATGTTTTCTATGCAACAGTAACTGATTCTTACTGTTTCTCTATTAAATATTTTATGCAGTTTATTTGATTGTGGAAAAATTTTTATCTATCAGTTTGAAAAATGTATTTCCTACATTTGTTTTTACATTTTTGCTGGGATAAGCTGATAATATTTCTTTCTCCTCTGGGTATATCTTGGTTTTGTGTGGAGTTTGCTATTTTCCAGTTTTTTTTTATTTTATTGGTTCTTAACTTTATTGATTATGGTTTGGTTGAGGAGTTGATTATCAGCTGATGGATTTTGGTAATTGTTTTATTATTGGTAGTGGGTGGTTAGACAAGGTGTGTATGGAAAGGCCTTCTTGAATTGTTGAAGTTTAATGTTACATCGAAGAAGTTAACTTCTTTTACCTCTGTTCTAATTTCTATTTTAAATCTTATTTCTTCAAATGTTTTTATAATCACTTCTCTCATTTCATTTGTTTTTTTATTTGTTTTGGTTCCTTAATATTATGAGAATATCGTCTCTATAAAGACCCATATTTTTATCAGTAGTTTTTGTCAATATTTCAAGAATGTATATGCCCATTAGCTCTCATGATTCCGAGCAGTTAAAACATCCTATTGTTATGTCAAAAGATCCATTTCCGTCTTTTATCCAGTGTTCCTTTGTTTGGTAACATTGATTTTTTACAATTTTTCATTATTTTGAATCCTTCATTTTAATGCACTCCTTCAATAGGGACATTGCTTTGTTTAATATATTTTCTCTTATAGAAGGGTAAAACCTTTCATATCTGATTGTTTTTCTTATCTTTGATGTTTTTAAACCATTTTGTAACTACTTCTGTGTTTTTCCATTTGTTCAATTATAAAGATTTTCTTCATTTTTTAGTTTATTTTTTGGTGGATTTTTTTAATAACTTTCCCTATTTCGTTTTTTGTAGGGTTTATTAGTCTGCATGACGATTTTTTTTTTAAATTCTTTATTGTAAGGTTGACTAAATAAGCTCTATTACATAATATACACTTACACTTAAAACATAAATACAACAAATAATTAAAAAAACAGTAGAAGTTAATATGTACATAATTTTTTTCTTCAATGAACGTAAACATACTTCACTCTGATTCAATGAGCACAAAGATACTGAACTCTGATCCTAAGCAGAGGGCGAAGGTTTGACTCTTTGACCTAGGCAGAGCGTGTAGATTCTCTGATTCTAGGCATAAGTGCCAATCCATATGTAAATAATCTCATGATTTTTGACAGGTACTATGCTAGTGATATATACATATATATATATATATATATATATATATATATATATATGTATAAAATAATTAGAAAAAAATTCTTTTTCTGCTACCACATAAAGTGTTGGACATCTTTAGAATCAGGCCAAGTGAAAGTCTTATAATTAAACATATATATCGTCACAGCATTGACAAACATGTTGAGCAAAAATTCCAGCACCATCTTCCATGTTGGTGTCGGCAATGGCATGTTTAAGCGGAGAATGAGATGAGGAATGATGAAATAGCGAAACTCCAAGAGTTTCTGTGGAACAAGCGAAACCAGAACACAGATGGTGAACATAATCTTCCAGAAGATATTTTTTTTCTTCATGTCGACGCACACCTGAAAAATAGCGTACCAGTAAAAAGGAATGAGAAGGAATCGCACAAGAAAGTGGCGCTGATAAATTTTGGACCACACGTAAAATGTGTAGTGACGATTGTCCGCCAAGAGATATTCGTGAACGTAAGTACACCGATCGATCACTAATGCTGCAATGGCTGCAAAGCCAGCACACCAAGCTCTCTGCTCTATAGAGAATTTTATCCAGTTGCTGATCTTGCTCGAGGAAATAAGATGGGGACTGGTAAAGAGAAAAGAAACAGACAAAAAGTAGAAAATCTGAGGGAAATTCATGGTGACTTGGTGGTGTGTTCGGTCGCCAACAACAATGCCATTGTTAAAATAAACAAATAATAGGAACAAGGAACCAACAACAAGGTAGATCCAGGTTTTGGTTAAAATGGTGAGGATAAGTTCTAGAACAGCTTTCCGGTTTCGTTTAGTGTTTGTATAGAGAAGATTAAAGAACGTCCGCAGCAGAACAAAATCCTGCTTTCTTTGGGACTTGACATTTTTCTTCTGGATAGCCATCCACTGGAGAATCGTATGTTGGACAGAGATGCCAGCCACGAAGGCAACCCACACAATATTGGTCTGACGGAAGATGACAGCAATAATTCCTGTCAGTGCAGCTAAGAGGCTCCGCTGTCTCAAGTGAAGTAAGTACGTCAATAAAGTGAAGAAGGTTGATCCTGCGTCTGTGTAATACAGAAATGTGAAGAAGTAGAGAACGGGGAAGCTTCCTAGAGTGACAGCAACAAGAAATGTGTAGTTGGTGTTCATTTTCTGGAAGAAAAATAGAATAGACATTTTAAATTTTGTATTAGTTCAGAACTACACACACACACACAATTTTTAAGACCAAATTTTGGGGGCTGATCTATCTATGATGAATTTTTCATTAGTTTGGAATATGTGCACGATGGAAAGATCTGTATTCGACTCTTAACTTAAAAAAAAAAAATATAATAATAATAATGAGATAACGACCTATTTACAGGTGCCCCTATCAAAATGCAAGTGTTAGGGTCCAAGAAAGTAAACTGCATTACAACCAAGTAGCAATAAAATTTTGCAGTTTTGAAGCAAGATCAATATTTTGGTGTCCATCATCCATGCCATAATGGGGAGGCATGTATTAATAAAAAATACAATTAAAAATATTATCAGCTACATATATTACTAAAATAGTAAAACTACTAAAAAATATTTATATTATACTGATGTTCATGTATATATGACTACAACAAAAAATAGAATTACATAGTAAATAAACAAAGATACATTATTTAAATGGTACTTAAATTTTATGATTCATCATATGACTTAGTGTATCAGATTTTAGAAGCATCTACATACTATCAACATAATATTCCATACATGCCAGTGTACAAGACAGACATTTAATTCTTTTTTAAACTATGCAAATATCACAGTGTGTTCAACGTGCTGGTATTATGACTAGAGGGTCATCTATCAAAGCTTGACATGGACAGTTATAGGGCTAAGAGGAGTTGCGATGAGTGTCACTCCTCCAAATAGCCTTGAAAAACATTTGTCTTCTTTTCAGGCACACATGGTAAACCATTTACACTTTATTGCAGTCACAAAAACAAAGCCGATGAAATACTTACAGGATGCATCCGTTTCAAGAGCAAGAAAAGTAATGCAACATTCCCCGTTGAGAAGAAAAGATTCGTACACCGCAGAGCATACGTCGTGCAGAAAATATTGCCTTTAAATGATAGCAGTTTGGCAGGCAATGCCAACATTACGTAAGAGGTGACATACAACCCAGGAAGAGTTGTGATCATCGGATCCCACTGGAGAGGAAGAAATAAAAGAAAGAATTAAAATCCAAAACTTAATGTCAGTCGCATGATGCTTGAGGCATTCACAAGAAGGTTTCAATTAATTTTTTTTTTGTCAAATATATAATACCTATTCTCTTCTGTACTAATATATATATATATATATATATATATATATGCACAATAGGAAGTGGATTCGCTACACAAACAAGTTTATGTTTCTGCCCTCTCTGGGCCTCATTAGGCGAATGATTGTATGTGTTTTTAGATTCTACTTTGGGGACTTTATATATAAAATACATACATATACATACATAGAGGTTGTCTACCAAAAGTATTTCAATATAGATAAATGCTATGTAATGTACTTAATGCTATTACATAAAGATGACAGATCATGAGAATACCCAGGTTATAATTAAAATCTAATACACAACCACAAATCAAAAATGAAAAAAAAAAAAAAAATCTCAGATAACATGAATAAAAAGAGCTAGATTTGACTATTTTGACACAACTTCCACTGTACACAACATAGACCATGCTTAGAATATATTGTTTCAACCTGGAGTCCATATCTTAAAAAAAGATATCAAAGAGAATATAGAAAACATACAAAGGAGAGCAACTAAAACAGTCCCTGAACTTGAAAAATCTCCCATATACAGAAAGACTTCATGAACAACAACTAACAAAAAGAGAAAGAAAAATTAGGGAAGATGCAATAGAAACATTCAAAGTGATAAAAGATATAGATAACATCCAAGTTGATTCTTTACTGAAAATAAAAACATTAAAAAGCTTCAAGGACAAAAATGACAATTAGATGACCAATATCAAAACCAAGAATCTTTCAAGAAATTAACTGAAGAAGCAAAGAGACAAGTACAAATATGTTTATCATTTTTACTTGTAAAATTTTTGTCTGGTTTTATGTGTTTTTTTATTTCATGATCTTATACACATGTGAGAAAGTTTATGACCATTTTCTTTCTCTTCCCAAATGATGTATTGTATCAAGATACCACTGAAATGTGCAAGATTAAAGAGAGCAAGAATAAATCCAGATGATTTGCCACTGTTACATTATGCTTTGGAAGACGGTTCCATTTATCATGTAATTATAACACTGAACTTGACCTTTACTTTTCATCTGCCATATGAAACATCCGCTTTGAAGTATTTCAGTTACTTCCTTTCACTTCATTAAGGAATTATTTTTCCTAAATATAAAACTTGGTGATGGAGGTTCTACATCTATACATATCATTTTCTCTCTTACCAGAGTTCAAAAGCCAGGTGAGCCAGGTTTATCTTTTTTTTCCCCCCTCTAAGAGGTGAAAAGTGAAGGCAAGTTTTCCTTTCCTCTTCTGAGATTTAAAATCATTGCACAACTTTTTCTCCTCATCATGAGAACCTTTTTTTCACTTTTAAGAGTCTAAATTGAGGCAGGACACTATTTTTTAAGTGAGAGGTTTTTTCACTTTTAGGTGTCAAAATTAGACGGGGGTTACTTTTGGGATTAAAATCATTGGGGAACTTTTAACTTTTAGGGGTAAAAATCTAGCAGAAACTTTTAAAAAATATTCTATGAGTCAAAATCAAGGGGTAACTTCTTTTTTCACTTTTTGAGATGAAAATTGAGGGGAAACTTTTTTTTGACTTTTAGGGATTGAAATCAAAGGCAAACTTTTTTTCAATTATAGGAGTCAAAATCAAGGCAGAACTTTTTTTCACTTTTAGAGGTCAGAGAAATTTAATGCTTATTGAAGGATGTTCTATTTACAACGTAATTATAATGCTAAACTAGGTCCTTACTTCCCCTCCGCCATACAAAACTATAACTTTGAAGTATTTCAGTTACTTTTCTTTACTCTATTTAAAAATCATTTTTCTTAAAAACAAATATTCAGGATGGGAGATTCTATTTCATTTTTTACTTTTTTAGGGGTCAAAAGTGGGTGGAGACTTTTTTCTCCCCCTACCCCGTGTTGTTATGTTTGCAATTATTTTTGCCAGTTGAGAATAATAGTAAAAGTGAAAGATTTACAACTTAAATGCAATTTTTTGCAGGTTCAATTCTGTATGATTGGAGATTTTTGAACCCTTAACAGTAATGGTGTCTACCCAAAAAGTTAGACTAGTGTTCGAGTACCATTTCAAATTAGTGCATAATGCTGCTCAAGCTGCTGATAATGTCAACAGAAAAATCGGAGTAAACAATACTATGGTGCAAACTGGTCAACATTGGTTCAACAGTCTAGAAATATGGATCCTAATAATAACCCTTGAAAGATCTCTTTTAAATGATGAAGAAATATCAAGAGTAGTAGCCAACAACCCAAGAACAATATTTTCTGGAGACTTTAAGGCTTTGATAGCAACCATAACACACTATCTTAAGGCATTAAAAAAGGTAAAAGAATTGGAAAAATGGGTTCCACATGAACTGAATGAAATAATCCATGACAGCACCAAGCTCCTCACTCCTCAGCTGACAGCGTCTAAATATAGAGATTTGGGATATTAAGTCTTTCGGTATCCTCCATGTCCACCAGACATTTCTCCAACAAATTATCATCTTTTCAAGCATTCTGAAATTCATATCTATGATAAGATGTCTGATAATAGGAAAGCCTTAGTTTTTACTGAATTGGTGACAATTTTACAGAGATGGCATATTATCATTAAATCAGACTATTATACAGATGTTTGTGAATTTTTTCCTTCTTAATATGAAACATATTTCAGGTGACAGACTGTTATTAAAAAAAAAAAAATACCAACTAACAATTATTTCATATTGTTGGAATTTTTTGAGGAAAAAAAATCTGACTCCAAATTTTTAATAATATATCAAAGCAGTTATTTCAGTTTTAGAATAGACAGGTCTGATTAGTCACTGAATAGAAACCGTCTTCCGGCAGTATGCCACGTTGGGGGTGATCGATTAAGACTTTGAGAAAAAGGGTAGATCAATGATTAGGTTACTTCTCTCACCTTTTGTTGGGCAGTGATCACAAAGAAAGTCTGAATTTCCAGAAAAATAAGGGACAAATTTAGCATAACTTACGTAGTAAATTGCACACTAAAACCCTTGGAGGGGGTTGAAAAAAAATGTTTTTTCTAGACATAAAGAGTAAATGTTTAAATTTTCATCCCTGTAACTCCACTGGTGCGACCTGCAGTTTCTATAGAGTGATTAACCAGACTTGTAATTCTTGTATTCATTTTGTATTAATCTCAAAACAACAAAAAAGATTAGACATACGCTTGTTGGCTTTGGGACTTTATTGTCACAAATGCAATAAGTGACTGAGTCATAATCCCGAATGGACAAAAAATCTTAAATAAAACTGATTTTCTTCCATTATGTAGTATGGAGGTAATTGTTTGGTGTGATACATAGAGACGTCATGGAATTAAATAAGGTGGTTCTTACATTTAAAAAAAAAGATGTACACTAATATTTTTTTTTATAATATCTATAACTAATTATTTATGTTATATAACTTATATATTTATTTTATAAATTCATTATTCTATTCATGAATAAATTGATTAATTGAAGAATAAATATCAAATGTTTTATTGAATCAATTTGGGATTTGAATAGAAAAAAAAATTGTGTGGAGTTATTCCCCTTCGCTAGAGTTGTCTACCCTAGACAGTGTGACGGACACATTTCAAATTGTATGTAGATTAACTATTAAATCTTAATTTTCTCAATACCTTCAGTCCCAATGCTTGTTTTTCTTCTTTTTTCTCTGACGAGTGTATTGTAAGAATTGAACAATGGGGATTCCCCAGAAACTAAATACCATCGCTGGAAAGAAACTATTGGATGCAACAGTGCGTGGAGAACAAAATGAGGACAAGATACAAATTTTTTAAAAAAAAAGGATGGTTGTAATGTAATTGATGTTGTTTAGATCAGTAGTAATGTGGCGAAAAAGTTAATCTATTAACCTCCTTTATGTCTAAACATGTTAGAATTCAACCAAATTCAATGTGTTGAGTCAAATAAACAGTCGTTGAACAAATAGGTCACCTGAAAAACAACTTATGTTTATAACGAGTGAGTTGGAGTCTGAGAGAGCCAACACCGCATTATAACCAAGCCACACCCCAAAAAATAAAATGAAGATTATTTTTAGTTCAGAGAACATCCCTTAGACCTTTGAACCCTAGGCGACAGCCAAGGTTCGCTTAAAAGACATGCCCACCTTGCCAATACTCAAATGCTTACGTCAAGAAGTAAAGACCAAAGTATTTGGGAGCTAAATCTAGCTATTTTGGAGCAAGATAGATATTCTAAGGTCCACCATCGTCTTACATCATAACGCGAACTGCGCTATAACGAATTGCGTTATAATGAGAGAGGCATGTAATTTTAAGAAGTTGAATCATTCTTACATTTCACTGGATTTCAAAAGAAACCGGGTTTGTTCAAAATGGAAGTAAAAGTTTTTCATGAAAAATAAGAAACAAAACAACGTGGCAACCTTTTTTCTGTTGACAAATTGTTTTCGTCAATCGATTCAAGGATTTCAAAGTTCAGTTTTGAATACAATCGAAAGGGATAGGCAGAAAATAAACTGATTGATGAAAAATGAACAATTTCTTTATATTTACTTTTAATGATATAATGTTCATTTTGTTAGTTCGAGTTGAGTTATAAGAAAAATGGTTGTTATCAACTTCCTTCATAATAAAATGACAAAAAAATTGATGAGAACAATAAAAAAAAATGTGTTTTAAAAAAAAGATACTTTTTGGTACCAGAAGTAAGCCTAAGAGCCTTACTTGAAACTTTTGATACCATCTATATTTCAAAAACCTTATTCTTATTGTTGATTTAACTTATTTTAAAGAAATCCGAACCAACACATTTTAGGAAAGCAGATTATGTAATAATTACAGTTTAATGAAGAATCATCTTTATGCTTTCTTTATCTTGCGATGGATTGGATGATTAGTATTTAAAGGCTTCTAATTTTACTGTTTCTTCTATCATGAATATACGCAAACACAATAAAGCAAAAATTATTTTTTCGTTTTCTGCTACAGGATTCAAGTAATAAAAAACATCTTTTCAATAATGCCAAGATTAGGAAAAGTCGAAAGTCCTAAATATTCAAAATAAATAGATAGCATTCGCCCCTTTTATCGACTCGTTTCATATGGAAAAAAATCTTACGGCTGATCTAAATTATTTCCTCTTAATAAACAGAAACAAAGGAACATAAATCACCATAAATATTCTAAACTGTTTTTATCTCATCTCATAATTTATCTTCCCAATCCCAAATAATCGTTGTTTTGAGGGCACTCGATCAATTACAAAATAATACTACCAAACCTTTTTTTTTTTTTTTTTAAAGTAATTTTCTGAGTCATTTTTTTCGTCAGAATCAATATTTTTTTATAGCTCCCTTTTTTATTCATACTTTGCTAGAGAAAACAAAATAATTTTCTGCTTTCAAAATTATAAAATACAGTGACAATAAAAAGAAATGCACATATAAAATTGATAACTGATGTTACGGTCAAGTTATAATGTTTACTTTTACTTAAGGATTTTTTTACACTTTCTTTTTATTAGATTTGATATCTGTTTACATCCAGTAGTATTTTGTTATAACTGACGAACGTGCGCCCTTACAACGACTGTGATAATTTGTGACGCTAAACTACGAGAGCACCTAATTTGTCCCATCCAAGAATCTGAATGGTTTTGAAACAAAAGATTCGGTTCCACCTCAGTAAATAAATAAATAAAAGGTCCGGGATAGACAAGACAATATGCAACGTACTGAACTTCAAGTACAATACACAAAATGCAATAATAAAAACAGGGGGGGAAAACTAATTACAAAGATGTCTTTCTCATCCCTTGCAAAAGAGAAGACAAAAGAATAATTAATAATAATAATAATGATAATAAAGAAAGAAGAAATGAAATTAATTAGAGAGGGTTGATGGAATAACAACGGGACGGGAATAAAAGAATAAAAATAACATGTACATGCGAAAAGTTTCCATCGCAGTAATGTCTAGCCTGGGGTACGTGGAATGTCTCGTCCATGTAAGGAGTCGGCTGGACCGAATGGATCCATTTCAAAATGAAAGTGGAAACTCCTAGGAAGACGGCTAAACAAGAAGCACAAAGCCATGTGAAAGTGGACGCAGCCATGTTGGAAGACACACCGGCCGAATTAGATTTTATTTTTATCGCGACAAAGGGAGATTACTCTCACTTCACTCAGCCAATGACTATCTCCCTTCGTTTACGTATTTGGAAATGAGTACGTTTAGTTAATAACATCTATGTGACAAGTACACGTCATCAAGAAACAAATCTAAGAGCCAATCAAGAATATAACACCGAACTAAAGTGTTGAGGTGAAATATGAGCCCAAATACGTGCATCATTTATTCACTATGATCTCATGTGTGTATTTTCTTCTTCTTTCAGACAAAGATTTGATTCCAGCTTTGTATATGAGTTGACTTTTAAAATATCAAATGTTAGCTGTTCATTCAAAACCAGACTTATATTCGACCTCCCTCCAGAGCTGAAAAAAACAAAAAACAAAAATGTAGTACTACGATTATCTGAATGTTTTGTCCTAGGGGTTCAAATGGATCGATATACTCCTTTTTGCTTGAAGGTTTTAAAAGTACAGTCAGTACAGCCATGGACAAGAGACGGATTAACCATTAAGCTGAGTAAACTTAAGCTTATGGACAGGGAAAGTAGGGGGCTCAAGAGTTAAAATGGTTTAATTGAGTGAATGCGTGAGTATTTCGGGTGATATTTCAGTACTTTTGCATATTTTTCATATCTGGAATATCATATATGTAGTACATTATATATAGTACAACAGGTATAAGTTATTCAACATGACAACGTCACTTTATTCGGTTCAACGAAGGGTGGGACATGGAGCAAGGTCAGGGCAGCTTTGCCAAAGCTTAGCCTATGGGCTCTGGTGGTAGATAACCCTGCACTGTATACAAAGTGTTCTGTATAGTTTTAATATGATCGTCGGTATGTTTCAACTAAAGAAGGATATTTTGATGCACCTAAATTTAACTAAACCTGGCTCAGGTGTAATAATAATAATGATAATAACTCGTCATTACAGTTAAAAAATTGAACAACTGGAGCGTCAAAATTTGAAGTCGTATACGAAAATTCCATCGGAGAATGAATATGGTCAGAACAAATTCTCTACATGACATCACTCGCATTTTCCACTAGGGAAAACTTAAAATAGAGTTTTAAAAAATGTAGATTCCGGAGAATCTAAATGTTAATAATTCTCTTACTCCACCCCCATATTTTTAGGAGGGCTCTAGTGGAGTACCGATGCCAATCTTCATATCCATAGACAAAACAGTATAGTCAGGAGCACGAGAACACACGAACATGCTCACATTTAAAAAGGGATAGAATCCTTCACCACCTTTGGTGGTTACGGTTGTTCAAAAATAATAAAACTTGATTTGTTCTCAGGGCCAGCGCAAGGGTTTCGTGTGCTTCCAAGTGAGACTTGAAATTTGTTTACCCAATTCTATTCTAAAGACTATTATTTTCAGTTTGGAGTGCCCCCCGCCTAGGACCTTTGCACCACCTAGGTCAACTTTATGGACGGGCCGGCCTTTCTGTTCTTCAGGCAGTACTCAAATGATTGAGTCAAGAAGTAAAAACCAAAGCATTCCGTAATGTCTGCAGCTCTTACTATTTTGCTACAAGACGTTGGGGGGGTCATTATGACGTTGCACCGTATCTTAGTTGAGCCAAGAAGATATTTATTGGTATATGAAGAATTTGGCACAAAAACACTCGTAGGAAGTAGCTCACTAACCCTGGCTTGCCAGAAAGGCTTGCTAACAAACACTCTCTGGCACGTGATCTTACTGTCAGTCATGAAAATATTGGCCAATTCTGACACGAGACTTCATCATGATTTTGAGTCTGATTACCAAAGAAAAAGGATGTCATTTTCAAAGCTATAAGAAAACAACGGTTATTGTGATTGTTTTATTTATTAAGTTAGAGTTGATCACGTCTAACAATTGAAGAAAAGGGGCGTCATTTTAGAAACTCTGAGAAAACAAAGTTTATTCAACAAGTGTAATCAAAAAGCTTACGTGCAGTGAAAAAGTCTAGTACTTTCTATGTTGTCAAAGAGGCAAAGACTAATCTGTCAGACTAAGAGAATTTTACTCTTCCAACATATCTTGGGAAAGTTTGGTAGGGTAAGGACCGTACCTTCCCATGACTTACACGTAAAAGAACTGACCTTAGAGGAAGACAAATGCCCAACAATGAACTTTTAAGGATGCAGCTACCGCTGCTGCTGATGATGATGAATATGATGATGATAATCTTCATTGTTGCTTTTCGTCCAATATGTTCTTCAGCCTTTTTTTTAGGTCAGGCATGGATAACCCTTCTGATCTAGCAGATCACATGAGACATTTCCCATCTTCATTCCGACCAAACATTCACTTTAAGAATGTTGATTGTATTATGTACCATTTTAGACAAACACATAAATTACATTATCATATCATTGATTCGTGGAGTTAAAAGAATGGTAATTTTACAATATGAATTATAAAATTGGCCTTCCACGAAAAATGATAAGATCTTAAAATAATGCCTAGATTGGCCACGGGCCACAAAATACGTTGCTGCAGGCCTTGGGTTGCCCATATGTGCTCTAGGTGCATATTGCATCAGGTGAACTTTAGAAGTCACTATGAATGAACTCACTATGAAATGCCTTGAAGACTAGTACCTATTATGCTGATCTATGAGCAGATATTCGAACCATGACTGGGTGAGAGATTAAGAAAGAACTCTAAGTGCCCAGTTTTTGGGAACATGATAGGTATTTCATGATAATATGCAGGAGAAACGGGACAAAGTGGTTCACAGGGCAAAGTGGATCACAGGGCGCACTGAATCGTCGTTTTTTTTTTATTAAATGTGACGACTCTACGGGACGATTACTGTTTTCTTTTTTCAACACCCACGTTATCTTATCTTGTGCATTGCTGTATATTGCACAAACCAAGGGACTTAACTTTAAGCCAAAAGTAATATTCAAATATACTCCTTTTTTTTTCTTTAGAGAGCAACATCAATCCGAAATTCTCTAATTGTGCTACACGGGGTGAAATAAGGATTGTGTTAGAATTATTTTTCGTCCAAACTACAATCACTTTGCTTGCTCTTTTTAGGAATCTAAGGTTATCTTTCTCAAGGGTATATGTTGGCACTATACATCATTTCTGGAACTAAGCCATTTTAATTCTTTTTATCAAAATCCTGTCAATTCATTTCATATAGCAGAGTAGTGTAGCGGCTCCTTCATTTTTGGTTAAGATTAAGTATGAAATTAGTTAAATATTGGCTTTGGCTTTGAAATCCTAAATTCAGCTAGATATACAAAACGTTACTTCCTCCGCCGACTCCCTACAAAAGCCCTGAACGTGCGTGTTCCCCCGCTTATTTGCTCAGGCTTTTTAGCCGTTTAATTCCTTCCTTTCTCTTCCTTCTTTCTAACCTCTCGACCAGCATAGTTTCCATTCTTTGACTGTGATTATATTTAGATCGTGTTTTGTCACCAAGCTTCCTCGATGTGAGAATCTGCAAGAGCTTAATAGCTACCTAATGCAAGCACTTCAACTGTGTCACTTGTCTCATTTTTTGCGACAACGCAAACACTGCACTTATCATTTCACTCATTTGGTCTAACGTACCACCCATTATACTAGGCACCATTAATCAAGCCCTATTCGATAAATAAACCAAACGACATTAGACACGTTATGTCAGGTGTTTCCCTAACTACTCATTCTTTCCTACATTTCATTTTTATGTACAGGGATAACCGTCTAAACTAAACAGGCTTCTTCTTTTCACGATCGATCGTATTAATGCTTCTTTACATGTATTTTCTTTCAGCCTTGTATTGTTATGTCTCTTTATTAAATCTATATTTTATTTGCCTGTCTAAATATTTGCACGTGTCGTTATTACAATTACAAGCTTCGTTTAATCTCCACGTTCGCATTCATACTTGGTGTGCATATTCTCCATTCTGTCATGACGACTATCGTCTCCCTTATCCCTTCAACATTTCCAGTGACGTCGGCGTTCGGCGGGAAAAACCAAACTCATGGAGACAAAATCCTTAGTCCTCTACAACTACACGATCTCGTCGCTACACAGAACTCCATCTGCATCACTACCGCGCCCCTTACAATAGGAACAACCTATAACTAATGACTTTCCAATATATATAGATACAATAGTATTTACAGTAGGAAAGTAAGAGAGCATTTCAGTTTTACTTTTGTATCATCTTTTTTTTCTCTTCTTAAATCGCATTTGAGGCCCTGTGAATGTGATTCCGTGTTAAATGTTTCCTTTAAAGAGTCTACATTTTGCCTATGAATATTTGAGAGATTTTTATGATCACTCATGGGAACATAGTTTACAATCCAACAATACTTTAATAAAAAAACAAGCAGTTGGTTTCACTCCGGGACTTCTTTGAATCATTCAATTAATTTTGACTCACTGTTCCCCGACAGATGACTCACTGTGTACAGGGCGGGAGAACAATGAATAAAAATAATAACAAAAACAAATTCCCGCCTTTCTCGTTTTTACAAAAACAACAATTCTCATCTTCAGATAAGCTACTTCTCATCGAGCAGAGTTGATCTCTCTTTTTCAAAAAATAATATATATCAATCAAATCTGCTTCTAGTACTATATTTTTTTTACTTCTGATCCACAGTGTCCTAGTTTCCCCATAAGTAAAAGTATCTAGAGTGCTGTAGCCGAAACAGCACATTCAGGATACGAAATCAAAGCAATACATGTAGCTTGGGGTGGGGGCACATCTTTTTTTAGGGACTGCACTATTTGATTTATACCAATCAGTGACCTATGCATCTATTGTTAACAATCCAACTTACACTCTTTCTTCTTCCTTTTTGTTTTTTCATACCACACACATACACGCATATATTTTGTTGCGTTAGTGACAAGGGCAATCAATTTAAGTTCTCATCAGATATCTACTTTGATTCTGGATGCTGTAGTTGAACGTAAATATTAATGAATGCGTTAATTAATAACAGACGGCTTTGTAGATGGAAAAATAAAAGTACATTTAGTTACACGAAGAAGTGTTTTCTCTAGATACGAAACAGTGACTACCAATAAGATATCATGTAAATATGGCGTCGACCGGTTCAAGCATGGATATTGAAAGTTGTTTGGATTCATCGTTATCATCGAAAATTCTTACATATGATGTCCAACCAGATTCTCATGTCTCGTTTGCATTGTTTTCTGACGTTCAGAACATGAACGAGGTGCGAAAATGCGTTATGAATGGCGAATTTGAAGCTGCATTACTAAAAACTTCTGTGGTGAGTTTTATTTGGTTTCTTCATGCTGACTAAAAATAAAAACAAAACAATAAAGATTTCCCTTTTCTCTGGAATTTAAAAAAAAACGATGTCTTCTCTAATCTAGATGATATTATTAGACATGTACATCTATATTGATACTATGTGTAAGATTGAACCCACAACATTTTTTTTTTTCATTGTCAACATTTTTCTCGTCTAACGATCTTTCGTTTAGGAGTCGTACTTTACCACGAGGTACCCAGTTTCTTTATTGTTAGGACTCGTTTGCTTTTAGCGAACTACCAAGCGTCGAGATTGAACTCCAGGGATTGACACAAGCTGACAGCTCAAACAGAGTAGGTCCACAAGTGAGAGTTACCTCCCTCGGAAAGACACTTGATAGTTTACTAAGCTCTGGGGGCACCCAGTGAGGATCGAAATCACCACTGAAAAGTAATGATCTACGCATTACACCATCATAACGAAATGCCCTAAATAATATAGTGCAGCTTGGAGTAGGTACAAGACCACAAATATGCGGCACCTAGTGAGGATTGAACTCACTCTGCCAGGCCAGCTTTCAGACTATTGTAACACGAAGGAAGCTTGATATGACAACATAGGGATGAAGAAGTGGTTGAGCAGTATACTTGCTGGATGAAATGAGTTTTAAGTCAGATGCAACTGCAGTTGGATTTCTTTTTGAATTGTGTGAATATTCTTAAGTTACAGTGACACTCAATAATTACTAATAGACATACACTCGATGTTAGCTGTCATTGCTACGTATGCCTCAACAAAGAATTCTTCCTTACATCACTCAGCACATCAGGAAATCTGAAATAAGTTTCATCTGGAAGCAATGAATCATTCAAAAATAAGACATTAGTCATACCATATTTGATTACATGTTTTCACAACAATCTCTTGATCCTAACTACAGCATACTATAGCATGTAACCAAGAACTCCTCAGACACAGAAAAGTTGAGACTCTATCAGCAGACTCCCATTAAAGCTCTTTTCACTGGACAACTTGCAAGGGAGACATAGGTAACATAAGAAAGGCTGGAGATCTTCACAGAACAACACTGCTAAGCCTGAGCCTGCTCATCAAAGTACCATAACTGTCCATATCAAGCTTCAGTAAATGGCCCTCTAGTTATAATACCAGCACATTGGACACATTTCAATATTTGCCCAGTTTTTTTTTTTCTAAATAAATGTTGGTATTATTATGGTAAGTTAGAATCTTAGAACATGAATTGGTGAATCAGATTGTGATTTTTTTTGTTTTTGTTTCTTCTCCAGATTCAAAATCCATTCCAAGTGATAACAGCTTCCCACAAAGCCCTTCACCAAAGACAAAACAACAGAATGATAACAAAAAACATCCATTCAGAAATTCTTTTTTGTTTGTCTCCATTAAAAGGTGTAAGTAATCTTTTTTTACTCTCTTCCATCTCGTTGGATAAAAGAATTTAATGTTTATTTAAAATCAAGAAGTCTAAAGAACTTGGTTGAGATGCATTTCTTGTAGGAAAATCCTTTTTCTTTCAATTTTAGGTACTTTCAAGCTAGTAGACCTTCGAACTATAGTTTTTCGAAAGAAAATTTTTCAAAGGTTTTACAAGGGCATTCTATTTACAATGTAACTATGATGAGAAAATATACAAAATCTTTCTGCTATTTTAGGGTCTAATCATTGCACCTTAAATTGAAAGAAAAAAATCATATTTTCTTGAAGTGCATCCTGTTTAAAACTAAATCTTAACTAAGAACTTGAGCATAGTCTGAAGTTCTGAGATAACTCATTATACTATTATTTTGCTTGATTGTACATCCGACAATTACACTTAATGATTATTATTCATTCTCTTCATACCTTTCTCCTTTTCTCTTCTCCCCCCATACCATCCCTGCAGTATAATGAACAAGGGTAAGAATAGAAAAAGCTGCTTATGCTCGAAGAGATTAACCCTTCACCTTAAACTATCATTCATTACTCCTCTCTCACAAGTCTGAAGCCTTAAAATTAAGTTATTGGAATATAGATAGATAGCAAAAGTAATTAATATAAATAAAATACATCAGTTTAATTTACATTGTCATAGTTATTAAAGATACATTCCATAAGTAATGGATTACATACTTTGATTGCAAAAATATATATGCAAGAGTTGGTTGCAGAAACCCATGGAATTTCCACAGGTCCAGTAGTTGTCATTATTCTTCAAGTAAATTGTACTCGTATTCTTATCCTTGAGTTTTTTTTCCACTCTAGTTTGGCTGATGGGTTCTTCAGCCCTCCTCAGTTGTACCATTCATCTGGTTAGGGATTTTGATTTCTTTTCAATAGATGATTCTAGATTCATGCATCAAACGTTGGCAAGTAATCCAGGCTATTTATTTTGCATACCTATAAATGCAAAATAAGATGAAAGGTTTTCATTAATTGGCAAGGTACCAAAAACTGAATCCCCTTTACCGAGTACATCAAGGTGTAACCTTCACCTCTCATTGTAAATTGGGCGGATCCCTAGTCATTAAGTCTGAATTGTTTTTGAATTCCTTCTGAATCTGAAGGCAATGTCAATCCTGTTGTAAATCTGAATAAATTCTGTTAGACTAGAACAAAATATGTGCAAAATACTAACAATATAATTTTTCAGCTATGGAATAACATAATGGTTATAATTTTTTTCTTTTTCTCTAGACAGACCCACACATTTTGTGCATGTATCCCATAATTAGCATTAGTGTTCAGTACATATAGCTGGAATATTTTTAGACTAATTACTAGATTGCTCATATTTGCCTGGATCTGAGTTGCTCAGATTTAGAAGTAAAAAAAAAGCCAGAACAACTGGGCACCCTCAGAAGGTTGAATGGTATATCATATGAAATGCTGTTTTTTTTTTTGCTTGTAGATCTCTGATTCATTCCGCAAATTTGGTGTTTCTGAAGATGATAAAAATGTATTTGTGGCAATAGTTGATGACAAACAACACAAAGTCCTGAAACAAATTATTGAAAAAGTTCAGGGCAAACTGCACGATATGACTGACCTTGAAAACTTATGTGATGTTGCAAGTATTAAAAAGGTGAGATCATTTTTCTTTTCAATTTCATTGTTGTAAATCTCTTTTTCTATTTATTGTCTCAAATCCCTTTTTTCTTCACCCATTAACTGCTGGTGACTGAAATTTCAATCCTTGCAATTCTATGGTTCAATTGCAAGTGACAGAAATTTCCATCAGTCAAACAATGGATCCTTCCACTTAAATTTATGGACAACTTTTTCTGCTTGTTTCTCTGTCTATAACTTCAGGTGGAAGGGTCCATTGTCTACAGAGAAAAAAAAACTTCCTCTTATTTGGCGCCATCCTGTATAATCATAGTTACTGCCGCATTTTGAACACTGCAATTGAGCTACTCCTATCATAATGAATTAAAACTTAGAATTATACAGTGTTTTCATAGGGAAATCTCCTCCAATAAGTATTACTGTCTGAAAACCCTTCTTACGATTGGGATATCAAGGTAGTTCCTCCAGAAGGCCTGAATGAGGCCATTGGTCCTAATGTTTTTCCAGGTTTACCTTGATTCTTCAAAAATAGCTACAATGCATCATTTTGGCTACTTTGTATTCATATACACATAAATGGAATAGTATCATTTAGATTTATTATCATGGAGAATGCTTACACAGAACCCAATATCATTTGTATATACATATAAAAGAAATGGACATATTTGGTCCAACAGAATGAATCATAAATTGCGTTATCATATAGAAACAGCAGGTTTGATTCCTACAACAGCCCTTTTTTTCTTTAATTGTTTATTCCATTTACATTGTCTAAATGGAGTAATATATCAACCATGTAAAGATGGGAGACCATTTCAAATAAGTTTCTATATAATATAATGCAATTATATAATGTGTTCTCTTTCATTCCAATTTTAGAATATGTATTGCAAGTAGTTTTGTTAGGTGTCATCATTGGTATTATATACCTACATACAGAATAAACATCTTTCTCAGGATAACTCTTTTTTTTTTTTTAACATAGAATAATAAAACACCCATTCCAGAAATACCAAGATTAAACATGATTTTTATCTACAAGATCTGTTCCTCAAGTAAATTAATAAAATTGTCCACATGGAAATCCTCATTCATTTACCCTCAAGATACAAAACTATTGAGAAGGAAGAGGTATCAATTTATCAGCAGCTTCAGTTAAATAAAGGACATTAGTAATAGAGATTTATTCCCCAAGTTGAAATAGTATATAAAGATGTATAATTAAACCAGTTTAGTTATTCTCACTCTTAATAGAATGGAATTTGTTAAATAGAAATAAAATAATTTGATGTTGTCATGAATAAATCATGAATATTATTCATACCCAAATCAAAACTGTATAATTCCAAGGTTAGTTGTTTAGTTTTGATAGCACTTTATTTCCTAAAGTTTATTCTTTTTGTTTTCCCTTCCTTTTTATTCGTGGATTTATGAGTTCAATTTCCTAGCTGGATGGTTCACCACTTCATAAATCCATAGATGAATGAGTCCAATTAAACTTTTGGAGAACAGACCATTTTTTTAAAGAAAACTGAAGAGTATTGTAGCATAGGAAGTAGCATATAAGGTTCAATCTTTTAAAAGAGGCAACAGCTGTTACTTTGAAAAAAAAAAAAGTTTCTTCCTGTGTCGCATGAAACACAAGACAATGATTTTCTATTTCTCAAACATGGAAACCCAATCATTGTTTGTAGAAATTGTTGTTTTTGACAGATCCTGATACCAAAGATAGAACCTGTGTATCTCTATAACACAGTCTAACTTCCCTATTGTTGGCTCATAGAGAATCAGAACAGTGTGAATGCGAACAGTTTGCAACCAGAGTCAGAACTCCATTCTTCGTGCCATCAACCATTTGGCAACCTGCACCTCTAGAGTGAAGGATTAAAACATACAAGTGAAATTAATGATTCTGTTCAAAAGTCTCCTTGAGGTTTTTAGTTGTGATGGTCATTAGCCGAAGGCTGGAGAATGTAATGGATAAATTGTTTAGATAAACAAGAAGGATAAGGATACTGGTCTGAATGAACTATCAAGTCACAATAAATTACTTTTTCTTTGCAGATTTACAAAGTTACTGCTGAAGAAATGCAAGTGGGATCTCTCCTTGATGCTCTCGTGACAAGAATTGCAATGAAGGATATCTTTGCTGTATAATCATACCATCAAGATTAATAATTTGTAAATTACGAATTCACACCATATAAAATTATTCCCCTCTGTACTTATGGATAAAAGGCCTTTTTTTCCCCAAAAAATTTAAACAAAGTGAATTGAAATTTTTCTAATAAATTGTGGAATCACGCATGTAGCATTCTTGGTGATCTCGTCTATTCTGTAATTCAAGTTGTATGTGTCCAAATTCTAGAGGTTTCTCTGATCAGAGGGTCCCCAGAACATGTCTTCTGTAAGAGGTTGTATTCACTGAAAGGTTTTCCGAGGAGAACACCCATATATCATAAGCCAACATTCACCAAACAATACATGTACATAGATTCCAAACATGCAACAACCTAGAGCAAAACTTTCAAGTGGTGATCCAAATAAGTATGAACGGATGGATCAGTATTAGGATCACGCTCCATCGTAACAAACATAATGTCGGCTTCCACTAGCTAAGGTACAAAGGTGGAAGGCAAGATTTGGAAAACTGCCACTGTTTGTCTACCTAACATCAAGACAGTATTCACAAGTAGTTCAACTCTTTGGGGATGAACTCTCCAGAATCAACTCTCCATCAGAAGGAAGACTCAATTGTAGTGTATTGGTTAGCAAGCTGGGGTCACTGATCATTATTGCTGCATAGCAAGTTTGATTCTCACTTTGTGCCAAAAGTAAGCTAAGCTTCATAAATGATAAGTCTCCATTAGAGGAGACTATGACAGAGAACTGTGCGTGTACCACTTGATGCAGTTATGGCAAGGGCAACAAAAGCAAAAATAGCTGCTTCTTAAGGATAAAAAATGATTAATATCAAAAGCCACAATCCATGGATAGACTACGAAATTAAGCTTGGTTGATCATGTGTAAAGAGAAAAGTGGAGAAGGGGTTAACCAAACCCAGTGAAATTAAGAAAACATTTTTTGTTTCCCTTTAGATTTTAATGAAGCAAAGGAGAAATCCTTTCTCCATACAATATTATTCCTTAACCATGTGTTCATTTCAACTCCTTTAGTAGTAGTTCCTGTAAGTGGGACTTGCATACTTCAGCAAGAAAAAAAAAGTTTGGCTTTAGAAGTGGGAGTGAATTAGTCATGTTTATCATGCATGTTTTTTTGGTCTGGTCATGGTGGTTACATACAAAAATAAAGTCAAAACTCAATAGAACATACATTAGGTTCAAGGCTCCCAAAATTACAACACCTAATTGTTCTAGTTGATATAAGCTTTGGTTAAATGTTGCTGTTTACCTAGTGATCACAAGTTCAATTTCTGGGTTAGGCAGTGGAACATGCAAAAGAAGCATCACAGGGAACAGATTGTGAAAATGAGAGCCTCTGCTTTGGTTCAAGGCTCAAAAATTTCACTGACTGAACTCGTGCAAATTTTCAAGGTTATAGCCCCAAAAATGGGACCTGGAAAGAGAAACACACTCAAAGAGAAGAATCTGTAGCCCACTTGGCTGTATGGTTAGGGATACTTCAGTTTTTGACAAATAAAAATATGTTTGAGAATAAATAAGCAGTAGAGTAGGTATCACCACATAGAACAGTGATTCAGTCAGGGTAGGAATATATAATGGACAAAACATCACTAGGTGATTATTCACAATGAGGGAGGTATTGAGAAACTTAGGATCACAAGGGGAGGAATGAGAATACAAATTAAATCAAATAAAATTTGCAATACAATCATCAGTCTTTATTTCTCAAGAACCACACTCTCTTTATTCCGTCCTGTGGGTCAATGATTGGATTCATGTTATTACCAAAAAAAAAAAAAAAAAAAAAGAAAGCAAATGAAAAATTTGGGTTATTTGAGATTTTTTTAACAGTTTAATATATCTTGAAATAAATACAATAAATCTGAAATTCATAAATTTTTACAACAAATATATAATGATATTTGGATGTTATACATTTGACCCTTATTCTCGAATTTTCTCTTTGATGGGAGGTCGGCCATCAATTGGTACCACCTCTACCTCTCACAATCTTTCATCTTATCAATAATGTGCAGTATATAACTGGGCTATTGTTTATTTGGGAAAGGAAAATAGAAAATCATCAAAATTGAAGTGGGAAAGGTCCAAAGTCACAAACTCTAGTTTTGAAAAGGTGGGTACAGTCAACCTTTTAAAAGGGGTGTCGTAAAATACAAGAAGCAATGAGAAGCAAAGCATTATTTATTAGCAGTAGCAATTGTTCTAACCCATGAATAATCCTAACTATTCCCCTAAATTATTTAATTAAGCACCACCACAAACCTTTGTATGAAAGCTTCTTTTTTAGAAATTACATTCCTTTTGTTTCTCATTACAAGTGAAGTAATTAGAAACAAAGTTCAATTGCTTTAGTCAATTAACTCCAATTTATCTCAAGCACCACTACATACCTCTGTATAAAAGTTGTTTAAAATTACATTCCCTTTGCTTCTTGTATTTTGTAGGGACCGCTTCTGAAGGCCAAACACCCCAAATAAGTCATCTTCTTTTTCTTCAATTTAAAGTACTTGATTCTTCATACTAAAGAATTCTGCAACACCAGTTATTTCATAAAGTAATTTACCTTTGTGGCTATGCATTAGGTAAATAATTACAAGGTTCAAAATTATTCCCCCTAATTTATCAGTCCTAATTATACTATTTCCACCTGCCAAAAAAAAAAAAAAAATCAACTTGTACAAAGAAAATAGAATGTCAATTCCAAGGGTATTAACTTCTGATTGAATTAGATCATTTGGTGAATTTTTCAATTTTTGAAAAATTTCCAAAAAGGTTCCACTAGTCTTTATGCTATTCATTGAGGAGTTCCACAGACAATTACAAGTGGTTTATGAATTTAAGAGTTCTTATTTATTCAGTGATATTTCATCTTATTAAACCAAGATGGAAAACATCATGAGATTGATTTCTTCAAGAATATGTTTATTTTTCAAGGAACTTCAATATTACGAGTTTTTTTTTCAACAATCTTTTGGTCAGTCAGTTTTCTGTCAACCCTCAAAAATGTTTTTCTGTTTGATATAGTCATACCATGCTTTTTTTCTTTGTATCAACAACTGCGATGCCACAACCATATCGGAGGACTAAGGTGAAACTGAAGGAGTCAGGAGAAAGTATCATGATAATTGTTGATTTTGTTTTGCTTATGTTCTGCCAAACATAGTACTGGATACATTTACCTGAAAAGTCTGGAGAAAGGACAGGGAAACATTAGTAGAGAGAGGAAAACAAATTTAATAATCACAATTCAGAATCTCAGACTAAGGGAGTTTCTATTATGAAGTATAAGTGTTTTTAAAATGGTTTTAAATTTAAGGTTTTAAAATGCTGAGGCCAAGTGTTTCTCACAAATTTTAGATGAGAAATTGAAGCAACCAACCAGTGGCTTAGGTCAAATCACGTAAGATGTACCGATTCTCATACATTCACTTGAGTTAAATAATATTGAGCCTGGTCAGTACTCAGATTGGTGTCTGCTTGGGAATACCAGGTGAGAATAGTAATGTGAGTGATGCCACTTGGGGTGCTTGTTGCCTCGTAGTCTATTTCACATTTGCAGAGACAATACAAACTTTAGATACGGGAAACCCGTGCAGGTATGGTTGATACCGTAGCCAGCATGAGGGCACTAGCTAACTAACTCAGCAACTTAACAACAAAAACAAACAAAAATAACCCTGAACTCTAACAGGCAGAAATAGACAAACTACACCTAATGAAGTGGAGAAAAATATTTGTCAAAGACTAGAATAGTTTCCCCAAAACGAATATGGCAGGCTTAGGAATTATTTCCCAGTTGATGTTCATATCCTGAAGATACAGGAGGATTAGAAAATGAGTGAAATTTTGGCTGTTGAATAGAGAAAAGAAAAAAAATGACTAAGCCAGTTTGAATTATCATTGATTTGTTTAGGCTTTTCCAACAAAAAGAAATGAAATAAGATGGGAGAAAAAAAAAACAGAAAAAAAAAGAAATAGTAATGACAATGCTTCACCTTAGAAATTCAAGCAGCATATTGAATTTGTTTTAGGGCGGAGTTTGCCCACTCCGACAAATTCTAAAGAGTTTAAAACTGCTATCACCCACCCAACATAAAATTTGAAGATATCCTTAGAGCATGGCAAAAAAATTAGCACCCACTTAAAATTGCAAAATGCTGTATATTCATAGAGAATTAACAGCCATTTCAAAGTTATACTATGCCAATATTAAAAAAGAAGCAAGGATGAATTTTAAGTATATAAAAAAAAAATGACTGTCTATCAGAGTTGAGAGACAAAAAAAATGAGAATTTTCTCACTCTGAAGACTAGAGATACAATAGGTACCAAAATATGACATTAATGTAAAACAATTATTTCAATTATTTGTTTAATTCAAATATTTCATTTTTGCCTTTCCTTATATCAAGAAGCCTTATAATATCTTGTGAAAAAATCTGTATAAAAAAAAAGTGAAGATAAAAGCATTTCATTGAGATTATGCACCATCTGAGAAGTAAACAATTTTTTTTTGATTAAAATGAAAGATTAAAATGAAAAATTAACATGCTTATTCTAATCGTAATATCTTTATAATTTGAAATTATCAAGTATAATAGGAGTGTTTATAAAGAATTAACAGCCTTTTAAAAGTGATACAAGAAAAAAAAATAAATTCAAGCATGGAGGTGTTACATTTTGTCATATAATCAGTTATTCATCATCAACCATCTCAAAGTCAAGCAGAAAGATAAGCTTGTCAAAAAATATTCATATGTTCTCATTAGATTATTTTCAATTGTTTTTTGTAATTGATTTCTGAAAAAATGTCCACATTTTCTTCTAAAAGGCATATATAAGATATAAGGTATGAAAACAAATTAGAATCAACCTTAATACAACATTGTATTCGTATATTTATTTTTTGTCTGAACCACCCCAATTCAATTAAATAAACATTATTACAAAAGGGATGCAGTCTACTTAATGATAATATAAAAGAGTAGAATTATTTGTATATTTTTTTCTGTTATTAACACATGAAATGCAATGTGTATCCGTATATTTCATATATACCATCATATTTGACAGATAGCTTGGGTTTGCAGGTAATAATAAAATTTGGACCACCTTTCACATAATACCTCCCTTCCAAGAAGCCCACATGGAATATTTTTTAGAAGCAAATTTTTGAAAAAATTTTGTCAATCAACAAAGAGCATAAAACAGTTTGCTTAAAATTTAGGGATTTTTTTCAGATAAACCAACTCATATACATTGTTCCTTTCAACACAGCATTTCAATCAGAAAACCCTTAGACTATCTGCAGGTGAAATGATAAAAGCTTTCTTTTTTCCTTTCCAAAACCACATGCTATCACACCTCTACCATCCAATAAATAATATAGAACAAATAAGGTCATGGTCACATTATTCAGATCAAAAGCAGCAAAACAAGATATGAAAGTTTATACAGCACGGCCTTGGCTTTTAGCACACTGTAGGCAACTTTGTTTTCTAAGCAAAAAAGGTTTGTCCTGCCACTGTAGGTGACTGATAGCTGAATAATACATAGTTTGAATCTTGCAGTCGTGTTGTCATTTTATGTCTATTTCAGCCATAATTGAACAGACACACAAGTTAGAGGCTTTTGAATGTACTAAGGGCACAAAATCTTGACGCCCTTCAAGAGAAATTCACGGTGCTATGGAGCACAGTGGGTAACTTGGATTTTTTAAAATTGGAGAATCATCGAATTTCCCAGTTTAAAAAAGTTGGAGAGAGAAAAAGTACCAGTTGTGTCAGGATTAGTAAATTGAAGAGGGTGTAGCTCTGCTTTAGAGAAAATATGGATGGATTTAAGCAATTATTTTATTTTGATATTCAAGAACATTTAATAATGCCAGCTGCATCTTGATTATACAAACAACTTAGAAGAGATCACTAGATATAGATGACATAAGAGGTGTCCCCTGATTAATGACTTATCCGTTTATTGACCAACCGCATTTTGGACCATGACCGATTGAATTGAAAAAAAAAAAGAGAAAATGAAAGCGTTTCCTCCTTCAGAAGAGATGAGAGGATGGTAGTAGAAGTTTAAAATAGACAATAATGGACACCTTTTTAGTAAACAATGAAAACAAATTGAATTGAAAGATTAAGAAACACAGGGGTGAAGGTTGGATTTTTAAGCAAGGTTTCCATTTAGCAACACCAGAAAAGCACCCAGTCGTTAAGTGGGGATCACCCGTATTAGCAAATGAAGACGGATCAATATTAACCAGTGCCCACACGAAGACCCAACCAATCTGAAAATGATTTAGTTCTATCTATAATTATTTATTTTTATTAAAGTGCAGTGAACCATTATTGCTAACTATTTTCCCTTGTAACTACCAATCACAACTTGATTCAGGCCATCGATCTACAGCAGGAGTAAACAGCATAGATTGGAAATACGAATAAGCTTCCAGTGAGATTCGAACTCGCATCCCTTTGGCCAACGGAAGCCTGGTAAACACCCAGCTGCTCTTACTAACTGAGCAACAAGATCTATATGACTAAACCAAAGATCATATCTAACACTTAAACCTACAACAAATGAAATCAAAATGAAGGAAAATTGTAATAGAAAATTAATAATGATGATTTTGTCCAATTTTATCCTAGTACTGAAAATCCATAACTATTTCCTAAATAATTATTTACCAGAGATTTTATAAATACGAGACTGACCAATATATGGAAAGGTCATGGTTTAGAAGTCAAAGACATAAGAGTTAGCGGCCATCAGCTAGATTCTTAGAGAGAAATATCAGATTTTACAACCATGATCTTTTCTTTTTGAACTAAGTCTGAAAATGGGGTTTTGTTGAAAAACGATAAGCAACTGGAAGAAACAAGAAGCTAAGCAAAGATATCATTTATTACCAGTAACAATTGTTCTAATCAATGAATAGCCCAGACTCTAATTATTTAATTGGTCACCACAAACCTCAATATAAGAACTTTTTAAAATTAGATTCACCTTGCTTCTTGCTGCTTCTGGGGGTATTTTACAGGGACCGCTGAAAATGTGCTATTGAATAGCTGATGAGTAATCTTGTCTTGATAAAATGTCTCAACCCATGACACGTGAAGGTAGTTGAAGAATTTGCCAAATCGGAATGTTGTGTTTAATAGAACGGTAAATGAGTTTTTAGTCGAGGACGATCATCCCGAGAAATTGCAAGAAGAAAAGATATTTTGTCAGGAAAATAGAGACCTTTCTTGGCTTACCATTTTTTTTTTTTTTTTTTCTTTTTTTGAAAACATCAAGTCAAAAATACAAATCTGAATGCAGTAAAAGAGCAAAAACAGCAGTGGCACAGGCAACATTAGCAGACACCAGGCCACCCCTCTCCCCTCCTACTCCACCTCTCCTTCACTTGCGACGAGTGACTTCGTGAACAATGGAATGATGAACTCAGTTTTGGTGGAAATAACTGAGGAGAGAAAGCAACAAACACTTTGGAGATTTTGTCCTTGGAGATTTTTTTTTGTTTCCTTTTTAGAGAGCGAGAGAGAAAAGAGGGATTTTTTTTTTTTTTTTGCTATCAAGTTGAAAAACTTATTATTCCATTTCAATAATTGGTTCTGCCCGTGACATTCATGTCTTGCGATCTGTGGAAGAAAGAAAGAAATTTTAATATAAACAAGATATTCCAGTCAACATCTACGGAGTTGGATCGTTAAGTCCATAACCTGACTTGCGGTTATTAGTCAAATTTCGATCTGAAATTTCAACTGTATGATGTTAGATTTATTCATTCATTGAATTACATGCATTGACAAGGAAGGATATTACGTTGGAAAATTTCCACTTTTTCCGAACTTATTTACAGCTTTCGAAATCTACCTTGGGGAATGTTTTTATGCACGGAAGTTAGTTTTTATTTCCATTTTGAAACAAACATAAAATTTCAATTTATATCTTGTATGAAAACAGTGGCAGGGAAATTCTATTCAGGTCAGTTGAAAAAATAAAAAAGCAACAGAAAAATTAAACTGAAGGTCAGAATTAATCATAGAAATTAATAATTCCAATATTTCAACAAATAAAATCAAATCAAAAAATCTCTCTTTTTGACACCCGATTATGTTGCTCAGACCCAAAAATAATAATATAGTTTTTATTTTATTTTGATTTTAATTCAATTTCAAATCAAAATCAAAAAAACAAACATTAATGTGTAGGGTACAACTGGATTCTTATTTCAGCAATATGTACCATTGTATTTTGAGGGCATCTTCCCCATATCAAGAGGGAAGTTTTAAAATGAAAATTTTCAAAGGAATTATTTTTGTCTATCACCAGCCTCAAAAATTTGGAAAAAAGAAAAAAAAAAAAAAGAAAAAAAAAGACTTCAAGGGGATAACTTTTTTTCTTCAGCCTTGGCCCCCTTTTTTGTAGCAGTACCAACAATTGTTTCTACTGCTTCTCATGTAACACAACCTGTAAAGCATTACTTTGTCTCCAATTCTTCGAACAATCCATGGAAACTCAACCATTATTTGTAGGGTTCATGGGTTTGTACAGGGCCAGCTATTTATCCGTAGCTGGAGAGAAATGGATTCAAGTCAGTTAATCATTTCCTCAATTCTTCCAGGTCTATTGGTAAACACACAATGTTATTTTCAAAGGAAGGCTGTAAGAAACTGTCAACTCATAATGAAAGTTTATTTAGATGGAAAGTAATATATCCTCAGAGTTATTTCAATGATGAATCGTAGTTTCTATCGAACCGAACATTTTTTGATTGCATTAATTTTGCACTTTAGAATAGTTTACTTACCTCTTGCCACACTTGAAGTGAATAATGGTCAGCACAATGCCCAAAAGTATACAGATGCAACCAACCACCAGATAAGCAATGCCAAGGAAGGGATTCTTGCCTCCTAGCCAAGACATTGTTGTCAGCACAATCCTTTTAGTTCCACCAAAGCTGTGCACAGGGTAATCTTTGAGATTGCATTAAGGAAATTCAATCAGCAGTTCAAATATAAATTAGTGCAAAAAAAATATTCAAAATATTCAGACATTACTATATTTTCTGGCATCAAGGACACACCTCAATTTCAACTTGCAAAATTTTGAGACAAAAATAAATGAATAGGATAGGGCTATGAGAAAAGTCATCTTTGGCCTGTAGGATACAGGGTGAATTTTCAGGGAAAAAAAAAAACATCTTTGTAGTCAGAAAATATGAACTCCGACTGCTTCATTTTTTTTTTTCTAAAATTGGAACTTTGAAATCCAAAATAAATGATTCAATTTTGCATGTCTCCCAAAAACCTTACTAACTGACAAAGAGTTCAGCTGAAAATGTATTAAAAAGCCACATGAGAAAATATCAAAAAATAAAAAGTGGAAGAAAGAACTAATGAAATAAGTAACAAAATTCTTCCATGATTTAAGGATTGAGTCATTGTCATTTATAGTTTTATCCATTTGAACAAAGCTTTTCTAAAATGAATAATTCATCTCCTTTCACAAAATTGCATTGAAGGAAATTTATAAGGGGAGAAATAAACATTTTACAATAAAGAAGAATTTTGTAACTAAACTGCTTATTGTGGTATCTCCAAAAGGCCATGTGTGAAATTTTGACCAGTTCAGGGTGATAACTGATGACAAATAGAATATCAAATTTTTTTGATTGTAGAGACCAAGACTATGAAATTTGTCAATGGTCATAATCGATTTTTAACCTCATAATTTTGAAAAAGTATCTGAAACATTTCAAAAAGTTAATTTTAACATCCCTTCTAAGTATAAAAATTGACAGAAATTGAAATAAGATTGAACATTGGAAATTTATGTACTATCAGATACCTTTTGCATTCACTGCATATAATATGCATACTCACCATCACAGTCAATAATTGAACAATCACGATGTCAAAATTTGAAATCTTTCATCGAAGAATAAATATAGTCAGAATATATTCTATTTAAGACATCCAGGAAAATCTAGATGTTATCAATAAACCCATCAGACCCCGCCACAAAAAAAACATTCATAAAAAGGGGACTAGAAGAGAACAGATGCTAATTTTCGAGTCAGTATGGCAAGGAGCACAGGGACACATACAAACACATGCACATATAAAAAAAAGGATAGAACCTTTGCCATCTTTGGTGGCTACAGTGGTTCAATAATGTATTCAAGTTGACAAGAAGGAAAAAAATAGTATCTAAATTAAATTTATTTCATTAATATGTTTCTCCTTTCAGATTTATCAGAGAGGCAATTTCAAATGAAACAACATTGGAATGTTCATTCATTTCAAATATCATATCACACTATCATAACACGAGTGGCCAACACCACATACTTTAAAATTTTGAAAAAACCCGCAATGTTCAAATAGAGCCATGAAATCGAAAAATCAAAATTGGGGGCATGAACAAGGGTTATATGTTTTTGCATAATGAAATGGTCAGTTACTGTGTATGGTTACTTTTGAATGAGGAAAATCGAACTTAATACATACAAACTTCCTTTTCCAATATCATTGGCAAAAGGTAAATGCCTCTCAATCAAAAGAAAAAAAAAAATCCACCCCAAAATTTAATCAATTCTTCTTTAGCAAAATATTATAATTGATTGAGAACTTTTAGAGATATGGTGTATACAAACATGATCAAACAAATATACCTCTTTCAATTTTGTTGACAGAAGTGAAGAAGAGAGGAAAAAAAGAAAGAAAAAAAACAAGAAAAAAGAAAAAAAAACAAGAAAAAGAAAAAAACAAGAAAAAGAAAAAAAACAAGAAAAAGAAAAAAACAAGAAAAAAGAAAAAAAAAACAAAAAGAAAAAAACAAGTAAAAAAGAAAAACAAGAAAAAAGCAAAAAAAAACCAAAAAACAAAAAAAAACAAAAAAGAAAAGAAACTAAAAAGAAAAAAAGAAAAAAAAAACAAAAAGAAAAAAAAAACAAGAAAAAGGAAAAAAGAAAAAGAAAAAAGGAAAAGCAGAATTGCCGAGAAAGGATACTATAATCAACAGTAATGGTGTACATGCCAGCAGGCAGATCATTTTTAAAGACGCCTGTGTGGTTGATGCGTCTATGGAGCTTCTTGAAAGTTGGTAAGGCTGCAGTACGCATCCACACAATCAGATCTTCATTGTCGTAGCCATTGTCCTTTGAAGAATTATCATTCAACCTCCACACTGATTTCTGCCAGTATGGTGGCTGTACATAGTAGGGACTTTTTTGAACTAAAAAAATTAAAATAAATTATATTTGAAAACAGAAAACAAAACCAAGCATGAATGTAATAAGTTTTTGTTTTTTTTCTTAATGATATTTTGATATTGAAACAAAAAGAACATGTCTATGGCTATAAATCATTTAATGGTTCCTTTGAAATTTCATAGTTATTTCTTATGGATTTGCTAATATTGAAAAAATGACTATTTGAAAATAAAAATAAACTAGACAGGTTGCTTCAGAGTCAAACTCCACTCTGAATACAACTATTTCAGCCACTAATCTGGATGAAAAAAAAAATGTCTTATCTACTCATCGGGGGGAGTATGTGTGTGAGTGCAAAATTCAATATCTCTACTAGGGACGATTAAAGCTGAGAAGAGTAAGGAAGAATTACAGTGATGAAAAAAAAAGAAAGAAAGTAATAAATCCTGATTAAAATAATCTGTTTAGTGACACCAGATAATTCAATCTTACATACATAGCTTTCCATTTTCTCATTCTTTCCCTTTTATTGATTGATGACATAGGAATAGAATCTGCCCTTCTCTTTATCCATCATTTTAAATTTATCACTTATTAGTCTTAACCATAAGTCTACACTTATCATTGCTGTTAGTTTGGGAAAATACAGACAACTCAGGAGGAGATTGACAAAAGAACAAACTCTGTTCAAAACCTGTGATGTTGCTTACACAATTTTTGGCAACAGTTGTTTTTGTAATAAAACTATTCGTTTCTAATTGATTAAAAAAGAAAAGAGAAAAGAATAATGTAGGTTTGTTAAGATACTTACAATACGTAACATGTTGAAAAACATTAGCTCCTTGAATTACAAATGTATTCAGATGTCACATTTTTTTTATTTTGAGAAAATTGTGACGTTAAGAAAAAAAAGAAAAAAGAAAAATATAAACTTATTTCTTTGCCCACTCTCTCTTGCTTTCCTGTATTATGAACCCTTCCAACATTTAGTCAGTTTGGTCTGAAAGATAATGATTTTTGCATTCATAGTACCAGCTGCTATTAGTTGAGGGTCAAAAATAACTATTTTTATAGTCTGGAAGAAATCATTGAAAATAGCAACAAACCTAGACCTCTGGTGTGCAGAAGTATTTCTTCTATTTTTCAACAGAATATGGCTGGCCCTAAATCAGAATCCAGTAAGTGCCATCCATCAAAACTCAAGACATATGGGAAAATCCACAACCATATCATTTGGGCTGGGGGACCAACAAGGGTTGAAATCAAATTTTCCTGAATATGCATTTATTAGACATCATTGGAAATGAAATTTCAAGCCAAAACCAACTGTTACAAGAACCAAGGGTCAAGAGAAAAAAAAAGAATAAACAGAAAATCAGATAATTCTCATTTCAAGCTTCTCAAGACTTTTGGCAAGAAGCTACATGTGTCGATTAAAACGTTGGTAACTTTAGATCTATTAACTGCACCGTGATAATCTTTGTGTAATTGATAGAAAAATTGTAGAAAATTATCTCTAGAGACAATATGATACCAGAGATAACCAGGTTTGAAAACTTGTTTATATTTAAAAACCAGTAGACAAGTGGAAATTGCCCAATCTCATCACCAAATGGATTGAAACAAACTTATAATACGTCTGTAATAATGGACCACAGCACAAATCGTGTCATTACAGATTACCTCAGTTTACCCAAGCTTTGATGGGTGACATCAACTGAATTCTGATGAAAAAGAGCAAAAGAAAACTATTGCACACCAAAAATCAAGGTCAACCTTCATTTCTTCTAGACTATAAGGTTGTAAAAGAGAGATGGTTAAGAGAATTGAAAGGGCAGATTGACTCAAGATTTGTACTCAATTGAATCATGAATGAATGAGGTTAAACAGACGTCCAGAAAAGACATGCCCGTGACGAACCATGATACAAGTTCAAGGTCTCGTCAAGGACTTCTCTATTTTGGATCTTGTGCTGTCTACTATAATAGTTGAAGTGTGTATTTATCTGAAGTACTGTGATAAAAAGTAATAAAGGCCTTGCCCATTATAATGCAGTTTGGTATCGTGCATTACAACGCAAGTGGATGGTAGACTCCAAGATATTAATCTAGTTCCAAAATAGCTAGATTCATGGCTCCATTATAATGTGATGCTTGCTTTTTTGGACCACAACACCATTATAATGGAGGAGGCTGGTTATGATAAAATGGAGTAAAGCTAGTGATAAAAAAATAGACTTACATTGTGGTGAAGGGTTTTTGAATTTGACATTTTTGTCAGATTTCCAAGCAATGCCAGTTTTAATCAGATGGACTTCAGTGGTGTTTTTATTGTTATTATATTCCAATGTAAATGTATCTGGAAAGAGAAAATAATGATAACAATGAGAAACTTTTGAAATAAAAAGCAAGTAATTGGAAAGTAGGACAAAAAAAAGAAGGGAAAAAAAAAAGGATAATTTCCAAAACGTGCAGGAATATCCATGAAAAGACTATCACAGATTGAGATTTCTAGATCTGACTTTCGAGAGAAATACACACAACTTTTTGGGAATCCCAAATATTTTCAAAAATTTTACACTACACTTCTATTTTCAATCCATTGAAGGCTTAATCACATGAAATTATCCACAATGCAAAAACACGCACACACTTGTGCATGTGTATGTATATATATATATATATATATATATATATATATATTGTATACATCAAACACACAGGTAAAGCTCCTATTTAGCACAAGATGGATTCTGAGAAGGATAGATTTGAAAGCAAGTGAAGCTTCTACTTTGTACACTCCTGATTTTGAAGAGGATCAAAATCTTCAGACCCAGAGGCTGGCATCTTACCTATGCTTTACGGAGAACTGGACGGTCAGTAAGGTTGAATTTAAGTAATGTATTTATTCATGTAGAATTCTCCATCCACCTGAGTGCTCTATTCTTAAGATAGAAGAGCATAGCAGAAGCTTATAATGAACAAGTTACCTCACTTAAAGTGCTCAACCCTGAATAAGGGAGCGTTATACAAACTTGCACATACATTAATGTCCATAGCCAAATGATGAAAAAAACATTTATTTTACATATTATCATTCATTTTTAACAATTTCTTTCATTGTCAATGAACTAAATTCAGTGGTGAATATTTATCCCATAGATTGAACATTATACAGTAAAAACTTCAGATTGAAATTCAGCTTATGACTATATATACACAGATACATGGATATAAATTTGAAGGAAAAGTGAAGATAAATGATCACTAGAAAGAAACCTGGACATGAAAGCAAATACAACAAAAGTATAACTCACCATTAAACAAACTATTAGCAATAGCGCCACATGGAGCATAACCGACCTGGCCACTAATGTTTGTCCATCGGAAAGGCTCGCACTCCTCAGCCAGTTTCTCTGGAGGGAATTCGTCACCTTTAAGCTGCTTATCATCACGGGATCGTACATAACGACGATGATTCTGGTAAAAATTCGTCAGGCCATAATAGAGATACACTGGTTGCTGGAGAAAAACAGAAATAAAATTAGTCTGATTAGCCTCTTACAAGAATCAGTCACATGACCAACATCTTAATGGCAGCATGCTGAATTGTGGTTAAAAAACAGTGAAAAGGGGTGATCAATGAATAAGTTACTTCTCTCAACTCTCTTAGAATCAGTGAACAGGATAAGTTTTCAAAAAACAAGCCTGAAGCAGCCTTGACTCTAATCAGGGGATCAATTTAGCATAACAAAGAAGAAAAAAAAATGTTCATTTTAGACATAATAAGTAAATGTTTGAATGTTTCAGCTTTCTAGCCAGCAAGACCCACTCTAGAACTAAAGAAATCTACACTGAAAATTTTGGTGACAGTTATGGTCGATGGTTTTTAATTATTTGAATCAACATTTGATTGTCAATTAAAAAAAAAGAAAAGGAAAAAAAAAAGGCTACCAAAACTTTTCACATGATAATCTTCCATTTGTACTAGAGGTGTTGTGGGGAGTTGGAGATAGCTGTTTATTTTGTCTGTCAGTTTTTTTTAATTCTCCTTTATTTCACTTGAGGAATTTATCAATCAGTTTGCTAAGCCCATCAAAGTTTCAACAGAGCCCCGCTTCCTACACATTTTCTTCAATTGTTTTGCAAGACACTTCATGTATTTTGGGTCTTCACAGATAGTTTCTTAAAATGTGAAGAGAGAATAAAATAGGGAAGACTAACAAATTAATAACACAAAAAACTCAATAGGTCAATTATCACTGATTATGAAAATTTTGGTCTGGTGGGCACCAAAAGACAAGACCCCAAATGCTATGCCTTACATCACTATTCTTTTCTCATTTCAAACTTTTGACAGCATTAGTCTCTTCTTCAGGCAAGGCTGCATGAATCTGACAACTTGACAGATCTGAAACCCAGCTAAGATGCCCAAAACTGTTCAAGAAAATGGTTGAAATGTTTTTATAATCCAAGATCGAATTCCTGTTGAAATTTGACCCAAACCGTGAACTCATTGTCTGGTCAACGATAAAAAAAAAATGCAACTCCAACTTTTTTTCAAGTTTCCACTTTCGGTGCAGACTAATGAAAATTCCTGAAGAGAAAAAAAAGTGACTAATCATTGAGATCAAATATAACAAAGAAAAATATTTCATTTACCTTGAAAGATTCCGTAAGGTTAATAGGAATTTTACAAGTGCATTCAGCCAACGTGTTATGAGCAATGACTTGTAGACAAGTTTGATTAGGATTATTTTCATTTATACACAGTGTATAATCAGCAGTCACTTCTTTGACCTGAAATGCAAAAATAATGAGGAAAGTATTAGGCTTTTTTTCTTCACCAAATCTTAGGCATCATTAAACTCCAGGAAAGGAGAATAGAAAGAATACATGGACAGACAAATCAATTGAATCAATTAAAAATAAATCTGAAACCCCAGGCAAAAATGATGGAATCATCACATTTGGAGAATGTTTGTCAAGCTTTTTTTAACAAATCACAGATATAACACAGCAGAATTTTTCTTTGATCATGAAATATACCCCTAACAAATTAGATTAACTTTTAGCACTGTATTCTTTGTCAAAATTTTGTGGACTCAGTAACTTTTAAAGTTTAACTTGTTTGTCTAGTCAGGTATGACTGAAATCGACATGAGATTGATGTGGCAACACAACCATGAAGTTTGAATATTATCATTCGAGCTCCAAAGAGTGTTATTGATTTAAGTTGAATTTTTGGCTTGGCAAACAAGATCAGTCACCGAATGTTTCAAATCATACTTCATAAGAATGTTTTTCTTTATTTTTTCACATTCCCAAAACTATTCATTTTAGACAACCTAGCATCATTTTGGGCATGTAGCCAAGATGTTCACTTTAGAATGATGGGAGTGAAGTTTCAGTTTATTTACTGTACATATCATAAAGCAGTGAAAGTAAAAAAATTTGGATTGCAATTCTCTAAAAAGAAATTGCATGCCTAAGCAATGTGTTCAAAAATTCAACATTTCTTATTTACAATAAAAAAGGTGCAGAATGGCAAGCTGGCATAGGAAAAGAAAAAGAAAACGAAATCGAAAAAACAAGCTAGAGTTTCAGCAAACGCTGCTTACATTCCCTTTGCACTAACACTCTTCAGACAGGCATGGATCCATATCTCCTTCAAGCTATTTTTAAATAATCAGGCAGTTGGAGCCCTCTAACTAAGTTAGACTGTCCATTCTGGAGGTGGAGGTAGCAACTCTACCCTATAAAAACCTACTAGTCACTAAAACCGCAATGTAGCCCTATGCTCCACAAGGAGTCTGAATAAATGGAGACCTGATTATAATTTTTATTAACTCAACATCATAAAACTGCTCAGGATAGCTGAGCTGTCCAATGGTGGAATCAAAGTTTGTTATGTCAGATGGAATTCAAAACAAATTAAAAGTTATTCCCCTAGAAATTGATACCTTTTTTTTCTTGTATGAAATTAAGAGTTAAGTATCTCAAACCAACAGTACAAGGGAGAATTTTTACTCGACTGTCCAACATTGTCGAGTATCGATTGCTTTCATCCATCTAACTAGGGAAATGAGACAAACGAAGAGAGGTTGTAAAAATAAGCTTTTGATCAATTGGAGATTCACTATCCACCACCGAGTTAAGAACAGGTCAGACAAGTGCATATGTGTATTGTTTCCTAAACAAATAATAAAGATCAAAGTAGAAGCCAACATCTTACAGGAAAAAATCCATTTGTTGATTTAAGGATTAACCTTCATTCCAAAGTAATAGTACTAACAATACATTAAATATCTATGGGAGAGGCACAGAGTGGCACAACAGTTACAAAGAAAATGGAATCAGTGGACTGCTTTTGAATGTTAGACGGGGCTGTTTACATTCACATTGCACTAATGCCCTTGGGGATGGCACGAATCTACAACTTCCATCTATGTGTAAGTCAGTTGGAGCCCTTTAGCCCAGTAAGGCTGTCCATCTAATAGAAGGTTACTAACAGAGAAAACCCTAGTTATCGTAGCTGGTCCCAAGCCCCGGTAGAGGAGGAGAGTGGGGCTTGGTGTCAGCAGGTCCACCCCATACAAAATTATGCTTTGACTCATGTAGCTGTTTCTGAGCAGACAAATGCAAGTGTTAAAAGTGGTGTAAAGTATAAACACCAGTCTGCATTCATCCCAGACAGGTTGCGGTAAAGTAATTTTGCACCTTGCTACACAGAATTCGGACCAAATGTGCCCCCCAATTACTTATGCTAAAATTTTGTTGATTTTCGCACATAGTTTTTGACTGAAATTTCAAATCAAATTTATTTATCTATAAAATATAGTTTAGATCTGTAAGTGAACTTTACGCTGGTGATACAGCATAAACATGCTTTTTCATACCCTGTTCCAAAAAAAGGTTGAACTAGTGAAAAACTACTTAATAATACTTCCATTTTTTTCTTCTGTTGAGAATAAAAGGTAGTAGTAATATTTAAAAATCAGAAGTGTGTGTGCATTTGCTTACTTACATGATCTGAAGTGAGAAGCAAGACAACCCCAAGAGGAATGAACGAGACCCCAATAGCAAAGAACGCTGGCAGAACAGTTCCTGCTGTTAGGATGGGTTGCCATGCTGGTAGCCGCTGCTGTTTGAATTTGGTATCTGAAAAAGAGAAGGCAAAAATGCAAGAAATGAATGGATGAAATAAACATTAAACAGATTTGAGGAAAGTTTGGATGGGGAATAAAGTAAACCATTTATACTGTCAAGATCAAGTTGAGCTAAGAAAATTAAGATTAGGTTTTAAATGTACTTTTTATGATAATCTTTCCAACATATACAGCATTTGCCAGCATATAAGACTATCACTCACTACAGCTTATCCTAGCCCCATAGAGGTCCACCTAAAACTTTTATAGACAGCCCCCTGGTCACAATACCAGTACCTTGGATGAATTGTAATATTTACATAATTTTTTGATTTATCAAAATGTGCATCTTCAATGGCATATATCAAAATATGATAAAACACAGTGGTTATTTATTTTAAACAATGCAAGGCTCATTATTCAATGTCTAGTGGGGTAATGGTCCCCACTTGACTATTTCTGATTTTGCTCTAACTACAGTCAAAGATTCTTTTGGATCTGAAATGAAGTCCTGTAAAATTTTAGCTCAATATCATTCAGAAAACAAGATCAATAAGGTGGGCCAAGTCTTGAGTTATGATTACTTAAAAATGGCTTCTCGAAAATACTGATGAAATCTGGAGCCCACTTTGACATCTTTTTATGAAAAAAAAAAAAAAGATGATAGGCTGATAAGATTTTCAGAATCTCCACAAAAAGTTAGCCCTGTTAACAAATTTTCAACGCAGTACAACTACCAGTTATGGAATCGTGGCTAGTTGAAAATGGAAAAAATAATTTTGTCATTGTTACTGAACTAAGTCAGTATTCTTTGATCCATAGTGAGTAAATGAGTAAAGATATCAAGCTAAAATGTTGAATAAATTAAAGTAGCATTTTTGTTGGTAGATAAATTGGTTAAGATTATCTTCTAGTCAACTGAGACACACAGTAGAAAGAAAATATTTCAAACAAAAATAATAGGTACCATACCCGTCTAACTATCTATACATAATGAACAGAGTAACAGTTTCTGTTTTTCTATCCAGAACTAAAAGGAAGAGTCAACTGATTCAAATAATGGGAAGGTAGATTTTGATCAATCAATAATGAAAGTTAAAATTTATATTTTGCTGATAAAAAAAAACTCCAACCCCCTCCTCATTTGAAACAATGAACTCTGCCACCTGGATGAGTTGTCACTTTTCAATTGAAACTCAGATGAATTTGATAAAGTGTAAACATTTATTCGCACTATTAACAGCTTTAAAGTAGTGAAATGTCAAGTTAAAGACTGTCAAAGTACAAATGATTGAACAAGAACACATCTTCAGAAGACACATGGGCATTGAATCTGCTCTCATATCAGTTAGCAACACAATCATCCAACATCCAGGTAATTTCCAATTTACCTCAACACTAGCAAGATTAATTGTAAAACAGTATAAAATAATCATACAAATGACAGTAACACATTTGATGCTGGCTAAACCCCTTCCTCCAAGGTATGATTTCTAAACCCTTTTTCCTATTGTACACACATTTTTTACACACACCCTTTAACCATCACCCCCCTCATAAAACCCTTACCCTCTCCCACATTATCGGGATACTCTTTTCCCTCCAAAAAACCACCTTATCTACTAAAAAGAACATACACTTGTCTAAAGGCCCAACTTACATATATCAGAAAAACCATTTCCCTCAGTGATAGAGGAAGAAAAAAAAAAAAAAGAAAAAAAAAATTTCTCCACCCCAACTACCATCAGAGCATTACTGTAATTTTTACCATTTCTTTCAAACCAACTTCCACTTTCAAAGCTCTGACAAAACTTGGGACAGGTGAAACATACACAAGTTATAACACTCATCCATAAAAAATTAGAGATGTACCAAGAAGTTTCAAGTCTTTTCATATTGTTATCATTTTTACACAACATTCTGTCGGATCTACATTCTTTCTCCACAAAACATACATATATATATTATATATATATATATATATATACACACACACACACACACACACATCGGTACCTTGTTTAAAAAAAAAAAAACTAGATCAACTGTCAGTCACAAACAAAGTTGAACTATTTAGCTTTTAAGAAAGTTTGCTGAAAGCTAAAATTGAAATCTTACTTGAAATAAGGAAGTACAAATCAAGAAATAAGACAAGATTTTGTAGAAAAAACAATAAACGACAAGAAATTTCTGAGAACAAGAACCTTGATTTTTTATATCTCGATTCTCAACCTAACCCAGTTTTAACCTAGTACTTGGTCAATTAGGTCAGTCAATAACTAAGTATCAGCTATACATAATATATATAGTTTCTTTTCTCAAAAAAAATCATCTCATAGAAATTCAAAAATATCCCTGAATTTTTTCACACAAACTCACTAGTTATAAAAATGATACAAAGCCTCAACCCAATTATTTTTATTCACAAGAAAAAACACATAAACTAAAACACACATACATATATACATTCTGATGTGAGAAGTGTAAATGTACTTGATATCAATTGCAGTCGTGCAAATAGAACACCTGAACAGGTAACAAAAGCCAAGATTAAACTGATAGGAGAGCAGGATATTGCTTTTTAGCCTATTAGCCCAGAAGCAAGAAAAGCTTAATGTCTAGTTCTGGCTCAACTGAATGATTTCAGGGCCCTTGCCCCACATACATGTAAGGGTCCTCATTTCAAATTCGACTTTGTGTCACATTCTGCCCTCTGGGGGAGGCGAATAAGAAGCTTCACTTTGTAATGGGGCCCTCACTCTTCTTCACATGGGAAGGACAGTAACTTTCTTGGCTTAAAAATTCCAAAAAGCTTTTATTCAATACAGTTGTATTCTAATGTTATATACAAGTGGGTTTATACACCATATATGCTGGACTATGAAACAACTGATTTACAAGGTTATTTTGAGGACTACCACTCATCATAGTCATAATACCAACACTCTGGATGCAATGGAACATTTGCATAGTTTATTTTATGTATTTTTTTTCAATTAAATGTTGTACTATACATCAGCATAAGCATTAATAACTGCACTGAAAAATATACACACATACAAATTTTATACTAAATATACATACACATGGATTGGAGGAAAAAATGAGAGTGTGTTTGGAGACATAGGTACACAAAAGATACAGAGACACAAATGAATAAAAGACTTTGCATTATATAAGAGAGCTCAGACCAAAAGTCTGTTGGATATGGGAGAGAAATCAGAGTTATTTTGGGATCATTTTAATAAGAGAATATCTTTTTAAATTTCCATAACCTTAGTGATTGTAACACATAAATGAAAAACTCATGCAACTATAACATGATGCACAGGCTCTCTCCGCTATAATTTCAGTGTTTGTTTGTATAAGAATAGGCAAGAGCTTAGCCCCTATCAGTTATCAGAGAAAATTTCATTCTTCCTCCACCTCACACAACAACAGCTGTAAAAACATTGAACATCTGATCTGGGGCAAAGATCTTAACCCAGAAATTGAAAGACAAGACAGAGAATGCATCTGATATATGGGAGATTCAAGTGAAGGGCAGAGGGTAACAACTCTGGCACATACCTCAAAATATGGTGTAACTAGTAGCCATCTGAAGCACTTGAGATTGAGGAAGACAAGTACAATCTAATGATTTCCCAAGTAAGTGTAAACAACCTACTGACACCCATTTAATTTCATCCATCTTTGTAAGGCATCATCGAGTGTTGCTAATGAATTGGATCAAAGATGGCAAAGAATTGGTAACAGGATGTTAGATTTCTCAGATTACATGAAGCATGAAACAGTTATCAGCACTTCCCTATATCAAAGACCTTCATATGGTACATTTACTACTTAAGAAAAAAAGAATATCTAGATGAAATCCAGCCTGCCAACCATATGGACAGTGCAATTATTCTTAAATAATGATTTTTATATTATTATTCAGTATAAAATAAAAAATGAATTTTGTATATGTATCTAATATACAGTAAGAATGAAAATCATAGTATATACAATGAATGGTATAAACAAAAGATTAAAACAATTTTTTTCATTTTAGAAAATATCAAAAATACGTATGAAATAAGAAATAAGAAAAATATTTTCTTGATAATTGAAAAATTGTTGATGAACTAAAATTTGGATTGAAAACATCTGAAGTGTATTGAGACTGAGGATAGGAGAAATATGCGCAGTATTCGAGAAGGTTTCATTGGACAAGTCTTCAGACCTTATGAAAGTGAGGGAGCTGCAAAACCCATGGTACTTCACTGCATCATTCATCAGCAAACACTTCAGAGAAAATGTTTGGATCTTCCGCTGGTCATGGAACCAGTCATATCAGCAGCAGGGATGGAAATGGGGGGGGGGTTTACAAAGGTGTGCAGCGTATACCTATTTTTCAAATAGGCAATATTTGAAGGAAAAAAATTTACTCACAGGGGCTTTCAATGTTCTGGAAGTCCCAGCTACACAGATTCTCTTTGCTCATCCCTTATTGACCCATGACCCCTGAGCCTCACTATATACCTAAACCTAAAATCTATTTTCATCACAGACCAATAGGTGAATTTTATTTGATCTCATGCTCTTATATTCAGCATCATTTTTGGGCATTTTGGAAGATATTAAAAAGTGAAAAAACAAACTTGCCTTACTGTATGTAGTCAAGTGGCTTATCCATGGGGAAGTTGTGTAGTGTTTTATTTTCAACTTAGAAATGAGACTAAAATTTTTCTAAGAAAAATCATCCCAAACTCTGCAGTGAAAGCTTTCCATAATAGACCTTTCTTGAATCCCAAATGATAGTGAGTAACTTCACTCACTCTCAAAACAAAAATCAGAAATTGTCAAATAAAACTATCACCCAAGTTTTCTTCAGTTTCCAAGTAGGTATGGCCAGCTAGCTATGTATATATGATTGAATCACATGTACAGGCCGCACCTATAATGCAAGAAGGGCAAATTTAAACTCTCCTTATATCTAGTAAAAACGTTTTTTTTTTAAATCCCCTCTCCTAAATAGGTTTTCAGTGGGTGGGGGTCCATTTATTTGCAATGGAAGTTTTGATCCCTTGGTTTGTGTTTAGCAACATTCATACTTGGATTATGAAAATTCGGACATTTTTAGTGATCACTTCCCAACAGAAGGCGATAAAAGTGATTTATTCATTGAACACCCCCTTTTTCCATTTTTTTAATTGATCATCCTCAACACGACATACTGCCAAAAGATATTCATCGGGTGACAGTTTCTGTTGAGTGACTAACGAGACCTATCACAACCACAGTTGCGTAAAGGTGGTCACAAAATAAGGGAGCATATTGTAAGTAAAATCCACTGCTGTCAGAAAATACTAACACCAAGTTGGGTCCAGATTTGGATTATACGTGCGTTGTAAATCAAACCCCCACATTAGAGCAAATTCACTCGCCTCCACTATGAAACATGATTTTTACAAAAATGAAAAATCTGCAGAATAAATGAAGGTTATATTTATCCTTTCAAAGCAAAGCAAAGATCATAGCAAAAATGCAGTGATTTGCTAAACCGAATCTTAACCATAACGAATAACCAGATATCACTCGTTTTACGGTTAATAAACGATCAGATAACACTCACTACGGGTGTATAAATAATAACAAACACTGGGTGTATAAATAATAATAAACACTGGAGAGAACACTCGTTCTAACACTTCAACACTTTTCTGTATTTATCCGAACAGAAACTGCCACACCCTCAAAAGAAAAGCCAAAACATAGGACATCAAAATTAAGACTAAGATCAGTTCGATTTATGTAATTCATCAACAGCAGAACATTTCAAAATCTCCAAAGGTCAGGTACCGCTAGTTGAAATCTTAATGATTTGAGAAAAAAGAAAAAAAATGAATATTTATCCTATTACGAATCGTTTTTTTTTTTGGATAACATAACTTGGTGTTCAAAAACAGGGAAGTTGAAGGTTTGTTTCGTACGGAAAAATAAGAAATAATCAACATTTGACACATCGACAGCTACTTACTAATGAATTGAAAAATTATCGATCTATCAGAATCGATAGAGTGAACAATACTGTCCTTTATTTATTGATTTATTTTTACAAACAGTGGGTAAGAGATGCACCACGAAAGTGGGGTATCGGATATAAATATGAAATGAGATATTCAACTTTTTTTTAGTAAATTTAAATTATGCATTAGTTGCTAGGCAGGCTGGACCTGAGTTGAGGGATTACATACATATATAATGAAATAGTGTGAACCTATAGTGTAAAAAACGAAGGTGCAGCAAGAAAATAAAATCTACCTTTTGGTCGTCGACTTTTTGGTTTGTCATCAAAAATATTGGCACTTGCTAAGGAAGCCATGATGGCCGAAGGTTCTGAAAAGTTGACTGTTGCGCCCTCTGCGCAGATCAAGAAAGATAACTCTACTTACATATTGAAATTTTGCAAGTAGCAATTATTAATTTTTTTCGTTCAGACATGAACTGATTTCATTTGTGTAGGCTAGAATACAGGTGGGGCTAAATAGTGTAGAATTTTACTGCTTCGTATTACAGTATTGTACCCTTTTGTCAAATACATTCTGGGAAAAAATTATTTACCTTTATCTTTTCATAAATCTTCCTTGTTCTTTTAATCTGCTCTTTCATTTGTAAGTTTACCATCTACATTACGAGTATATGTATATACCCATACAAAAATTATACGTATTTAGTGCTGATTACAAAAATACTTGATGTGCAGTTTGAAATGGGGCCTACATTTTCCATCTGACCTGAGCCTATTACCAGCTTTGCAAAAGCCTGTATGCATGCTTGTAAATATATTTATTAAGTTTAGATTAGTTTTGCACAAAGCCAAATGGATGTTACAGAGATTGTGCTTTGCCATTCTTCTAAGTGAGGAGGAACTAACTACCTTGAAAAGCAATATTTGAAATCTTTACTTTTTGCCCTGGCTTGAAACACCAATTTCTGGAGTTTGTGGGAAGTATTGCAGCTCTAACTCAGCCATCACCACAGACCTTTTTTGTTGTTATTTACTAAGTTTAGCTTTAGTCAGACTCAAACAAGATCACAAAAGTGGGGATACCCAGTGAGGATTGGACTCTTCTATTCTATTCTAATAAACTGACCAGTTTAAACATTAAACAAGCTTCAATTTTATTTTTACTTATTTTATTAGATGAAGTATTCTAAATCATTATCATCGATTTATTGCCAATGTTTTAAAATACTTCATTTAGTAAAATAAGTGAAAATAAAATTGGATCACTGAAACTGAACTACCAGTTAATAACAAACATGGCGTAGAATAGATTGGGATAGAGGTTGAGTTTAAGGGTCTCATTTGGACTGGTGCTTGCCACTGAATTCCAGTAGTTCAGTGGTAAGAACTGTCACATGTTGAGCGAGCCACCCTCTGGTGTTGAGGGTCGAGAGTCCAATCCTCACCTTGTACTTATTCTTTCCTCTAATCAGCACTGTTGATTTATTTACTTACTGCTGAAGGGAACTCAGCTTGAGTTTAGTTGTGATAAAAGGAAACAATAATTAAGACGAAGGTAAATTGTGGCAAAACATCAATAATAATGATTAAACAAGCTTGTTTAAAACATCATGCTATGATAGATAGATGCCCAGTGTGTGTGTACATTACAATATTGGGAGGAATAGGTACACACATACACACACGCACACACACACACATATATATACATTTGCCTTCCCATGAGGGCAAAATATGATACGAAGTCAGTTTAATCTGAGGAGCTTGTGAATAGATGTAAAAAGTACTCAGTCCCATTGACTATGCAGCAAAGGTGTTAGGCTGACCCGATGGCCCTTTCCTTTTGAGCGCAACAAGAAGGTGGAATCTTTTGAGAACCAGATATGCTTAATCTGTGCCATGTCATGCATGAAACTTCATAGATCCAAGCCATTTTGTTTTTTTTGGGGGGGTTGTATATATACATGTAAAAGATAAGACATACATAAGATGTATATACAGATACATGTGTACGTAAATACACACATACACATATTGATATGCTTTGTGTGTGCCGGAAGGGCTTGCATACACAGTCTCCACAACCCTCATTAAAAGGCTTGCGTCATATTTCTGATTATTTGGGAATTTGGATAAACAGTTACAAATACTTCAGTTTGGTGACTTTATAAAGCTGAAGTATTTGTAGCTGTTTTCATTGGAACTGAAATTTAATATTTTTACAAAAGAGCTCTTAAGGGTGTTGTAACCAAAAAGAGCCCAAAAATTGTTGATCTATGGTAATTCAACACTCAACCTTTTTTTGACCATGGCCCCCTGATCAGCTCATCTTAGGTCCCTGGTCCCCACTGTCAAGCAAGAGTATAACATGAGCAGATAGACAGAAATTTATTTATTATCATTTCAGTCAATCCCTTGTTTCAAATAAGAATGGCTGCCATAGATGTTTTTTTTTTCTTAAAACTATCTCTCAATTCTTTGCTGCTTTTATTACAAATTGCTGCAATATTTTTTTAAAATATCAGAAAAATGCTAATGATATGTCAACCAATATGACTATTTAGATATCTTATGCATTTGGAAATGTGACAAATAGAAAAATTATGGTAAAAGCATCAATGATGAGAATATAGGAAGCCCCTGATTAACACAGATTCTGTCTGTGTCCCCCAAACTGCAAAGCTAATCGAAACTGCATTAATCAAACCAAAAAAACCTGTGGGAAATTTAAAGAAATATTTCAAATTATTTTTAAGACAAATTTCTAATACTTTATGGCAAAGGATGAAATAATTAATTAAATTAAATTTTTGGAAATAAATCTTTTAAAAAATGATTTTTCAGCCAATAGTTTTTGCACAACCCAAATACAACAATATCTTTAAATGAACACTTCTGAACAAGTTGTTTTTTTTTTTTTTGCATTTTATACTTTCCAATTCAGAGCACATTTTCTGCCTCTTTAGATGAAGTTTTAAATAAAATTTCAACTGATTTAATTTATCCACGAGACTCCATAGAAGTGCAAATATTTGTAATGTTCAAAAGATACTTTATAGAGATTTCATAAAATTGAATAAAGGGGATGGAATGATTGACTTGAAAATGTTCCTCAATATTTTCTTACAAAATACCGTTTTTATAAAGATATTTATTCATAAATTAGTAAACACCAAAAATTCTATTTATTTTAATGAAATCTGATCATAAGTTGACTTTTGGTAGATCTTTGAAATCTTGGTTTAGATTCGCCAATCACTGTTGTTAAAAGTGCAATTCACACACTGGAAGTCTCTTCTGTTTAAATCTTTTTGAAAAAAATGAAGTACATTAGAACATTTCTTCTATTCTGACAGCAAACCAAATAATTTTGAAAAAGCCTTTAATCACCATGCTGGTTTTGGGGGTACTTTATTCAAATTTTGGCATAAAAAATCTTTAGTGCATTAATTGAAAACACATTAAGTGGAATCACATTAATTGGGCATTTCCTGAAATAGCAAGTGGGGGTAACATTCAAGGTTCCCTCATTTTATCAAATGGAAAGATATAAAGATAGTATAATAAAATCTAATCAACAACAAAAACAAAAACAAGATAAAATTTCTGACTATGTTTATTACTTTTATATAGATCAGAGACAAACAAATATATATACACATACTTATGTGTGTACTAACTAGATGTTATTTATTCTTCAATTGATAATAATCCAAGGTTTTAAATTAAAAACAAATTCATAATTTCTGCAAAACAAATCTTGGAAAGAAAAAAAATCACACAGACAAAATTAAACTTGAACATATGATAACATATTTGATGCACTGTAAGGCAGTAGATTTTGAATTATGAATGAACCCTTATCTTGAGGTTCAATAAAAAAAACAATTAACACCATAATTCCTCATGTATAATCCGCTACCATAGATAATCTACAACCCCTGATAAGACTTCAATTTCAAATGAAAAATGCATGTATACTCCGCACTCACTTCTCTGATCAGATTGGCATCCCCGAGATGTAAGATATTTGCTGCGAGAAAGTATGAATTTTTATCTAAGCCTTATTAAAAAGTAGTATTTTTTTCATCCTAAAATGTACGCAAGTTATGAAGGTATTGATGTGGGGATTTGGGTTATGAATAGAAGTAATTGTTTATGGTGTAGCTGACTATAAGACAAAGAGAAGAAGTAGTAAAACCTAGCTAGGGCTTACTCTTTCTTCTTACTAATGGCACAAAGATTTTGATTATTAAATTAACTTTTATACAATTTTTTTCTCCCTCAGATATCAATTTTCCTCTTGAAATTTTTAGTTCATATTTTCACAAACCATCGAAGTGACCACTCTATTGAATCTGAGATTATTAAGTTCCAACCCTATTGACTTGATAAATGCTCCTATAATATATACTTATATTTGTGAAAGTTTGTAACAATGTTTGCTTTCTCCTCCCAAATAATGCATTGAAGTGTGAGATAATTATTCAAAGTACTACTAAAATGTTCAGGATTGGAGCATACAAAAAAATCAGTTATGATTTGTAACATTTGAAGGGTCTTTGGGTAGGGCCTCTATTCACTATATGGCTATAATGCTGAACTTGACCTGCAGTTTGTGTTTCGAATCGGAAAATGCTGTGATGTCATTTTAGTACACTTATTCCATTCACATTTTTTCATTGAAAAAATTTCTTCATGTGACTCCAAACGACACTATTTTATTGTAAGATTTGTTTTTTTACATGTTAATTATTTTTTCATGACACAAAATTTGAGGGATTTCTATTCATGATATACTTATACTGCTGAACTCTTCAGTTCATTGATAAGTCATATTTTCAATACACAAAATTTTGGGAGTAGTGTGGGTTATATGGAATATATGGAGGGAACTTTTATTTTACAATTTTAGGAGTCAAAATTGAGTTTAAAAATTTTCTTCTTCAAGGCTCATCTTTTTTTTCACTTTAAAGGATCAAAATCAAGGGGGAGAGACTTTTTTTTCTCTTTTAGGGATCAAAATTGAGGGATTTAGTGGAACAGTTGGTACACCGAACAAAGAAAAGGGGATCATTAGTTCAAGTAGGAATTGAATGGGCCGGCCAATCACAGTCTTCCTTACAAGGTGTTTTGACTCGCCAGCATTCAGCTTAAAAGTGGCTGTCTTTTCTGATTGGTTGACTCTTCATACAAAGACAGCCACTTTTAAGCTGAATGCTGGCGAGTCAAAACAACAGTGTTAGTGGCAGGGAAATTTGAATTGTATAATCACAGTTGGGAGGAAGACTCTAGAGAGAATACCAGCGACTGGCTGGTGAGGTAGTGGGAGAACTTTAATAAAACAAAAAAATGTTTTTTCTAGACATAATAAGGAGTAAATGTTGAAATGTTCAGTCCTCTAACTCTATTGGTGTCATCTGTAAATATGATACATACTTAGGCTACGCACTGCTAAGTGCATCGGAAAGCCTTTGGACTCGTCCTTGGGCTCTCCTATTATTACTCGGCCCAGCTGCGGGGGGTCAGTTTCCCCGGAGCAGCACTGCTCCATTGCACTTAAAGGAGCAGGTGCCCTTGTGGACGCTTTCATGGCGGAGGTTGCTTTAGCTTCTACGGTCGCTTGGCAACCGTCGCCGCATCAGCTACAGCCATTTTTGGAAGGGTGTCTACTATTTTCCCCACGTTAAGCCCGACCTTGTGACAAATTCCGCTGTGGTGGGACAGTAGATAAATAGGACATATATAGCCAGCCAGCCAGACCTGCTTAAAAACTGAAGAGACCTATGTTGACAGTTTTGGTGATAGTTTTGGTCGACCGTTTCTAATAAATTTACTGCTACCTCCAATACATTAACTAATCTACTTATGACAATAAAAACTCTAAAATGCATTGCTCTTAGAGGCAAAAGATTCGTTTATCTCTGCCAACTAAGTTGGAAGAGGTATATGTATAGACTTGAGTCTGTCCGTCTATACAATATCTCAAATAGTATTTAATGAATCTTGAAGAAATTTTGTGACAAGTTGAGCTCAGGAATAATAATTAGATATTGGGATGTATCCAGGAATTTTTCCCTTCTCTGCATTGAAGCAATATGTACACACCACACAATATCTCTGAAAGTTCTCAATTACATTTGGTGGAAGGGTCAGGTGCGGAAGAGATGTTTAAACTTTGGGATGGATCCAGGAATTTTTATAGTTACTTACCCTGTATAGGATATTTCCAAAAGTTCTCAATAAATTTTAATGAAATTCTCAGGAAGGTTATTCCATGGTGAGGAAGAATTATTGAATTTTGAGGCAATACGAAGAATTTTTACAGTTACATACTTTGTATTTTAACTATTTGTGAACTGATTTTCATTCAGTTTTTAATGACAATGGCATTGGCAGAGGTGTGCACTCCCTCAGTGCTATCTATATAGTTTATCTATGTATGTATATATGTATGTATGTATCATCATTCTCCGCTTATACCCTCATTGAAGGTGTAGTAGGGTTAGGTACACACAGGCAATACACACGGCCTGCCAGGCCCATCGAAGCTTCATTTTACTTACAGTACCTAGTATTCTCTAATTGGTTATCCAACTAGGTTCTGACAAGGCTAGACGTTGCTCAACTTCCGTGATCTCGCAAGAACTGGTGTATCCAACATGAAACAGTGTGAGTGTGTATGTATGCAAAAATTTCAAATAAGATAGAATACGTAAAAGTTAAAGCTGAGTAAGTAGACTTGAAATTCTTTTTTTTTTTTAAATACAGAAAAAAAAATGTTCAGTCTTCAAAATCTGAAGATCCTCTTTTATGATTGGAGGGAGTATTAAGAAAAAAAGTGCTCATAAACTGGTATATTTTCTCTTGCTGATGTAATTGAATACTAGCAGGCTGATATGATCCAGCATCTTGTGTACATTATGAAGGTTGCCATTGCCCAAGAGCTTTTTAAGTATCTATGGGTAGATAGTAGTACCATTGAGATTCCTCCAAACCTACTTAATTGGCTTTGAGGGCCATATTGAATCAAGATAAAAGGATACAAAGTTTTTTTTTTATTGCACAACTAATGCCTACCATCGCATTTATGCAATATCTATTTTGAAAAAATTTTTTTTCAAGTTAGACATTTTTAAAAGAGAGGAAACTGCTTATTGCGATTACTTTAGGATGGGGTCTTTTAGATAAGAATAAGCATCATTAAGCAAAGGATGCAAAAAAAATAAAAACAAGTACAATTCATATTCATTGTTATGGTATTAATTTCAATGTCATAATTAACTTAACATTATAAAAAAAAATGAACACGGTTGATAAGAATATTTTAACATATATTTTTATTCATTTTAAATCAAGTGTTTGGGATCGACTGATTTTGATAACAATAACAGTTATCCACACGGGCATCCACTGGGGAGTGGTGATGCGAACAGGCTACTTGCACTATCCTGGATCAGGCCTTCTCACTGGGGGTGAGGGTGTTTGAAAGATGAGATCTTATAGAAGCCAGGGATCAGTGGGTCACTACTACTGACAGTGACATTTCAGGACAGGTCACAGTTTAGGCACACCGTGGTCCCCTCCCTGACAATCAACATTCGGATATATCTTTTTATCTCTCTCCTCCTCATACATCCTCTTGGCCCCTCCTCCCCTTCAGAATATATCCTTTCTGTCCCCCGCCTGAATAAGTGGCAGTAGGCGTCCATGATCATGATAGATGACTTCCTCTGTACATGAATCTTAACTTGACAAAGGGGACAATCACTCTCCATACCCCCATTCTTTGTTACCTAATTTCACTTTAATTCAAACCCAACCAAAGCAGGCATAAGGTCAAATTTACAGTGCAATCAAAGATGATCAAATGTACTATCCAAGTTTATGGAGCCAGCATGCTGAAGACTGGATTTATTCATCGGCAGCAAAAATATACATGACTTTCTTTATATAGAAGAGTTCATTAGTTACCTCTTAAAAAGTACAGGTATCCCTTGATTTATAAAAGTTTGATTCATACCAGTAAGTTCACTTTTATGAAAGACCCCAATCTGCTATGGCTTTTATCTGTGTCTGAGAGCGTCTGTGTTATATATCTTTATTTATTTTGTACATTTGTTAGCAAGATGTGTATCAAAAAGGTATCAAAAAAGCCCAATAGGGCTCGTAAATGTGTTACACTTTTAATAAAATGAACATAGCAAACAAAGAAGAAAGATATGTTTTAGGTCAAAAATTTTTCCCTAATAAATTAATGGTAATTTTTTCTTTGCTTTATGCTATTTTGGCTCACAAAAGGTTTCATAGAAATATTCTACTTTCAGATGGTGGAGAACCTGTATCGGTAAATATTACACAAAGCTTTTTTTTCCCTTTTGAGAGGTTTTTGCCTCTGAGAATGACATCTAAAAAGTAGATTTTATCTTCATAAACTATTTTTTTGACCAATAATATAAAAAACTTGAGCTGGTATTTTTTAGATAATTTCAGATAAAAGATCTATTTTGAAAAAATAATTTTAGAAAGAGGATCTATTTTTATTGATAATTTTAGGCAATATCTTAGATACTTAGTTTTTGTAGTGGGCTACGGTGATTCATTTATGAAACATTGGTGTAAAAAGAAGATGAAATTTAAGAGGAATAAAAATCCACAACTCACTCAGATGGAGAAAAATAATTTTTGCTGGCACAATCAATTTTTCAAAGACAGAATGAAAAAACCTACAGAATGTTGGAATGTTTTTTTTCCAAATCTTGAAAATGTCCTATATTTTTAATTATTTCCCTTAAATGAGCTTTCTGATTAGAAAAATAATTAACATTTAAAAAAAAACTTTAATAATTAATGTGACTCCTAATAATTAAAACATTTAACTTGAGCAAAAAAAAAAATAAGATGCATGTTCTCTGTTACCTTGGTGTAACTGTTACTTCATCATACTACTAACCCTCTGGATGCGGGTTCAAATCACACCAGATCTTGGTCATTAGTTTCATGAATCGGTTTGGTTCAATATAACTCTTTGAACAGAACAGACAAATAAACCAAACAGTTTGGTTACTTTGGTATTTATATGTATAAATGCTTTGATCCCTGTAGCTCATTAAATACTCAAAATAGCTGCCATATGACTGACAACTTGAATTTCCAAAATTGGAACCATATTGTCTCCAAGTTACATAAACAAATGAATTCCTCAGGGTGGCACAGGAGTGGAGGTGTTGTAATTTTGTTGCAAAGGCTCATGTGACTAAAAATGAAAAAAATCTTAGAGAAGATGTTAGACATGTGGATCTGGTGAGAAAAGAGCTTCAATGTGTTCTGTAATGTGTATCCAGGATTCAGAATTTAGGCTAACCATCTTCAATGCCTAAATACTGTTAATTACTTATGATAAGGATATAATGGTAAAAGCTTAACATCAGAGTTCACCAGATAGTGTTAAAAGAAAAAAAAATCAGCTTTTACAAATTAAAGGAATGTGCTGTTATTTTAAGTATGCTTATATAAGATAAAATTTCAAATTCAGGTACAACACAATTTTAGCCTGAATTTTTGAGATGAGGAATTACCATTTTTATACACTGATATACTTGGACGAGTATCCTCATCTTGGTTGTTATAGTCACAAAGTTTCTGCTGTTGTATCCTTTGGCCTTCTCCAGATGTCTATCATCGTTGATAACCGTCTGGGAATTTTGAACCGAACCCTTTATTCAATCCATGGGGTTAGATTGTTTCCATTCCGCTGTCTATGCTGGAGGATATCTCATATCTGTTAATTTTTTCCGGTTGATCATTATAATGTTGCTTGTCTATCTCTATTACTGAACCAGAGTATGTGACTTTTTTTGCACTATCTAAACTCACGAATGCCAGGCAGATAACTAGATATGCTTAATAGTCTATCAGAAAGTGGAAGTTATCATTTTTGGGGTGTAGAATCTTAGCAACAAAGTTTATTCATATCTAAAAAAAACATCCAGATTAAGGAAAAGATTGTTGCCAGTTTTTCTATGAAATTGAAATTATTTCAAGGTGGATCCAGGAATTGGTCTTTGATTGAGAGATATTTTTCCGTTTTTCCGTACATTCCTGTATCCACTCCTGTTAGTATGCATATTTCCAAAAGTTCTCAATGGATTTTAAAGAAATTTTGTGGAAGGGTAAGGCAAATATTAAAGAAAACATGATCGAATTTGGGGCAGGATCCAGGGATTCATTTTTGATTGAAAGATACTTTTCTATTTTTTTTCCATATATTCAGATTGCTGTCTATCTACAGAATATCTCCTAAAGTTCCCAATGAATTTCAATGTATTTTGTGGAAGGGTAAGCCACATTGTAAGAAAGGCATAAGATTTGAAGGTGGATCCAGGACTTTGCTTTTTTGAGATATACCTTCATACATTTCTGTGTTTGCTCCTGCCTATCCATACAATATCTCTGGAAGTCTTGGATGAATCTCAATGAAATTATGTGGAAGAGTGGGCAATAGTCTTTGGAAGAAACAAATAAATTTTGGGATGGATCCACACACAACTTGGTCATAATTGGAAGGAATGTACATTCGCAGTTGTTCATTTTTAATTTCAAAATAGCCGCCCTTACAGTTCATAGAAAAACTGGCAACAATTTTTTTCCCTATCTGGATTTTTTTTTATAGGTATGATTTAACTTTGCAGCCAAAATTCTATCCTAGAAAAAAAAATAACCCAAAAATATGCCAGAAACTGATATACTATTACCAATACTCATATCCAATAGGCGATTATCCCATTGGACACTTCCATGGTGGAAATTTAGAACCTTAAAGCCTAATCTTGCTGGTCTGTCTCATTAACTGAACCAGAGTACTTTTTTCACAACCCATTGTGTCATCGGGAGTTGGAATTTGAGTTTTAAGAATGTCCTTTCTGAATAATGGTGTTCATTTCTATGCTAGGCCAACTGAGGAGGTTTATTAAAGCCTAGCATGTGTGCTGATTCTTTTACTTCCAATATTCTCTATCTGAATAAATAAAAATAACTGGAAAATTATTCAATAGAAGAACCGTGACTAAGTTTCAAGGCTGCAATCACACAAGTTGATTCTCAAAGTAAGAAGATACAGAAGATTTTAGAACTTGTTTTATTTTTCAAGATGACCTCCAGTTTGGGATTGATTTTTAAAAAAAATTCCTAGCTTCTGCATCCCATAACTGTACTGTATTGTCAGGACACCCATCTTGGGTATGATAGCCTAATGGAGCCCCATCTATCCCTAGGCTTCCTCAAGCCTACTCTTTACGCTGAGTGCCTAGCACAGAGGCATTGATTACCATTTATAAAGTTTTTGGTATGACTCAGCCATGAAGTGAACCCATGACCTATTGAACCAGAGGCAAGCAACCTACTACAGTAATTGGTCTTAATATTAAAACTTTTTTTATACAGCAAAATTTACTGTAATGAAAAAAAATGAGTTCTTCCTCATATAGTATGTTGAAATTTATGATATTTAGATTTCAGCATAGAATTTAAAGAGAGTTGTTACCCCCCCCCCCCCCGAAAGATGGATGATATCACGTTGGAATCTATTGCCGTCAGTCAAAAATTCTTAGTGAGGGTGAGGATCATTGCTCATTCAATGAATATGCATCGTTTTGTTTTTATTTAAATGACCGGTTTTCTTTTGTTTGAATTCAAAAAGTTCTCTACTCATTTAAACTTTTTTTGGGTTCCCCTTTTTAAAATAGGGTCAGTTTACAGACAAATTAGTTCCCGTTTACAACTAAATAGTATAAGCAATTATTTAGTTTACCAAACACTATGCAAATCATTTTTCACAAGGGAACTTTAATGAAATACCTTCATCTTAATTGATTTGCTGTGACAAAAATCAGCAACAATTAAGACAAAGGTAAATAGTAGCAAAAATTAATAATAGAGTATACAAATATTTTGTTTTCCTTTTTGGTGAAAACTACTATATCAATAAAACTGTATAAATTTTGTTTTGTTTACCTTTTAGATTTTGATGAAGCAAGAGAGTTGGATTCTGGAACAGCCAAGCTTGTTATTTATTGCAATCACAGCAGTCCAGTTATAGTTACCATTGTGTCCAATGATTCAGAGAAATGTGTGTCCCCCTGGAGAGTTTTTTTTTTTTTTGTTGTTGGTTTGGTGATCATAATAAAAAAAACCATCACAAGTTTTCAGAAACTACATTTATTTTGAAAAATATATATACATTCTAGAAGGGAATACAAATGGAAAGATTTCAATGGGATGAATGACACGGTTTCATTTTTGTACAAATCTTTTTCAAAGAAGTCTGGTTTAATGGTAGACAACTGGATCCTCACATCTGCCTCAGTGTTTAGTCTATTACAATGATTAGTTTTTATTGTTGTGAGTGCAGAAAATTTTGCTTTACATTCATACATAGTTGGAAAGGAGAAAAGCACTTTGATAGCCTGTTCTGATAACTGGATATTCTTTCATTTTATTAAAATTATTTTTTGATTGAATTTTTATTTCCTCATGTCACCTTTTTCAAAATAATTTCCTTTTTGAAGACCCCATACACGGGTTTCACAAGCCACAAGTCAAAAACCCTGAATCAGGTTATACCAACTGTATAAAGTAAATAAAATGACAAAAACATTTCAGTAGTCAACAAATGAAAGTCATTGCACTTTTTCATTTTCATCTGTTACTAAAAATATTAATAATGTAGAGTCAAACTCCTAAACTTTATTTTTTCATGTAATAGTAATGACTCCCACCAACCCTAGCATAGGAGAGAAAAAAAAATGAAGAGAGAGAGAGAGAGAGAGAAAAAAACAAAACTGTATTCTTGGTAATATCAATATTTCTTTAATAATCTTGATTCTGATAAAACGGTGGAAGTCATTTTGATTATTGTAATGAAGTGGGGGTTCACAAACATACTGTCAACACTCATTACATATATATCTAAATTTTGTCAAAATGTAACTTTCTGGTAAGGTGTCATGATTTTTTTAAAGTTTTTATATCTATTTCTGTTTCTCTGTCGGACAAGCCTTACCCTACCCGAACATCCACGGTTTCTATTCACAAATTACAAGGGTCAGTCTTGGAAAAATTAGGTAGGGATAAATCTGGACTCCCAACCTACTTGCACTGCCAGGGTATGTTACATATTTACAGTAGTTGATACTATAGTAATAGATTATTTTATATAATTTCACACCTATTTTCACTTGCCATCAGGTCTCTTTTTTGACATACAGCAAAAATATTGTTGAGACAAAATCTAGGAGAGAAAAATTATTATAGCTTCAGTTTAGGGAGATGAAATAATGATTCTAAGGGATATAGCAGCATAAGTCAGCAGATATGTAAGCTTTTAGGGATTCTAGCAAAAGCAAAGATAAAAAGCCAAGATATGAGTTGAGTTGCAATTTTAAGAATAGCTGATATGTTAAGAGATAAAAAAAATGCAAGGTTATAAAAAAAACTAAACCCAGTAACTGTGTTATTAGCCATGGTCATGCTCGACAGGATGGGTGAGAATTAACTCCTTATTAGATAATATATGTAACTTTTGTAAATATTGCCCTATTTTCCTGAAACAAATTTCATTTTGGTTTTTAGAATAGTAGAATTTAATCTAAGATTCCAACTATCAGTGAGGAAAATGGTCCGAATTGGTGCATCACCTGATGCTACGTGAGAAGGGTAAGGCACCATTTTTGACCACTTTCTCACTTAGACCTGAAATCAGAAACCAAATTCTACTACTTTAAAAAGAAAAAAAAAAAAAAAAAAATCCTAGTTTGACTGCCATTGCCCCAATCAATAAAAAAGTTATTACTAATTTCCAATAGGGAGTTTCTTTTCACCCATTGTGTATTAAGGCAGTGTAACAATAAGTCTATCTTCATTCAGAAAAAGTAATAACATTCAATCAGAATTCATACCTATTTTCACTTACAGGTATCTGTGTAGATACAATATATTTGATACATAGCATAATGGCATGAAATATTTACTATCTTAGATTTTTATACCATTATGGTATTACGGAATACTGACTATAGTAAGTATAAGATATGAACAGCCCTTGATGTACAGTAAATATCTAATGAATGGATAGCATAAATACTATATTGAAGATTATGTACATAATACTTGAAGCTCAAAGAATTGAATAAATATATATTTATTAGAAATAAACTTCAAGAAAAAAGTATCAAAGGACTAAACATTATGGTGGGTTCTTAAACAAGTGTTTCATTAAGAAAAAGGAAGAGAAATGTTCACATCATTAAACTTTAGCACTCTGTAAGTTTGTCCTGCAAGGGATTCGTATTGCCAAAAGGATAGTGTGTTCAAATTTCCTGGTTGTGTTGTTGTAAGGTCAATTCCAGTGATACATTAACAGACACAAAAGTTACAAGCTTTCAAAAGGACTAAGTGCACAAATACTTGGCACCCTTGGAAAAGAATGCTGGGTGCCAAACATTAAATCTAAGAATAAAAAAAATAATGCAAAAATTGATTGAAGAGGCACATTCAGTTTTAAATGTAATATTTTGAATCTTCATGTCAATGCTAGACTGTTGATACTTTCAATAAAATTTATAATAATCTTTTGTCTGAAATTATGAGGTAACATTTTATCCCCCAAAATGTTTTTGGACTATTATCATCATCATTGTTGCTTTTATCAACATTTTATTCATAGGCCATTTCTCTATCCTTCAGGTGCATGCGTCAACCACAGATAATCTTAAATATTAGTTTTGAAGCCTATTTACTGGATATCATCATCACCGGAGGAAAGCTGGAAAAATGACCAGTCAAAATGGTTGTCATGAAAGCAAAGATTAGGATTATGATCCCAAAATATGATTGAAGTTTTAATTTTTAAATTAGAAACAAAAATAATTGTCTTCTCATTGATGATAAGAACATAATTCTAAAAATAATGTCAAGATTTTTTTGGTACTAATTAGAAATCTCAGTTTAATGCTGGGTGATCAGGTATAAAATGCAAAGATTTTTTTTAGAGGCAACATTTTTGGGAAAAAAAAAAAAAAAAAATTATTTCATAAATGTTAAAGCTTAATTTACCCAAATGTCATAGTAGTGATGCACTCTGTGTAGATTAAACTCACTTGCAAAAAATTACAATAGTAGGTAACATGATTTAATGAATACACACACAAAGATAGAATCACTTTCAATGTTATTTAATATAATACAGTGGATTCTGGTTAAATGGAACAGAAGTTACAAGAAATAGCCATTTAAGGACCCATAGTGCAAAAACAGAATCAAATATATGTATATTTTGTTCTTTTTATGTAAATCTGAGGCAAATTAGAGCAGAGCTTTCCAAACTTTTTGCATGGGTAACACACTAGTTAAAAAATATTTTTTTGCAACACAACTAAAGCTTTGTTAGTCAAGCCAAACATATGATGTCATCTCAGCAGTTCAGCTGACTCAAGAAAAGTATCTTTTGGAAAATGAACACACCAAAGACCACAAAAGAAAAAAAAAAAGTGGGGAGGAAAAGCATACATTTGGTGGAACGTAGAGGATTCACCTTAGTACAACTTACATAATAAGAGATGATGGGTCAATCAAATAAAGAGGGCCTTTCAAGGATAGGCCAGATCTGGCCTGCAAAGGGATTTTAACTGGCCTGTAAGAAAATATCGGGATGCTATGCTTGAATTTCATATTTTAAAGATTCTATCTTTCTAATGTATTTAAAAGATATCTTGACTGAAATAAAACTGCGACTGAATTGAGCTCTTTGATTACTGATTGGTATCCTTAGTTAACAGGAATGATTTTCTAGAATGTGGTATACATTGATCTGGGGCAAAATGCAACTAGATGTATTTAATTGGATAATTCCCATATTTCGAGTCTTATGATATTTATCTGGCCCATTGTCCACTCATTAGAATGTGATTTGGACCACAAAGGCAAAAAGAATGCCAATCACTGCCTTATTTCTTGTTTGTCTTTTCCTTCTCTTACTTATTCACTGGCATGAATACTGTGGCAACTATTGAACTTCACAGAAGTTTTGACCACAACTACATATATATATATATATATATATATATATATATATATTTCATTTTTAATATTGTTGAGGGAGTCAGGTGGAGAAATACCTTTATGGTAAGACCACACTTCCTTTATAGTGCAGATTTTTCAATTGATTTTCTTTCTTGCAGGATGATTTGAAGAGATATAATCTATGATTTACTTTTTGGAATACCAATTATACTTAAGTATTTCATTCAGTACATACATATATTAAATTTGTCAAATCAAAAACATAGTTAAAAACATCAGTAATCTAAAATAATAGATCTTTTATCTAAAATGATCTAAAAACAAGTAGATCCTACTAAATTTAATAAGCTATAACTCACAGATCCGAGTATGTACAGTCTTAAATAAAGATATTTTCTTCTATGACTAGCCAACATGTTTAAGATAGCGAGGAAAAGGAAAAGAAAAAGAAAAGAACAATTCATTTTTATAACACTGACAACAATCAGAAAAATGTTTTCAGAGTTCATAAGCAAATATCAGCTTATCCATAACAAAACATTTTTCTATTTTAAATGTGTTTTATATACTATCAAGTATTAATACTAGTAGATCAGTCAGTTTTACTAATATCATAAAATAGAGACTATTTATAAGAGATAAAAATAATTCAAGGAATAACTAGTGGTATTCCTTCCCAGTTGTTGCCAAAAAACAAAAATCAAACAAAAATAAAATAAAAAAACAAACCAAAAAACCAAACAAACAAAACCATTCATGTTGAATAAACTCAATACTAAAACCAATATATTTCCAGACAGGAATAACATAAAATTGTTTTTCTCTAATTTCAAATAAATTTATTATAAAGATCTAACAAAATATTCTATGAACAAATTAGCTGAAAATCCGCCCTATTGGGGACGGGGGTAGGTACAGCAATAAAAAACAAATTCTAACGAATTTGAACTATTAGGGTTTGTTCCCCATGATCTACATTTGATGAAACTAATGGAGTTCTTTCCCTTGTTTCACTTGATAGCAAATCAATCAATTTTCAACCTCGACGCCCCACCCCCCGTCATCTAAACTCTTTAAAGAAGGGAATTCGTCAACCTAAAATGTGTTCTAAAGGTAGATTGAGAACGTGCTGAACTTGATTATGTTTTTTTTGTCCAGGATGTGTAGTTCTCAAGTCATAAGAGAACACACATTACAACTTTCATGTACGTTCATATATATATATATATATATATATATATATATATATATATATATATATATATATATATATTACTTTGTTCTTTTGGCAATATAATACTAAATATTTTTTTGGGGGGGGGTAGCTGCTTCATAAATACATTTTTAAAATCAAGAGATCAAAAATAATCACCATAAATAATAGATTCTGTTGATTATCATCAATATTCATTAACTTTTTGTACGGATAAATAACATTATTTTTCCTTAAAAACACTTGATTCTTAAAAATTTCCATACATACAGTAAACAATATATGGAAATATTTTGTATTCAAATTTTATATCTATATTAATGCGTATAGATTTGATAAATCAACTCGAGGTAAAAATAATATCTATTTATATATATTTTAAAAGAACTGAACCTTTCCAGTATATTTTAAAGGTTATTTTAAGGAACAGTAAGTAGGTAGTGCCCTTATGCTGACTATTGTTTCAGCTGTCCCTGCTTGGGCTCCACATATCATATTACTACTTACTTGGTCCTGCTTTGTGATATGTGTAATTAGACTTAGAAGCAATAAGCACCCCAAGTGGCGTCACTCACTTCACATTGCTTTAAGGAACAAAAATTTTGAAACTAAATTATTCATTTTTATAATCATAAAAACTGAAGGAATGAAATGGGAGAAATTATTTTTGTACTGGGAACAGTAAATGAAATTATTGCTCGTAAAATGTCGGCAGTGTAACAGTTCTGGGTTGAAAATATCAAGTCTTTCGTATCAAAAAAAAAAAAAAAAAAAAAAAGAAATCTTATTTTGGGTTAAAATAGCCAGAACTAATGTCAAAATGTTTACATCATATGAATGAAGTGAACAGATTTGCAGAAGGAAATTCGACAGTTTGTGTGTGTATACATTTTTTTTCCTTCTAGTTGAGACCAATTGTATAATAAAAAGCCAAGTGAAGGTTTTTCTTTTTCATCATTTGCTCAGCATTCAGGGTTGTAATCCACAGGGCAACTCACGCCAGCTCTGATATCTGCAGCTAGGAAAAAAAGCAATCAAAAAATAAATAAATAAGTGGAAAAATTGATTTCACTATCATGAATTATTAAAAAACAAATAAACAAAATGCAATGATCCCTCAAATAACTTTTAACCCCACCTCAACTAACACGCTTTGTTGTATCATTACCAAACTTGCACAAAATCAGACATGAGACTAATTAAACTATATGAAATGATCATTCAATCATTTATTCAGTGGATTGGGAGAAATAGAAGGAAGAAATTAATACAGCTCGATCCTGTATAGGCATCTTTGCTGACTATATCATTTGATGCTTGAAATCATATAAAATTCAATTTTATCTTCTGAATCTTAGAGTTATTAATAAGAAGTAAGATTGGCAAAAATTATGAGATAAAAGTTCTCTATGCAAACCTTACACAACCAGAGATATATTTTTGAATGTAGATAGAGTAAAATGTTACAACATATATGAACAAAATATTTTTAGTGTGGAAAAATTTCCTGTTTTTAAGAGCAAAAATACAAAAATTAAAAAAAAAAAAAAATTACAAAAAGAAATCTAGTACTAATTGGATTTTAATAAAATTTTCCGTACTTATCTAATTTATTTCAAATAAGTTCATTCCAAAGATCTTTGAAAATTATTTTGAAATTTTTCAAATACGATTATTTTTGTTTTATTCCTCTACTCTGTCCAACTCTGAGACTTTCCTAATCATGATAAAACAATATGAATAATTGAATATAATCAGTGAAAAAAAGGATAATATGCAATGTGGGTTTTGGAGGTTTTTTTGATAAAAGCTAAGTTAGTATGGAAGGTCAACTCAAACAATGGCATTTCTGTTTTAATTTTTTACTAATTGAAAAAGTCATTTTAGACTATTCAGGTATAGTCTTAATCAATTTTTTCAAGTGTTTATTCCTGTTATATTTTTTTCAATTGAAGTTAGAATTTAATTTTAGGTGAACATTCAATTGCGCTTTTATCTATGTTTGTCCATGAGCTTCCAACAGCCATGATTGATGATTTGGCAGTAAAATTTAATACAACAAAAATCAAAATTAAAACAGCTCGATCCTGTATAATTGTTATTGGAAATTTGTTGTTTTTTTAAACAAATATCTGAACTTTTCTTTCTAGCAAAAAAAAAAAAAAGAGAAAATTTGAAAATATTCCAAGAGTAGCTTCCCTTTATTTATGAAAATAAATTTATGGCAATTTCAAAGTCTGTGAAATTAGAGGGACTACTGTTGATTAATTTTGTTTGTAATCAATAATGTTCCATCTATCAAGACTATAACAGCCTTTTTTTATAGCACAATTGAGAATGAACAATAACAGGAGCAAAGAGTTAACAACATGGGAAAAATGAAGGTGAGCCAAGATGAAACTGTAGCTGAGATAATTTGTTTTCACTTTGCACAAAAGCTTTCAGAAAAGGCACAAATCCAGCTCTTCTCACCCAAGATATGGGTGAATAATAGTGCAAACTCGGCTCTCTAGCTATGATTAACTACCAGTATAAGAGACAGACACGGCTGATTCCAAAATCAGCCTTAAGAGGAATGTGCTCCTTCAAGCTATTCCACCCTTGACATTCCCGTAGTAAAATCATTCGTGTTATCCAAATGACCCTGAACTAGGTTACAGAAAAAAAATAAAAATAAAAAAAATATTGTGAACTGGATAATTGCAACTTTTAACACAAAACTAGCCTAAGAATAAACAATCATTAGACTTCCAAAAACAAATAAAATATCAGCACATTGAATAAATGAATCACCATAGCCCATGCATGCACCAGAATTAATCTAAAAAATTATCTTGGAGGGGAAAAAAAAAAAAATCTTATCAATAGTCTAAATTAGTAGATCTTTTATCTAAAATTATCTAAAAAAAAAAAAAAATACAAGCACAAGATTTGGGCATTGTTGGGCATGGTTCCAAAATGACCATAGAGACAAAAAAAAAGCCCATGGAAAAAGAAAAAAGAAAAAAAAAAGTTTAGATGGTGCCTAGTGGAGTACTTATGCAAAATTTCTAGATTACAGACCAGAAAATGTCACCAGGAACACCCGGAGAGACAAACACAGATGAGAGAAGAATCAGTAGTCCACTTGGCTGGTTCATCGGGGAAGGGGGGGGGTCATTTGTGGGGCTACAGTAATTAAACTGTCACAAATTCTCTTAGGTCTGTAGACTATATAAGATCGTATGCATGATATTCAATTTTTTACGGTGGAATTACAAATATGTCAATCCATATGAAAGAAAAACCCCAACAGAATTAAAACCAGAAAAAACCCAACTTACATTTGGTTGACCATCTTCAAGATTTGATGTTGTTGCTTCAGATATCTTCGGTTCATCTTTTACCAAACCAAGTTTCTGAAGAAAGAAATTGATGCAGGAAATTCTATGGCAAGGTAGATTTTAAGTAAACAAATAAAAAGTCAATAGTTATCAACATTTTTATCTATAACTTTCAGAAGAGTCAGTAACATTTCAAATTCTCTTCAGACATAAAAATTTCTTCCAATCTTTAATATCTTGAACACAGAGATTCAGCCAATTTTTTTTTCAGCCCTCATCAGATGTATAAATATAATTCCAGAAAAGAGGCAAATCTTTTTCTCAGGGTGAGGAAAATTGTGGTTAACTGCGTATTCCGGTTGGTATAATAATGACATATTTAAGCATTCAATTTCTTGTTTGGCAAGTCTCCAAATACAAAATACTTGTATTACAGTACCATGTTAATGATCAATATAGCATCTGCTTACCTCCCCAAACAGAGTTACATTTTCCTGGTTAAGAAACTATAAAAAGCCCATCTCAATTTTGTAAGTGCTCACTATTACTTCCATTCTAATCCATTAACATTTCAGACTATTTATCCAAAGCACTTAAAATTATAATTATCAGTAAAATGGTTAATTTGAATATGTAATTTTGTAATAATTTGCAGCACAGATGCCTTTTGTTTTAATTTCTGTGGCATAGTTAAAGTGTCTTCAGATAAAGATTAGTGGTTTCATATTGATTGAACAGACCATATTTTTATACCTTCAAATTGGTTTTAATGATAGCTAAATAGTTTCATGAAACCATTTGTGGTCCACCATACAATTCTGCTCAGCCAGGTAAACAGTGTAAGACTATGCAAATACGAAAATTTATGGTCAAACTTTGAGTTTCCAATATCCATCAGGTTGTTTTTGAAAGCATATTTCAATTCAAAGGAAATCATCTCTTCACAGTGGGAATTTCCACGGTTTGGTCACTCTAGTAGAGAAAAAACATCTCCCTCAACCTAGTGGATGTCTGTACCTGTTTTTTTTTTTTTTTCTTAGTATATCCTCGGGTTATAGTAGATAATGATGTGGTAAACATGCGCTTGACTGTTGACTGGACACAAAATGCAGCAACAGTTTTGGTCTAAGGTGTGGGTATTATTTTGATCATGGTATTTTGAAATGAGATTAACTTGTATGTAATATAAACAGTTCAATTCTTCACTTTTCTTTGCATACTTTTCATTACATGTATCACATTTTATATTTCAAGTGGATTAATAAAGATCAAGCAGACTCTACTTTAGAAGAGTATAAATTTGTAATCTCTTAAATACAATATTATTCTTTACATTTCATTGCTCATTTTATGCAAGTATATATTGATACTTGGTCCAGAAATTTGGGAAATCCCAAAATCTGAATCACTTCAAGTTCCCAAATTGCCGGTTAAAGGGTCAGGTATAAGTCATTGGGTACGAAAACGAAACCATATAAAAATCTCATTTCCCCAGAAAGAAAGATACTTCAAGAAATAGGAGGGAACATTTAATATAAAGACTGTTACCTGAACTGTTGGATGAACAACTGAGAGGACAGCATCATGAATGGTAACAAAGAGACAATGACGGTCAACACTGCTGTAGAAATTGGCTTTCACCAACATCTCACGAATACCAGCTTTACAGTGTGACAACAACAACTGTATATCAACTGCATCATATTCAGAAATGACCTGAAATTTATTAAAAAAAAAAAATGTACATTTACTAAAGCAGGATTTGAAAAAGTTCAATAGTACATTGTAACAATTTAGAAATACAACAAAGTAATCCATATATTTTAATACATGTGAAAATAAATAGAAAACACTCAGGATGCATCTCTCTATTGCTGAAAAATATAGCTGGATCCGTACCAAAATGTTAGTGATTCTTCCTTAGTTGATGGCAAACCATTACACAAAAACTAATTGAAATTCATTCAGAACTTCTGGAGATATTGACAAACATAGGTAGATACATAAGCTCAGTCCAACTTCATTAGCAAAGGTAAAAAAAAGCTTTTTGCCCAAGCTTTTTGCTCAACCCTTAAACTTTTGCATTGCCTCATGTTTGGAGAAGGAACACACGCAAATTATGTATTAAACATAAACTTACTTTTCTGATTGGACCCCCACTAAAAACCTATTCAGAAATAAAAAATAAAAAAATTTTTTCTGACAGATATAAATGGTAAATATTTAAATTTTCAGCCCCCCTGCACCATTGGTACAGTCTGTATGCATGATACATGCATAGATATTAAGCTAGACCAGCTTTAAACTGATGAAACCTCTGTTGAGTTTTCAACAATTATGAAATGAATAGAATTAACGCCTTTTTAAATGGTTAAAAAAGCAAAGCAGAAAAAAACAAAAACAAAAACAAACTACTCACCTGAGATAAAACCTTCACACCAACAGAATCCAAATAACTCCAACCAGAGCAATCAATAATGATCGCTTTGACAGAGGTGGCGGGTATTTCGTGCAATCCATTGGAACTGCCCGATGCTGACTAGAAGAGAAAAAACAAATAAATAATCGTTTTCTCACAAAAATTCAACATTTTTTCTCCTCTTAGCACTAAGTAAGTAGAAACATGGAAAGAGTCTTGAAAATTGATCAATTAAAAGAAGTTATTTGATCAAGACAGATTGTTCTGAATATCCAGTGCTCCAAGGTTTGAAAGACAATTGAATACATATATCTTATATAAGAAATATATATTTTAATACTGTGCAACATGTTTTCACTTTTCTTCGTTCCCAGATAATACAATTTTTTTCTAATTGATTATATCTAGAGAGTATAGGAAATGTCTATGATTCTTTTTAAACTCTGCTTTTGTGAACAGGATAGGAAGTTTGAAGGGAGTAATAACCATTTTCTATATTTTTTATACATAAGCAACTAGAAATCAACATTCTCTACCCTGGAATAAAAATGATATTGCCTGGTTTGATGAAAAGAAAAAAAATGTCTGATATTCTGTAGATATTCTAAATAGGCAGAAAAAATGCAGATGTTATTTTAATCTGAACAGAAGATGTGTGTATAAATGTAGATTTGAGGAGAAACGAGAAGAAAAGGGAAAAAACCTGAGCCTCTCCTTACCATTTTTTTGTTTTTCTTTTCTGCCTTTAGCTGCTGTTTTTTCAATTCACGAGGGTTCACACCTGTTAGCTCATACAAACGACTGCGGAAATTCTCAGAATTTGCAAAGTAAAGTGATGACTCGAAGCGAAAGATCTTAATTCCTGGAATTTCTGAAGCCTAGCAAGAGAGCAAAAAATAGGAATTTTCAAAAAAATAGAAAATTGATTTCAATCTTTCATAGAAAAAAAGCTACATCAAATCACTATTATGCAACAAGATAATGTTTTAAAATTTTGAGTCACACCTAAACAGTAATTAGTTATATCATGAAAAGAGTATGGATGTCCAAAATAAGAATAAATGTAATGATCAGGCTTGGAGAATGGATTAGGCAAGTAAACTTCAATTTCCAGCTGGGATAGTTTGTGTCCACTTCACACTAATGCCAATGGGAAAGGCACAAATATATATCTCCCTCCCAGCAATGGGTAAAATACTGCAAGATGAAAGGAGGGAAATCTCATCTTTAGGTATTCATCAATTGAAGATAATTTAAAGGAAATATTTTTTTGAGGCATATATTTTTGTATATTATTATCTGTACAAGATCTTCTAGATTAGTATCTAACATCAAACATAACTTTCTTTGAGTTACAAATATATAAGGAACAAATACCTCCTCTTGTCTCTTTCTTATGCTAGACAGAGAATAATCTACTTTTGTCATCACCCTCAGATATATTAGTAATTAAAGACCAATCATCTCTAATAAACTACTGAGAAAATTTTCTGCTAACAAGTTTGTCTTTGCATTTCTTTGGGCAACAGAAACAGGTTTATTCTTTACTAACTGAATGTCAGCATAAAAAGAATGAACTTAAATAATGATATGGAGAAAGAATTGTCTTTATTTCTATAGGAAAGTATACAAACCGATTTATAGACAGAAAGATCTCTATAGATGTCAGTATTCGGCATTTGCCCAAGCAAACAAGAGTAGGGTCTGAAAAGATAGGAAAAAAAACAAAAAAAAACAATATGTTTTCAATTATTGATTTGATTTATCAAGAGGATAAGGATGAAAAAATATATGAGATTTAACTAAAAACTAATATTTTAGTAAGTTTTATCAAAATACTATTTCAATAATATATAAATTTGAATCAATTTATCAGACTACCAAGTCACACTTGATAATTTCCTTCTTCAACAAACCAGACATTATATAGATAGAGGATGAGCATTAATGCAAACCAAGCACTTATCATACAGTTGCAAATCACATGGATTTTTTTTTGCAATTGTTGAGCTGGTGCATTGTAGCCAGAGGTTGCACTATATTGGCTATCAAGGGAGGAGGGGTCACATACAGATAAACAAACTCAGACTTTTAGTATTATACAGATTCTGATCAAAATTTAAAAAAAAAAAAAAATGTTCAGAAGCTTTGAATGCTACGAAAGCTTTGTGATGTAGGTATCAAATCCACCATCAATAAATCATTACAATAATCATAATTTCAAAATCTGTTTAATAAAACAATTAATCTATTTTACCTTCTTATTGTGTAATGTTTCAGTTTGGTAATTTCTAATGCTGTAAAAGCTACATTAAAACTCCCAAATTAAAATAAGATCCTTGAGGAAGAAAAAGAAATAAATTAGAAAAAACGAATAGATTACTCCGAGAAAGAAATCAGGGCAGCAAAGTTATGACATAGGTGTTAATTAGTGTGGTTGCAATTCAGCTAATTCAGGTTATTAGTCGGAAAAGTAAACAACTTGAGATTTCAATAATTGAAGAATTATAACTTACCTAGAAGATCGAGCAAGGACAGTGATAAGGGAAAACCCTACACCAACTCCAAGCCCATAGTCCACATCCAACACTGCAGTACCAAGGAATGAAACCAACCATACAGCCTAAGGGATAAATAGAGTTTTACAGGAATCTCAATTATTCGTTTAAGGAAAAGTAAACGGGTGATATTTTGAAGCAGTTTTTCTTAACACAAAAATGAGTAAAACTCATTAACAACATCAGTGCAAACATTTTTTCGCTGAGGTGTCCTGGCCAAGAACAGAACAATGGAGATGGCTAAATAGCATTGCTAGTAAACAGGTAATTGTCACTGATTTTTTCAATACAGTGTATGGTTATAACTGTTCTGCTAATCTCTTATTACACCTAATTTATGAATTAGACCCTGGTCATAGGTAGAATGTATGTATAAGAAAAATGTAGTATAAAACGGTGTTCAGTACTATACAGGATTTCAGATATCTACTGGAGGTCTTAGAACACATCCCCCATGGATAGGGGGGGGGACTATGGTATATACATTTATATGAATATTTGATTAAATACATAGGAATATAATCCAAATGTATCAAATTAAGGTACAGTTACTCTTGATATTTACGAGTTTTCCATTCGTGGATCACTCTTGAATAATTTATTGGGAGTTGAGTGATATACCACAAAAAAAACAAAAACAAAATAAAACAAAACAACAAAGAAACAACACATCATATAGAATACGCTGAGCAGTATACACAGAACACGGAAAGTTTAGGGAATCATAAATGCATTGTAATAATATTTGTGTTATCAATTTATGTATGTATACAATTTAATTCCATGTACAGTGAACAAATTTATTCATTTTCAAGTAAATAAAGTGTTATAAATCATTATTACGAATCTTATTCATTTTCATGCAACTATTTGCCTTCATCTTAATGTTTTTGTAACTTTTTATCGCACCTTTCTTCAGACAGGATAAAATTTTTTTAAAATAAGATAAAAAAAAAATATTGACATGAAGGTGAATACTAGCATAAAAAGAAAGAAAAAAAAAAGGTCTTAATAATCATTACACTGAAATTTTATGAAATTCACGATTTTTGTCAATTAACCGTGCACTGTTTTAATTTTTTTTTTCTAAAACATATTGCAATAATTAAATATCTATTTGAAAGTGTAATTTTAGTTATAACTGCAAGAAAATAGCATAAAGTTGGTTGTAGGATAAAGAAAAAATATTTTCGTGTGCTCACAGCTGAGCAGCTCAACTAAAACAATATTGATTCTGCCATAATTGATGGATTGTTTTAGAATTTAAGATTTTTACAGTATTAATTTGCACATTTATGATTTAGGAATGGTACAGTGATTGCTTCTTGTTCACGGACAAGATCTATGGGTTTTGGGGACCAAAAGGAACCAAGGTGCATGGGTGTGGTCAGCAAAAATTTGCGGATTTTCATACTCATTGGCTGCCCTTAACCCTTGTGGATAAAATGGGATAACTATAACTGAAATCTCATCCAGATACTTACAAAATCAATTTTAGAAATTCCCCAAAGCCGGTGTAGTTCAGTGAATTGCTTGAACATTCCTTTTAATGCAACAATAATTATAGCTGCCAAAACACACTGGAGGGGAAAACAAATAACGAAATTTAATAAAACTTTAGAAAAAAAAAAAAAAAATGATGAGCAACATTCAAAGCACATTATTGTATTTAAAGAAACAATTGAAATAAACATTTTTTCTAAATATATTGACACACTGATGTAGCATTAACAAAATTCTTTTTCAGACAATTTTAAAATAAAGGTAACAAAAGAAAAAAAAATCATGCTTTTAGTTAATCAATGGGAGATTTTGTATTATTTAGATGTTTACTAGTATCATTTTCACAAGATATCAAATTTATTAACAAATCAATAATACTTTTAGTCAAATACTGAAAACTGAGAAACAGGTTTACTGAATCTACAGTGTATAGAAAATCAAGTTGAATCTATGAAGATATAAATTTTATCAACTTTTGAGAGCCTCTATCGCACCCAGTGTCCATTTATATTTTTATAAAAAGGATTTTACCGTTCTTCAAAGGCTCAAATAATTTTAGTTATAACCAAGGAAACCACTGATTATGATCATGGAGAGTGCTTTCAAACTGATATTGTTATCTCAAAAGCTATTCAGACTGAATTGAAAACTCATTAATTTTTCATAATGTAAAGTGGTTTCTCAACAATAAATCTAAATGTAAATTGTTACAATCTTTTTATCCTTTGATTAATGTTATCAGCCAGTTATTGTTATCTGAAAGACCTTGATCTCAATAAGTAGCTTCATCTGTACGAGCAAAAGAATTCATGGTTGCCACATTTCAGTGATTACCATTAACCTGTATCCAAAACTTTTTTTGGACCTATTTACTTATGACATAGCAGACGAGGAAAACAGAATAAACCAATTTAGTTAAATGAGAAGGCAATGAAATGAAACATTCATAAACTTTCAATCTTAATTTGACGATCTTGGAATTCAGAGGAATAACTGATTTCTTATAAAAATGTTTAGGCAAATTCACAAAATTTCAACAAAATAGTGTAAAGATTTTGATACAAATGCAAAAAACTAACTTCAGAAACTATCATATTGGACAAAAAAATCTTATCACAAATAGCTATCAATCATACATTTAAATGTTAGTTTCCTGTACCACCTGAAGCCATGCTTTGTATTAATCCTACAAACATCATAAACAATGGCTTACAAAATCTTACTTTTGATAAAAAGCTTGTTTACCACACCTTTTCCCTAAAAGAATCAAGTCATTCTACAAACATATATAGATAATCATTCCAGAATGTCAACTTACATTTGGTAGAGTCTGAAAATACGGACCAACAACAAGGAGAACAATAAGAATCAATACAGATGAGACCAGTCCAGTCACCTGAAAAGATTGGAAAAAACGACGATTAGAAAATCATAATTCATAACTGTTGATTGGATTTTATAGAACTGTATTTGATATTCCAACTTTTGTTCAAACAATTAAATCTCTTCTTCCCATCTTTAGTATTGTTAGCATAATGATCTGGATGATCCATTCTACGGCTTTCTTCAGAAGTAAGGAAAGAGAGTCTTTTTCCAGTGTCTTTCTCTGGTATAGTTATAGACAATCTACTAATATCTATATATCATAGTTGGCTTTCCAAATAGGAGGGCATTACACAAGTGTTGAAGAGCTGCTGATAGTTGATGAAGCCTATACAAGACAGGTAAGATCTGTTACAGAGGCAATGAGTGAAATGTACGATCATTTGGATGACTAAATCATCATGTACATCTGTAAGCAGCTACAGTTGCTGTCAGTTGCCTACAAGTAGTGGTGGATGCTACAAGGAAGGAGGGTCTTTTTTTAAGGAATCTTTGTGTCTCAGAGAAGGCGGACCTTTTCAGTCCAGAACATTAATCTAATTAGAATATGGACATTCTAATAGAAAACCTAAACCCTTCGATCTCCCTTACCTTCTTCTAAGTGAGGAAGTTTATATGATGAAAGAGCAGACAAATTAGCAGGGGATCAAGTAATTAAGGGTTGATTTTTCATGTTTTTTAGGGAAAGCAGACCTCATCACTATACAACAACAAGTTATTTAAGAGAAACTCCAAAAAATAACAAACAATCGAGAGATCTTGCAGTTATTGTCCCACCTACATGGGCCATAGCAAAATAAACCTTTGGTTTGAAGGTGGGTGGGGGGAGTAATTGTGCATACACTGCATTCCACTTAAAAACTCAATTGCACAGACCTGAAGGCTTTTTACCTATCAATTCCTACATCAATAGGAATGGTGTGACAATGGCTGGTGGAAGATGACAGTGGAAGCCACAATCTCAATCCTCTATGCAGGCAGCTCAGGGTATAAGTAGTTGTTTACATATAGGAGCTAATATGCTACTGGGTGTATATCTAACTTTCAGCTAGTAATGTTCAATGTAATCACAAAAGATACCAATTCATACAGTCAAGCAAGTATTTGCTTTTTGTATTATTGTACAGTTTATATATGAGGTTTATGAAAATTTATGAAGACTTTTCTTGTAAAGCCAAAACTGAAACTTCTGGAGTGATCAAATATTGATAATAAAATCATGTTGATTGAAGAAAAGAATTAATACCAACCTGAGTCTTCCCACCAGCATTCTCTTGCACTAAACTCCTGGAGAGAGAGACTGCACTACAGAAAGCAGAGAAGAAGGAGCTGAAGATGTTGCAAAAGGCATAGGCAAACAATTCCTACAATACAGAAAAATAATATGAGATTATATATACATTATATACATAAATGAAATATCAATCATATTTGATACAAGCTCACTATTCACAATTCCCCTAAGAGCAAAAAACTTTGATTATTTTTAGCATGTTCTTGAATTCAACAATGTCAAGTTTTCTTCTAAAGTAATTGCTTTCCTTTTGCTTTTATCATAACTGTCAGATTCTTTTCTACAATTTCTTTTTACATATTTAATAGGGGATATAATTACACAAATTATTAAGAGTGAAATAAGAGTAAGCAAGACTATACAGTATGTCAGAGACGTACTACTCTCATGTCAGAGTCCCAAGGTGACCGAGCAACATCAAGTCTGACTGTCATTTCCATATGTGTATTTTAATTTGGGGCTGTTAATACAATTTACTTGTAACACAAGTTTTCCTGAAATTTCCAGAAAGATCCCATGGTAACTGAATAATTAAATGCATAAAACAGGAAATTGTTGCAATTTTCCAAATTGTAGAAACTAGATTTTCCATTGTTTGTTATGAAGTTTGCCTTTATCTGTAAGTAAGGGCATGAGATGCATCAGATCCTTTAAAGCTAGAATTTCAAATGCTGATTTTATAGTTTTTATAGTCACGCAAGATTGTGTTATGCCAATCTCCCTAAGCTCAATTTTCCCATTTAGGTATGTTTTTTTTAAGTTGAGCTCAGTAATATTGAGCACTATCTGATTCTTCTGGAATCTCATTGTACAGTCCTCAAATTAGACAATTGTTGGATAGTTGAAAATGTATCAAAAATCTAATGACATGAAATATTCTTTCAACTTGAAACAAGTGTCATTTTTACTTTCATTCAGTAGATCTGATGAAAGAAACATTAATCACAGTTGTGAGAGGAAAGCAATAGATTAAATTTGACAAATTGATTTTCTTGCTTATTCAAATAAAAGAATAAGTAAAAAGAATTAAATAGTGCAAGAATCAACAGATCTGGTTAGTCACTCAATAGAAACAGTTATGTGACCAACATCTTTTGGTAGCAAGCAATGTTGGGTGCAATTAATTAAGAAATTAGAAAATGGGGTGATCAATGAATAAGTTACTACTCTTACATTTTGCTAGGCAGTGATCACTAAAAAAGCCTGAATCTTCAGTCAAACAACTAAGACAAAGAATTAGAAAGCACTCAGAGAGAGCATATCTCGGCTAATGGCGAAAATCAACAAAATTTAATTGAAATTCATTGAGACCGTTTGGATATATTGTGGGCAGACAGACATGAGTAAATACATGTACATCTTTTTACTTTTGGTTTGAATCTCAAAAGTGGATTTAATTATAACATTTATTGATAGGTTTGATGAACACTAAAAGTAGACGTAAAGTTAATAAAAGCATAAAATGTTCAATTCGAAAGAAAAAAGAAAAATATTGATATCAAAGACATCCCTGACAGACAATTAGCAGAGGAGAATTCCATTCGAGGAATGGTACAGATACAACAAGATAGAATGACACGGCTCACAATTGTTCATTATAAGACAAGCATAGTACTTCGAAGTAAAATGATACTTTAGCACAAGTTGCGTGCATAGCTAATGTTTGCATCAAACATCACAGCTTCATAATCAACATGATTATTTGCTAAACATATTCAAAAAAAAAAAAAAAAGAACAATCACTTTGCCATCTGGTGATAGTCATTAAGTGTCATAGCATGAATGATTCACTGCCTCTACAAATGAATCAACTTGGAATTCAAGATTCAGTTGGTGGAATCAACAAGTGAACATTACACATGACAATCCAATTTCTGTGAAAATACTCAAATGTAGCTATCCTACAACACCACGAGAAAGACTGCAAATATACTAAGCAATCAAACGACAGATGGATAATTTTGGCACAGCGTAGATAAGATGGACATTTAATTAGAAAAAAACAAAGCAAAAAAAACACCAACAAAAAAAAAAAACAACAAACAATACAAATATTACACTGCATCCAATATAGCATTATTATGACTAGCAATTCTATGTACAGAATTATAATATGGACAATTATGGGGCTAAGATGAGTTGTAGAGAATGGTAGTCTTCTGAATACGCTTGTGAAACACTCATCTCATAAAATGGAAAAAAAAAAAAAAATGGAAATTTGGGAAGAGGAAGGAAAATTAAAGACAAGATTTAAAGTTTCATCACAAAACACTGCAAGCATTTAGATTGACAGGTTTAGAATTTTTTCAAGAATATTCAAAAGAAAGACTTGACACCAAACATATAAAACATTGCTTTACTTCTGATTATTAACAAAGTTTAATTTGAATTAAAAAAAAAAATACTAAATAATAGCATCTATATATAAATTCCGAACTTTGTACCATTTGTGCATTTCAGTTCAGTAGTTTTAGTATCGTGCGACACATGAGGCAATGATTTCTGTTCCCATTTCTCTAATGATCAATGACGGTCCAATCATTATTTGTAGTAGTTGTGGGTGTGTTTTTTTTTGTTTTTTTTTTCAGTGGGGCTGGGGGTGCTATCCCAATGCTTAAGATAAACTGCCTTGACAGACTCCAATGGCTGGAAGGGGGTAGATTTATGCCTTTCCCAAGGGCATTGGTGCAAAGCTAACTATCCCAGCTAGAATGAGTTTGGCTTGCCGATTCTGTTGCCATTGACAGTTAGGCCATGTGCCCCTCTAACTATTTGCTCTCAAAGAACAAATATCAGATTATCCAGAATGCAATTTAAAAAAGAATTCATATTTTGACTGTAATAAAACTTTTCATCTGATTAAAACGACGGTAAAGAAATGGGGGGGAGGAAGCAACACAAAAGTAGCACACACAGACAAGGAATTGAACCTTGTGCAATTTTTGTCAGGGTATGTCATTTTGGCGATATTCTTTTCACCAGATATTTTGACAGCTCTCTGCGATATCCTGTTACAGAAAACTTGTAATTGATATGATCTATAAATGCTCTATATGATCCAAAAATAATTTGATACTAGTGAAATACACAAAAGGTATTAATCAGCCAAGAATACCAATTGACATAAATACTTTTGTTTATGTACAACTGTGTTTTTGTATAAAACAATTTGGGATGATTAACATCTTATTGGGGTTTTATATATATATGTACATATATATATATACACACACACTCATACACATTGTTAACAGATGGATCTGACAGAAATTTGTCAAACTTCTAAATGATTAATTGTCAGTGTTGACAGAAACAAATAGAGCAGATATAGACAATGAATGAACAAAATGAGTCGGAATCAAAATAGTTATCTGGGCCTTGGTATTACCGGCAACTGTTTAGCTAAATTGAAGTGGCTACTGTATCTGTCACAGGTTTGATTCCTGCAGCAGCCCAATTATCTTCAATTGTTTATTCTATTTACATTATCTAGGCCAAATGATACATTGACTGTGTAATAACAGGAGATCATTTCAAATAGAGTTTCAAAATAATAAAACGTAATTTATTTAATAGGAGCTATGTCACATGGTATCAGTTGCAATCATCAGCCCTTCTACATGTCTACTCTCTAATTAAACTGCTTTGCTTTTCTTCCCCCTCCTTTCCTAGTGTCACTCTTATAGGATCAATAAGCTGGGCCTGTTGTTGTAAATTCATGATAACCATTAGTGAAGTGATGGGTCATGGACTAGTATATGAATAATAATGAGAGATCTTTTCAAGTGAGGCATTCCATGAAATAACAGACAACTTCTCCACCATAAGTGCCATGAAAACTATCAACAATATTTTTCCATTTGCCAGGGTCAGTTGATACTTATAAAGAAGTACAGCATTTGAAATTGTATGTAGGGAAATGAATTGAAACCTAAAAACTGAACTCAAATGTTTTTTAGTTTCTATGAAATCAAAGAACAGTCAAAAATGCAAGGTTCCCAAATTAACTATATTTTGACCAGATCTGACTAATTTTTTCCAATTTAGCCTTTAAAAATCTATTATATATATTATGGAATCTGACTATTGGAGAAAATAATTAGTAAATTTAATTGAATGTACAATTTTTATTGATAATTTCTTCTGGAGTCTTTGTATAGTTTTTCAAATCTAATAAGTGGGCTTTAAAAGTATATGTGTGTGTGTGTATATATATATATATAAATATATATATATAGTGAATACACATATCTCTTCACACTTTGTCGGGCTTGGATCTCAAAGCGGATTTAATTACAGCGATTATTTATAGGTTTGATGTACACTACAATATTATGATAATACCCTCTATAAAATAAACTACATGTAGTATGACAAAAGCTATATGTTAAAATCATAGCTGGAAAGGAGGTGGTGTTTGATCTGCTAGGTGCTATGTTAATATAACTGTTTTGTTTTTAAATTCCCGAAACAGTTACATGGTAAACAACTGATGATCCAACATGAGAAAAATTTCACATAATAAAATCACAAGTTGCATCAACAGATATTAGGAATTAGTGACGGGAGTGACACGAAAAATCTTTTGAAAAAGTTTTTCAATGTTTAGTGTTTAAAGCTGAAAAGCTTTCTAGACTATACGTATATCATTTTCAGCAGGAAATGGAAATATTCATCTGATTTCAACCACTTTTAATGATTGTTTTAGCTATAAAGATCTATCAATACTTAACAACATTCCAAAAATGTTTGAAGTTCATTTACCTGATTGGGGTCAATATCATAATCATGTTTCTTTGCAAGGATCTTGCACATAGATACATTAATGGCGAAGGCAACAATGGCTATTGCAATTGCATCAGTGATAACCATACTTAGAAGATGGAAAGCAGGAGGTGATGGTGTCGGGATTCTGAAAAGCAACAAAAAGTCATTATTATCATTAGTTTATTTTCTCTACACACTCATACCAATTAATATCTATATCTAAATAAAAACACCACCGAGCAAGACTTAACTTAAGTATTTATTACTTGGTTGAGCAGCCATTTTTAAACTTTGAATCTAAAGCAAGTATTGTTCTCAGAAAAAAGGCAACTCTCAGCCCCCACATATGCACACAGATTTCTATTTTCTCATATGAGCAAGTGAACTCCTATTTCTTTACACCAGTAGTTTCTGAAATCGTGTCACTGCACAATAGTGTGGCAACTATTTCTCAAGTGTGCTGCATAAATTTATATAAAGAAGTGGTTCTGTAATATATACAAGCATGTATTCTGAGTCTCAAATATGTCCAATACAGGTATCATATCAGTCCCACTTCTACCATAGAGTTACCAATCCAGTGGTTTTATCACTAGAGTTTGAAAGATATCAACCTTTTTGAAAAGGGAAAAAAAGGATGATGAGAATATATCAGTATGCAGGTATAAAAGTTTTTTTCAATGACTACAAAAATGTTTTTGCAGAATTAATTTCTTTTTCAGTACTTTGACTTACAGTCCACTCCTTATGACTACTTCAAAGTTCACCTCTATGAAGAAGCAAGATGATGATTAAACAGTGAAACATATCTCTCACAATACTGGTGAATATTTATATCTTAATGGAGTAGAGTTAGTGTGCTGCATCAATCAAATATTTTTCTTAGTGTGCCATCATACAATAAAATTTGAGAACCACTGCTTTATACAACAATCTCTACTAGTTTTCATTCATCCTCAGATTACATAGCACAGGCACCAAAGTTTATCAGCAATATATATATATATATATATATATATATATATATATATGAGGTTAATCTCTTCCTTTGTAATATAGATCAAGATTCAACAAGAATTATGATGAAACATTGAAAAATTATTGATTGAATCATTATAAAACTATTGATTTAAAAATCATTCTAACTTAGAGATCTATTTTTTTTATCTCAATGAGAAAAAGAATTGACAGTTCTTTGAGAAAGTAGCTTATTCAATTTCTTACCCAGTGGCAATTTTTCCAACAATGCGGACCTTGTGGGAGCCATTAAGTTTAAGAAAGTATGAAACCAGAGTTCCAAGGACAACCTGCAAGAAATGATTTTTGCAATCAAGTAAACTACATTTATTACTCAATTTACAAGGAAAACAGTCTGCATGAGACAATGTACAGTTATACCTCGATTAGTGCATTCAATTTGTGCCAAAATTTTCCATAATGTTCAAGACTTATGATTTAATGCATTTTTCTTCTCAGCTCATATTTAGTTTCATTAATTTGTACAGTAATACCTTAATGCAACTACATCAAAACCTGCACCAATTAAGAACACAATGTTCAAGGTATAGCTGTATAAGAAATGCTTCATAAGTCTCTACAGAATGTAGTTGTACTTAACCAAGTTATAAAAAGATTTTTAATAAGTAGAATTTGATATTATTCAAGATAGAGGAGAAAAAAAAAAATCAAAGATTTACATGATTGACCTGTGAAATGTTACAACTTGCTACTGGCTTCAGATATTTCTTTTGATGTGATTGATTTTGGTCAATTGGCAGAAGAAACATCATACCTAAAGATCAGAGGGTTATCAATTTGTCTCATGTTAAACAAAAAATCATCCACACCATACAGAGAGAGAGACATACACACATACAAAGGCTCAAAAGAAGGGCTTTGGAAGACCAATGCATGATACTTGATAGGAGAAAAATACAAGTGTGTGTGTGTATGTATAATGGGTAGCTATTAGAAAACACAAATGATGAAAGGCAATGATTATACTGCTTCTTGTTTGGGCATTTAACAAATGTTGATGCTAGATAGAAGAGAATGAAGATGCCAATGTTGAATAAGGTTCAATATTGCAACATCAATACAACACACTCAGTTGGCGATAAATAAATGACAAAATATAAGTACAATAAAATCAATTGCAGAATGTGTATTCATGTATCCAATGCTGTATCAGTTATTGTTTGGAAATATTCAACTATATCAAATAAAGATATTCATGAGTTGAATAGAATTTTCTCAAAATAAACAAATCTTATGTTTTTACTTTTACTTTTATCAATACTTAGAGAAATGCACAGAAGTGCGACATTTGTAATTTCACAGACAAATGATATTGCAACAGAAAGGTGCTGAGGTTTATCTTCACATTTGTGAAGGGATGTAATTTCTTTACTAAATCAAAATACATAAAATCTTCAACTTTCCTAACATTTTTTGAAAGATCTTTAACTACAATGTCTTACAAACTAACCTTAAGAATAATATCTGTACCTAGCATAAATGAATAACCATGGCCTGTGCATGTACCAGATCAAAAAAAAAAAAATCTCATACCCAAAATCATCTAAAAAAATATCAGCTCAAGATTTAGGCATTGTCAACCCAAAATGACCATAGAGAGCCAGAAAAGCACTTTTTTGAAAAAACAAAAAAAACATTTTCAGATGGTGCATAGGTGTACTCATACAAATTTTCAAGGTTGTATCCATAGAAATGTAACTAGGAACGCCTGGGGACACACACATGTACCGACACATAGACAAGGAAAGTGAGAAGAATCTGTAGCCTGCTTGGCTGGTTAATTAGGCAGGCCATTTGTGAGGCAAACGGTGATTTGATATAAGAATTTTAAAAGCATTAATCACTCACCATTATAAGTTCAATAGGCACAGGCATTTTCAGTTTCGGCTTTATTTTTGGGTTGTTATTGATGAGTTCCTTCACTAAAGCAATAATCACAATGGAAACAGCAGACATTCCCAAAGTAACAAGATTCGTATTAGAAATATTTTTGAAGATATCGATGTATGACTGAAATGAAAGGAACAACAAAATGTAAGCAATCAGTTGTGGTTAGATGCAGAATATGATAGATGCATATATTTCAGATGGGATCATCTAACAATCTTTTGATACTGTTCACAATTAACAGGTTTGAAAAAGATGTAACTGATATCCACTAAGATAAGCTTAATACAGCAAGAGGCAAGACGGTGAGGAGAGAATGAAGATGGAAGATTGGCATAATACAATAATAAGCTATCATAGAGGCAGCTTGCACCCTCTTCATCTTTTTCCTTCACCTCAGCCTGACATATCATCACTATTTTTTTAGAGCTAGGAACACTTGAAAATTTTCCCCATATGAATCAATGCTAATTGCTTCTTTGATTTATGCCATTTCAGCTTATGAAAGATTTTTTAGAGGAACTGTTAACTTTTGGATAGAAGGAGAAACCTGTGCCAATTTCTGATACCTTTGGATAAAATGTAATAAGGTCTATTTCAAATTTTTCAAGCATATACATGAATTGGTTGGAAGTGAACTAGTACAATGGTAGATCAGGATATATATTAAAAAAAAAATGATAATAGAGACACATTTTTGTTATTGTTTATAACAGTTTAGATAGAATCAGAGAGATAGGAAGATACATAAAGTGGAGAATATAGTGAAATATAAAAAAACTGATCCAAGAAGTTTTTTTTGAAAATTGAACTTATTCTTTTGATCATTCTCACAAATTCAGTTTGCTACTGTTTTTTGATTGGCAATTCTGACAAAAAAGAAAAAAAAAAAGAAAAAAGTCTCTCTCTTTACATACAGATAATATACCTGAATGGATCATCAAAAACGATATGGAGAAAAGAATGAGTTGAATTGTCCAAAAATGGATGTTAATGACTCTTCTCACAACTATAGACAATAACACTAACTGATATTGTCTCTTTGAACAATTTTTCAATCAAAGAAAATAAAACTGCAGTTAATTACTTACATAGATGAGCTTAAAAGGCCCTGAGTAACGACCCATTTCTATTCCAAAGATGTGCTTGATTTGGCTGGTGAATACGTGACAAGCAGCTCCTGTGGTAAAGCCACTAACCAATGGGTCGGATAAAAATGTGGTTACAAAGCCCAGGCGGAATAAACCCATAAGTAACTGCAAATTTAGAAGTAAATAAGAGAAAAAATTGCTTATTGACAAAATCAGACATAGAAAAGTCAGAACAATACAAATCTAATTATCTTATCATTTTTAATATTTAAAAGATGAAATATTGTAAACAATTTTTATCAAATTTGGATAATTATTTTCCTTCATCGGGAGCATTTAACTAGGCTTTCCTGTGGCAAAAGAAATGTAAGTTTGAGTCTCACCTGGAGCTTATTCTTTATTTCTGATCCACTCTATTTAATCACTGCAGTGGATTGATGGCCTGAGTTAAGTTGTTGTATAAATAATTAAGATGAAGGAAAATAGAAGTATAAACCAAAGATCAGCAGTTGTTATATTTTACAATATTAATGAATTTGAGTTTTTTTCTAAAGGAAAAATTCCTAATTCTTATCTTTTTCATATAAGTATATAATGTACTATAAAAGGTAAGCTAAGCTTATCAGTATCTTTTCAAGGAAACCAACTTTATATTTTTTTTTTCACATTAAATGTCCTTGAGATAAGATGGAACTGAGAAATGGAGTATCTTGGAATGTTCCAAAATAAGCAAATATATGGAAAACTATTTTCCTGTACCTTGTAGAATATCTATAATTACGACTAGTTCATAATCCATATAAATTTTCGAACACACTGATGTGTTATAAGCTGTACATATATTTTTGTGCAAGAGTTCCTTGAAATATGAAAGTTATTTCAAGGGTTCCTCCAGTCTAAAAAGCTGGAGAAAACACTCCTCTGTAGGTGTAGAGCAGCTTAAGTGGTTGTATATTCCAACTAGCCAAAGTTGGAGTCTTTCCAATAATTTCTATTTATGTATCATATCAGAGCTGTTCTCAGATGAGGACACAAATCTAAAAGAATCAACATGTTAGTGTTTATTCCTATCTCCCTCCAAACATTTGACTGGAATTTGTTTCTTGTTTATTTATGGAACTACATAAATTCAAGTACATCAATGCAATAGAAGATACAGAGATATAATGGATAAAATTATGAAAAATACAAAAGTAATGAGACACGTTATTAATTCATTAACTGCTGCATGTAGCAAAGAGTAAAAGTTATCTATTGCAAGGTAATCAATTAAAAGATAAAAGCCCTGACTCACAGGTAGAACAGAGTTGCTGTCACTCTCAATAAAACAAATTTTATTGATTTAGCCATAGACCTACAATGACTGAAATCTGTCATTTGTGGTCAATGAGTTGATGATGAAAATGAGCAGAGAAGATAGACACTGGTCATCAACCTTGATCTTTATTTACATGAGGTCAGAAAATGGTAGGTCTTTAAAGAATTTCTTGAAATGTGGTTGATTTCACATCCATTCATGTTTTTGAAATTGTCAAATGGATAAAAAAAAATTCCACGTTTCTTTAACCTTTAAAATTCTGCATTCTGTTTCAAGGGTGCCAAGATTTTGTACACTTAGTAACTTTGAAAGCCATGAACCTGTGTTTCTGTGCATGTATGACTGAAATGGACATTACAACACAACCACCAAATTCAAAAACACTATCGTTGGGTGATCAGTCATCTGCAGTGGCAGGACAAACTCTTTGATCAGTGAACAAAGTTGCCTACCGAGTGCTAAAGGTCAGGTTAAGTTTTCCTCATAACCATACCTGTATGCATCCAACAAGGAAAGTGACAGCCATAGCAAATGCAAGTTTTATTGCATAATCATCAGAACTTGTGGTTGAAATTGTGGTGGAATTGGTCGAGGATTCTGTGACTAATGTCCCACTGGTCATTAGTGTAGATGCGGTGGTAGTTAGGGTAGAGGTGTTGGTGTTTAAGGCCACATTTCCATGGTTACCATATTGAGCAAAACCTTTGTCAACAGCTGCCCCAACCATCAAACAGACAACAGCAAATGTACCTGAAATCAACACAGAATTTTTAACAGACGGGATTATGTGAATATGTGTGTGTGAGTGAGAGAGAGAGAGAGATACATTTTACATTAAAAAAAAGTTACTAGTTTGTAAAAGAAAATTGAGGATTTTTTTCTATTAAAAAATATTAACAACAACAAAAAGGGGGAGAGAGATTTACATGGAAAAAATTATATTCTTGACAACAAATTTTGAAGAATTGAAGCCACTTCAGTTTGTCAAACAGGGAATGGACATATTTGAAAATCAATTGAACAAACTTACCAACAGAAACATGTCTGGACGTTCCAAAAAGAAAATAAATTAACACCGGGAAGAAGGAGACATAAAGACCATGGATGGGAGGCAGTTGAGCAAGCAAACCGTATGCCATACCTTAAAAAAATATAAAAAATTATGATCAGAAACTGTTGGTACATTAACATTTATTTGCAGATCAGTTGAAGAATTTAAGTCTTTTCAGGCTAAAGTTACCAAAGGCTATCATGTGATCAATGTCCTGTGGCAGAAAAATTGGAAGAAAGGGTGATCAATGATAAAATTACTTCTCTTGCCTTTTGTTGGGCAGTAATCACTAAAAGAATTTTTAAAAAATTAAGAAAAATAAATGAGTAAATAAATAAATAAATAAATATCTGGATTTAATAACCTTAAAAAATGTGTGATACAACTTCCATTCCTACTTCTATTCTGACTGAAAAAGATTACTGAAACTTTTGATTTGTGTATAAAATAAATAAATTTATAAATATATAGGATTCGTCAGTTCAGCTCAGTTGGTTTGCGAGCCAACTCCCAATCACTTGGACATGATTTCAAATCATGTTAATTCAATGTATGTTAATTCAATATATGTTTGGTTTAACATGATAAAATAGACAAACGCTGAAGATTTTTCTCCCCTAAATTTGGTGAGGATTGCTCTTGTTACAGAGGATAAAGAAAGTCAACTAAATGCTAGACTAGAGCTTGACAATGAAATGAAAATTCAAAAAATAAATTAAAAGTAGATAAAATGAAAATGAAGATGATGAGAAACATGAATACATTTTGGGTTGTGTTAATTTAGCAAGAGTGACAGCTTTTGCCAACATCAAAAGTAGTTTTCATTCTCCAAGACAAACATGTGATTTTGTGAGTACAGAACAAAAATCGAGGTTCTTTCGAAAGTTACTCACATGGCCATACAAAAGAAATCAAAATAAAGAAAATGCTGTACGTACCTTGAGGTATATGCATGATGCCGACTGTGAGACCAGCAATGAGATCACTAATGAGATCTTTCTTGATGCTGTACTTACGCATGATAGCAATGAATGGAAACAGTTGGAGACAGGAAGAGCAATGGCACTCTTCAAATTGCTTCTTACAATATGCTGGAAGAGTTTCATGGTATCGTTTGTCATACTCAAAACCCTCATCAAATTTTGCCTGTGAATAAACTGGTCTCTTGATAACCATGTGGCTATCAGTGGAGCTGTCAGTTAAGCTCAAGGTTTCAGTCTGTCTCGTTTGTAGGTTGATAAGTCTTTGCTCTTCCCCAACTTCAATGGCCATTTTGCCATCTGAAAAAGAAAATTGAATTTGGATAAATAGAACAGAGTGCAAATTTGTTTTGAAACAGAAGTCATGAATCATTAGACACAGGGCAACCCAGTTAGCACGTAAAATCTATGACTAACTATAACTTCTTTTTTCAAATGCCCAACTCGTGCTGTTTAGAAATGGTAATTGGACATTGAAATGTTAATTGGTAATGTAAAACATTTTGATGATAACATGTGAATCATTAGGGAACTATTGTAATATTCTACAGATTCTGTATCAGTGTAATTCAGGTTGCCAGATATAGAAGTATCAAGTTATGTGCTACGATTGCATATAATTATTTGTATTATTTTCATATGGATACAGAAGATTCATGCAGATTTCATAGATGAAAGATAAATAACCTCAAGAATAACATTTTCCTACACGCATGTAAACACACAGACACACACACACACAGAGGCATAAAAGAAGTCCTCATTTAAAAACGAATGAGAGTAAAATTTCATCAAATTGCTCATCGAAGTTTAACATTTAACAGGCTGGTTTCACCGATCATTACTATGGATTAGGGAGTTCAGTCCTCACAGCGTACTCCATATTTGAGGCCAGAATTAAGCTATGCTTAGGAAATAATCATGGTAGAACCACTGAAAAACAGGAAACAAAATTCCTTGAATAATATAAAGATATTTTGGTTGGTGTTATTTATATCTGCAGGAAACAGTTTTAATTTAAGAGGTGATTTTTTATCTTATATCTAGACTGAGAACTCATACATACCATACATGCTGTATTATTACACGAATTGTTTACAAGGTTATTTGCATGACTATTGCACACTGCAACTAATCCATTTTCAAGCTTTGGTAGGTGGACCCCTTGTCACAGTACCAGCACATTGGACAAAGTATAATACTTGCACAGTTTTAAAAATTAAATGTCCATCCAGCATATGAAAAGAAAAACCAACAAAATTCTTGCATAATGTAATGTATTTACACTTACATTTAGATATACAACATCTGAAAACTCACCTAGAAGTCCACTGGATTGTACAAACAACTTATATTTACATTTCAAGGTAGGCAACCAAATCTTGTGGATGTTTAAAGATATAAGCAAGTTTTATGTTATGAAGACCAAACAAGTGGGACAAAAGAAAGCTTTTCCTGTCATACTCCCACTACTGCAGATCTAATTTATCAAAAGTAGTTGTCATTGCACTTTGTTCTTTTTAACTTTTTACTTTATAAATCTAAAATTATTGTCAACTTGCATGTCTGGGTTACAGGTCAGGTGGGTAGACAAACTACAGTATCCTTAAGAGGTAGAAAGGTCAGGAACATGCAAATGACAAACATTAGGACGAGTTGGTTGGTTGTAGCTCAACAAATAATTATTTCTCATAACAGATTTTGAAGGTAACTTTGTTTTTGTTTTATTCAAATACTTCATAGTCATTGTGAAAATTAACTTAATGAATAAGGACACTTAATAACCTTTGAATTACAGTGCATTCATTATAAAAGATTCAAATGATATGATACTGATCTTACCCCAGGCAGAAATTTCAAAATCCTATGCAGGGAATTTTATTCCATTTCAAAGAATGGGGTGTTTGTTTGAATTGTCACATCACTGACAGACCTATTTTTCTTATAATGGAATCGGCTGAATGAGTTGAGCAGGAAATGAGAGGGTAATAATAAGGAAAAAAAAAAATGGGATATTCCTGTTGCTATAGAGATCAAGGATTTTCAGATCATCTCTCTCATACTACGTTGCTAATATGAATCTTTGGATATGGTGTGGGGGGGGATGATGATGAAGATTTTGATTGGGGGGAAATTAATTGAACATGTTGAAAACTAATGAATACCGTATCCAACCTTCATTATGTAAGTGTTATTCTCGGGTATAATCAACAATAGTCAACCATTGCTTTTAAACTTTCATTGTAAATTAAACCACCAGATTAAAATCTATCTGGGGATTAATAAACAAAAATGAAAAAAAATTTTCCATACTCATCGAGGTGTGTGTGTGTGAATGGTTAGAATTGGATGCAGTCTAGATAGATTCATACATATGTCAGGACACATGCATAACGTAAAGCCAGCAACAATGATTAAACTGGACTATTGTGGGTGGCGGTGATTAATTAAACACAATCTTTTCTTTCAATTGTTTTTTCTTTGTCACAGTTCATCCCACTTGTTAGGGCAGGTATTTAGTCTAGTTGTTATGACTTTTATATTCATTGTTATTAAATTCATTGAGGAAAACAGCTTTACATTATAAAAAAAATTAAAAACGATAATGAAAAAATTAATAATTCTAAATTGATATTAGATAAAGTGTTTGGGACTGACTGATTTTGATAACAATAACCATTCAATAGCATTTTTTGTGATTATGATAAATGGCTTCTTCTGTATTGTAAATAAACCATACACAGTACAATATCCATAACTAGCATAAATGAATCACTGGTAGCCCGTGCATGTACCAGCAAAAGATTTGAACATTTTTGGTCTAAAAAAGAAAAAAAAAAAAAAAAAAAATCAGACTGAAAATAATGTTATCAGACCCCAAAATGGGATCAGAGCCACCTGGAGACACACACTAACAGACACTGCAAAGAGAAAAAAATCTGTAGCCCACTTGGCTATTCGGTCAGGCCATTTATGAGGCTACAGTGATTTGATATTGGGAAGTTGGAAGTTGCATTTACTTAGGTTTGCCTGTCTGTCCAAGCAATACCACCAAAATTTCTCAATGACATTTTGCAGAAAAGCTGGACCATAGGCTACGGAAAAATTGAGAGATATTTTTTCTTTATATTAGGACAATAATCAGAAATATGGAAAATTAAAAAAAAAAAAAAAAAATCACAGTTACCTACCCTGCATCGTAGCTATATATGAACTGATTTTCATCTATTTTTTAGTTAGAATATGGCATTGACAGAGGTATGCAGTCTGAGTGCTTTCCAGTTTCAGAAATGATTGTAAGGAACCTAAGATATGATCAAAATAAGCATAACCTTCTCAAAGTAATTGAAAGATGACTAGCAAGAGTTCCTGTTAAGTTAATTAGTCTTGCAGTAGAGAGCATTTCAAGTGTCTTCTCATACTTTTGTTTCAAGTAAAACAGTTGCTGAACAATCAAGGTTCTTAATTTTAGTATTGTATCTGCAGTTTTACATGTTTTGTATGAACGAAGCTCTCAAATGAAGAGAGGGGAGTGGAGGGCAGAGATAGCTGAGTGAGTGCAATAAGGGTAGTGATAGGGGCAGAGAGATAGAGAACTGGTTCTTTACATAGAATTCTAGAAGGTTAACATATTTTTTTTTACTAATAGCAAATTTATGAAAAGAAATAAGAGGGAAAAAAAATTGAATTAGGCAGCATTTCAAACATACTAGAAGTAAGATTCCAGTTTTCACAAAGAATTTTAGATCTCTAATTTTTTTTGATAATCTAAAAAAAAAAATTTTTTTTAAATATTGCATGTGTGAACACTTACCTACTTTAACTGAAAGGAATCAGAATCTACAGTTAGATCATGGCTTGACAATAAAAAGCAATACGAATGTGAATTTGCACAACAGTCATAGCCTTAAAAACAAAGCAAATGGCAGGCATTTTATTATATTTTCCATTTTCTTTTAAAATTTAGAGTATTTTAAAACCTAAGATGGATAATATGGATATTTTAACTTTATAAAGCATATTTGCAAACATAGAAAGAGATAAGAGCAGAAAAATCAGGATAAGAAAAGATCAATGGTATAGAAAAGGTTGGTGTTCAGTTGGTTTAAACTAACATCCTGTTCCTGAATTGACCGATTTTTTTCTATTTCTTCATCTAATCATCTATTGAAAAGAGACCAATCATTCAAAGTTTATTTGATTATCCTAACAATGAAATGTTTACAAAAAAAGAAAAAAAAAAAAAAAAAAGAAAAAAGATGTTTGTTCAACCTTTAACTGAGCAAGTTTTCCAAGCCACTGCTGGCAATTTCAGGCTTCATTGTTGCCAGTGTGTTTGAATTCTGTAATCATACTAAAGGTTAATATACAGCAAAAAAGTAATGAAAATAAATCTCTACCAGAGACCAAATCTTAAATTTGAGAACAAAAAGTTATAATATCCAAAACACTATTATTAAGAAAGTGCTAGCTTTTCCCTAACTAAGACAGGGTCTATTAGGTATTTATTTTTTTTCATCGTAATTACTACCTGACATCTATAGTGCAAGTTATTTATAAATGTCTGGCATGCCATGGCATTATAAACAATGAGCAATTGTCAGCCCATTAAAGACTTCAATGAAATAAACTTGAAAACAATATAACATTCTTTACAAAGTTGGCAACTTTTTAAACTATAACCATTAGTAAAACAGGTTTGTGAGGGGGAAAATTTACAAGTACTTAGCCGAAGTGTAATGACAAGGTAAACTCAAAATGAATGACACCATAAAGAAATATAACTGCCAGTGATTATAAGATCAAAACTAGCATGTTATTTTTGGGGTACTAAACAAGTCTACAGGTTGTAAGTTCTAATGAGGCTAATTTGCATGCAGAGATCCTATTCGATTCACACATTAATAAGATCTTTTCAGCTGTGTATACCATTACAGATGAACATATCCTTCAGCTCCTTCTGTCGCATGATTAGCAAGCTTGTCCCATAAATCAAATGGCTAATGTAGTGAGTTCCATCCTTACAAATGGCCTTAATAATCTGTGAAAAACAAGGCTTAGTAAATAAATTATGAGCAATTTGTGGGAGCTACATTACTCCATATATATATATATATATATATATTATATATTCTATATATATATATACACACACATATATATCATATATTACATATATATACACACATTTCTACCTAGTAACAAGCAGGTCCCCAGATTACCTTTCCACTGGATTCTTTAAAATTCCCAACATTCCAATCCTTGACCAAGTAGTTTTGCTATGTTACAAAAACGAATAACATAAGTCAAAAAAAAGTTAATAAAAATTGTGTATGTGCAAGGGAGGGAGGGGGGACAATAGAAATAGAAAAAACTTTATCTAAGAAAGTTCAGTGATATGTGATGACTGCAATGAGTCCTAACTCACACACACACACACATATATATATATATATATATATATATATATATATATATATATATATATATATACATATCTATATATCAAAACAAAAGACTTGGTAGGTGATCAAAAGATTTCAGATGATGACCAAACAACAAAAATGGTTGATGACAAGTAATGTTGCAATACAAATCAGAATTTGAGTCATACTAGGGTAGCACCCTTTTCAAAAGGGTCTGTTTAGAAGGGGTCAGACTTTATGCTGTCATAAAATCATTGTCATTTGAAATGATTTTCCATCCATCGTATGGATTTACGGCTTCGAAGTATTTTGGTTACTTCTCCAGTGTTTCCAATTTAGATAATTTAAAAGAATGGAAGTCAAGGGATGTAATTTAAATGAACTATGAAGAAAGATCTATGATCTTCAATTTTTCAAATACTCTTCATTTGATTTGAGAACTGCTGATTCAAACAACTTCAAAGTTGAAGTGCTGACTAATATATCTGGCAAATGTCAACTAATTTGCAGATAGATCCACAAAAAACAACAAACAATTATGATGCAAGTTTAAAACTGCTGTAAAAGCCATGCAATTTAAAAACATTATTCAAAGAGAACGAATTTTTATCAAAATGTCAATTACTGAGAATTTTCATTAGTTTTTTTTCAAGATGAGAAATTACCATTTACTTGTAGAACTTGTGACCAGATAATAGCTTAAGAGAAATAATTAATGAAATATTTAGCGGTTTACACAAATTTAACAGATTGACGCAAAAAAAAAAAAAAAAAAATTTCAGGCGGAGTGAAATTGTATTAAGATCAAAGCTCAAAATCCGTAAGTTAGAAAGTAAAAAAAGTCTTCCACTACTCATAAAACCCCAAAAGAAGGCACGATTCAAGTACATTTTTGATATTTCTGTAACCGAATCCAAAGTATACCTATGATCTTGAGGCATTCAGCACTTAAAAAACCTTGTCAATCAATAAGCAATGGAATGTTGATGATTCCTCTAATCTTTACAGGTCCAAGTTATTCAAACAACATTTCAGTTCAACTATGTTTATAATGTTGACATCAAAGTCCATTGCAAAACCTGTTAAGTTGCCAGGTCACAAATTCAAGTTGAAATTGGATTAATGTGTTAAACATAAACAAACAAAGTTCCACGTAGAATTCAAGCATTGAATTTCTTATTATGCTGTACTGAATATAATTCATAGTTGAGGCTATATTCACTTCACAATTCAGAACTTCAAATTTCGATCATTAAAGCATCAAATGGCAAAAAATAAAAATCCATTGTATTATGATTTTGAAATAATATTTTCAAGTATATTCTTGAAGAAAAAAAAAAAAAAGAAAAACCTTATCTTAATGTGCATTTTTCAGGACTATTTCTAGGCATAAAATTCAAACATTTTATGTAATAAAAATTATTTGAAATTGTTTCAAGCAACTAATTTTATGACAGTTCAACAAAATTACAATTTAGTCCTAATGTGCACAGATTTTTTCCCTCCTTCAGTTTCAGAAAAAGATAATGTGGCATTCAAGTCATCCAAGAATCTACCTATGTAATGAAGAGTGTGACCTTATCTGTTTTGATCTTTGTTTCTCCGTCTTTAACAAGATGAACATGACAGACACTACACAAGCATTCCAGCCCAAAGGCTAGGTAATTACACTCTGGTCCAAGGCAAAGGACCAACAAACAACACTATGATCCAAGACAGAGTGCAAAGACACTGTGTAAATAATCCAGTCATTTCTAACAGGTAATAGTTCTAAATTAAAAAACGAAAAGAAAAAACCCAATGAAAAACAAGCTAATTACTGTCTAACAGTGAATGAGAAAATCAACTTACTCAAATGATAATCAGAATTTGGTATGCATATCGTGTTATAAACACAGTATGTTCTGTCAGATGAAGCAATCCTTGAAGTATCCAAAAAATACCCAAAGAAACGGGTCGGCTTATAAGCCAGATATAAAAAACAATGACTTAACACAGAGCTTAAAGCATGAAATTCAGAACGATAATGAAGTCTTGTCTTATCTGGAAGTCGCCTTATATGCCTAAATAGAAGGAATGTAAAATTAAATCTGATTTAGAAGGACAAAGCTACAAAGAGAGAGAGAGAGAGAAATTTAGAAAGAAAGATACACAAAAGTAGAAAGATAGAAAGAGACTAGAGAGAAAGTAAGACACACAAGAAATATAGACAAGTAGAAAGAAACAAAACTTTAGGAAGAATTTTAAAAGCCACAAATAACTACAGAAAAATCAGGTATCAGTTTTCCAAATGCAAATCGCCCAAGGAAAAAACTGTAATTAATAAGAAAACTGAAGTAATAAGAACAAAATAAAATCTGCTTCCATATCACATGAAGTACTAACCACATAATTCAAACATCATCCTCAATCCAGAAGCCTTAGAAACATTACTCCTGAATTATGATCATGGATTGGCAAAGACAGACGAAAAATGAGATACAAAAACAAAGATATATCCAGGGATCCCTCTTTATTTGAGCAAAGAAAATAGCTGTAAACAAATGAAAGGTCATCTAAAAACCAATTTGGTTCCAACAAAATATTAGCAGACTGACAGTCCATTTTAGTTCAGCAGAGAAGGCTAATGACTGACAATGAAACAAGATAACAATATCTGCTTACTATAAACAAAACCAAATTAATTGTCATGATATTACTTTATCACTTTCCATGTTTATAAGTAAATAAACACTAAGATATTAGGACAAAGATCAACAAGAGGAAGAACTTGCCAATGAAAGAATATCCTTTGTATTAAAATAGCAAAAGACAAACAGAAGGACCTATCCCAATTTAATTGATAATTTTTCCATAGCAAGAGGAAGAAATAGTGAGAAGGATATTGACATGGTATATTGATTTTCAATTCACATTTTAATCAGTTGTCTTTGGAAGTCTTCAAAGGCAAAATATTTTTGAAAAATTGTGAGCTAATTCAGAGGGTGAACCTAAAATTTTAAAGACTTATTGTAAAGTATAGTTTTCATACTTTTGAAATATACTTTTTAAAATCAAGTACAGATTGAGCACTCTTTGTTCAAAAATTTGAACCTTTTTAAAAGCCTACATGTCTCAAGCAGATGATTCAAAACTTGACCTCACTATAATATGATAAAGATGAGAGATGAGGCTGATTTTCAAGGCATATAACTCATTCTGATGACTGTAAAAGGTTGTCATTGTGTAAAAATGATAAACTATATCTGCATCACAAACAGTGAAAGACAAAACAAATTATTATTGCAACTAGACCTACATAAATTAATCACATTTTTGCTAATTCTCTCATTGGTACAAATATATTGTTGAAAATGTCAATAAAAGGTGGCAGATACCCCCTAATAATCGTGATAAAAAAAAAAAGAGAAAGCGTTTATACTTATATATAGAACAGTAAGTCAAGGATAGACGGAGATGGAAACATATTCAGAAATATGAAACACTTGTGGTGACAAGCATTTCAGAAAAAGGGTACTCAACCTATATTAGCAATCTTCAAATCAATATCTCTCTAACTGGAGCAAACTTTGGAAAGAAAAAAAAAAAATGAAAATAAACAGGTTTGGTTAGTCACTCAATAGAAACCATTATGTGACCAACATCTTTTGGCAACACGGTGTGTAGGGGGAGATTGAAAAAAAAAATTGGAAAAGAGCCGATCAATGAATACCTCTCTCATATTTTGTCGGGCAGTGATCATTAAAGTCCGAATTTAAAAAAAAACAACAAGCATGAATGCAGCCAGACAAAAACTAGTGATCAATTTAGCATAAACATTGCAAACTAACCCCCCTACAAACCTACTTAAGGTTGGAATTCTGAGAAAAAAAAAAAAGAAAAGTTTTTACTAGAAATAATGTGTAGATGCTGAAGTTTTCAGCCCTTTAGCTCCATTGGTGTATCCTGTATGCATGATACATATATTGGTACATAGCCAGTCAGCCAGCTGGTCTAACTGAAGAAACAGTTGGGTAGTTTCGGTTGACAGTTTCTGATAAAGTCAACTTTGTAGACCAAACTGCAAATACTTCAGAGTATGCAGAATCTGCACAGTGAACCTTTCAGTGAGAAAAAGTTACAATCTGAAACCACTTTGTATAAAAAGACAGGCATATTGAAAATTATGCAATTCCAGCCCAAGAAAAACATCTATTAACCTTTGCAATTATTCCCTTTGGCGAATTTATCTTACTAAAGCAAAAATTGGGACAAATTATTTGTGTAATACAGGATTTGCCTATGTGTGTGTTTGTGAGTATATATATAATTTTTTCAGATTGATTTCATTACATGAGACAGAACATGACTTAATACAGCTTTATAATGATTATAAAGTTAGCCAGTATAATGGTTCCAAAGGTCGATTGTTTTGAACACACTTCAGCCATTACTATAATTTTTAAAAACCTTTTATGCTAACTGACAGTTCATGACAGAAAAGCTTTTTTGTTCACAGGACTAGTCAAATAGAGGAATATGATGTAAAGCAAATGCTTTTGTATGTTGAATTAGGAATAATTTTTTTCTGAAATTCAATTCTAAAAATAAGACGACTTTTGCTAATATTTCAGAGACAACAACTGTTTAGATTTTAAAACCTTAGACAATTGTTTCAGTTGCTGTATACTAATCTAAAGTGGTCACATGTTAATAGAATACTAGCCCTTCAACAAAAGCATTAAAAGACTTACCAGAGCAAAACAAAGTCCTGCGTTGTGAAGTTCTAGAAAAAGGCTTAATGATGAACAATTTTTTAGTATTACACGAGTAATGAGTATGAATAGCAATCCTGCCTTTCTTTTTTTGGAGAAAAAAAAGAAATAGTCGCAAGCTAAAACTGTAGCGCATGACCATATGAAATAAGAACAAGCTCTTCAGAGACCATTTCATAAGCCTATAATTTACTGTTACAACACTTTAAAAAAGTCTAAAAGAGGTCAAGACAATATTCTATTGCTTTCAAAAACATGATACTTTTCAACAAACAAGTAAACATTGCAGTAGCTTTTGAAATTCAAGAATTAAAATATTGCTATCTAGGTTTTATAATGATTCTGGCAATCAATACAGATGACAATACAACATGAAGTATAGAGAACAGAATTTGATCCCCTAAATTCTTACAATTGAACATAGAATGTTATTGAGTTGATTAAAGAAATATTAAGTTGGATATTCATTTCTTTTCAATTGCCTTGTGAGTTTGTCAAGAAGGCTGGGTAAGATGACATAAAACAAACAACAGTGGTAAGCTGCGAGAGGTAGACATTGAAAGATAGATGATCTTTCACTCTCCTACAACTCTGCACAACACTTGGTTGTTTCAGATTTTCCTGAGCCATCAGACTGACTGCGCAAACCAAGATGGAGCAACAGGTGGTCTGTGCAGCCCCTACAGAACTGAAATCTCCTACTCTGTGCAAGATAGCCTTAATGATTCATTCAAAAAGACAACATGAAATGAGCTGTCTTCAAAAATTCTCCCAAAAAGTTTCTTATTAAAATGCAGTGCTTTTCAAACAAAAGCAACTTGAATAAGGAATTTCATAATTGAAGAACTTGAAAACATGATAGAAACAGCCAATATTATTCTCTAGTTATAGAGAAACAATGATAATTACAATGAGAAAAATTTGTCAGGATGGAAGAGAAATCTTATGCAGACCTTAGCTCATTGTTCATAACGAAACAAAAGTTAGTTGAAATTTTCAAGGGGTTTGCTACAAAAATAAGGTATGTTATCGGATTGTATATTAAATCGAACACTTATCTTATTAAAATACAGTTCAGGTGCTGTTAGAAGTCATGTTAGTGTGAATGCAAGCCAAAATCTTGTGAAAGCCAACGAAATGTGCTCCAAGGAATTAGGTTATTCATGTACCTGCCTGAGAATCCAAACCAAATTTTAATTACATAACTCATTTACAAGTTGTAATCTATCAACCTTTACTCCAAAATACAAATGATCAGTTTAAAACTGTCTAAAAAAATCTCATACAAACATTGCATAAAAATTCAAATACTGGTAAAGCAAGATCTATTTAGCATGTGTGTGTGTATATATATATGTTTTATAAACAATATTTACATAGTGTCTAACCTTGGTTGCTGGGAATCATATCAGCCAGCAAAGCAGGTATTTATCCACCTCCACAAGAACAGAATGTAGCACAAGGTTGAGTTTGATGTAGAGACCCATACACTTACATGTGTGAGTAGAGATAAAAATTCCCTCGGCACATCCCTTTGAGACACCTCAGGCATCAAGCAATGAACCAGACCCTACCCTGCAAAGGAAAGATGCAGCCGTGGGGGGAGGGGGCAAATTAGTTGTTTATTCATATTAATAAGTACACTGGGTCCAAGAGAGAAAGGTACTGATCTACATCTATTATTGCTTTGTGTGAAACTTGAGCAAGGTTATGAAGAAGAAAATTATTTGCACTAAGTTTTCTCATATTTTTTCTTGATATTGCAGGAAGTGATTAAAAGATATCATAACTCTGGCTACTTACTTGATTACTTGCTGTTGTCGGTGGATGCACTACAGCCATAAACAAACAGTGGTAGATTGCTCCATCAGGAAATTTTTATACACGAGATAAACTAAATTATAGAATAAGGTAGTCTCTTATACACCCAGTGATCCACTGGTCACAAAGCATTAATAATTTAGTTTGTATTCCAAGCACTCAATGAAATAGGAGGCTACATGTTTGGCTTTAGGGTGGGTAGTCCGGTTTTTAATTTGACTAAAAATCTTATACAAATTATCTTATGTATACAGTGAGAACTTCAAGCTATAACAACTTACCGTAATGTCAACACTGCTGATGAATTGCAGTGTTCAAATCGCATTCAAGTCAATGTTACAGTTACTTCCTTTACAAAAAATAGGCCAACTAATGCACGTTGCATAGCATGCAACAATATAATGGCAAATCAAATTATAGTAGTAACCTAACCTCTGACCATATTTTCAAATGCTGCAAATACTTTATTGAACAATTACACAAAACTGTAGAAGTATCTTTTATAAAATTCACTGATGTTTTAAAAAAATAAGCTGGACCACAAACAGGACTGACCTTAGGTTTCCTGGGCAAGCTGAATTTTGAAGTATAGTATTATCTCATTTTTATAAATTTATTGACTCGCTATCTCATCTTTGCCCGGCACTAGCTATTGTGAGCACTATTTTTTCAAACTAGCTAAGCTTAACTGGGTTTGTCATGAGTCATGAGAATTTTTTTGCCAATTGCTTCTCTAATTTTCATAACAGAAAATATTTTACGGTCAGATATTCCTGAAAAATTTGACTTCACCACAGGGAATTTTCTCATATCAACTGTTCTTATTCTCTTTAAATCATTCATTTACCCCATTGGTATTTGAAATTTCTCAGACACATTTCAGGCACTCTCTAGCAATCCACTCCCTTGATGACTGCCACTGTTGTCAGTACCTACAGTCAGTCTTGACCATAAAGAAGGGAAAGGAAGGGAAAGAGATTGGGTTTTATAATTTCACAGTATGTGTACAATCTGGAATCAAAATAGATAATACAAGTTTATCCCAAATAGTTAAAAAGAATTTTTTTTCAGAAATTAATATAACTGAAGTTTTTGGGCATTAATTTTTTGTAGATTAAAACGTTGATTTTTTATTCTAATATTAAGGGAGGATAGAAGTGGTGTCCTGAAAAAATGGTAGAAGTGAAAAACTAGAAAAATTGCGCATTTGATTAAAATGCTAATATTAAAAACATAAAACATTATTTGAAAATGAATGAATGAATATAGAGACTAAAAATGAAGGATTAAGGTATTGTGCGTTTTTTCAATTAAATATGCCGTTTTTTCCAAGTCTTTCACTGGAGCCATCTTTACCTAGATTCAAAAAAAGTACAGTAATACCCAGATATGTGTGGTTGATTTGTTTCAAAATTTTCTGTAATGTTCAAGGTCTCATTATAATTTAATGCTTTTCTCAGCTTGTTGATTCGTTACGTTAATTTGTACCTTAAACATACTACATTAAAACATACACTAATCAGAACTGCACAATTCAAGGTATTGCTGTATCACATTGTAAATATTAAGATTAATAATCAAATATGCTGCGAGTTATGTTTATTATAGATAATTGATTATAAAGAATGAGGTCTGTTTCTGATTACTGTGTAGTGAAACAAATGTTAAATAGAGTGAAGCATATTGCTCATAAGGGTTAGGGTTAGGGTTAGGGTTAGGGTTCATGGTTTGAGCCTCCTGACAGAACTACATGATTTCCATTTTGCTCGATGAACTGAATAAAAAGAGCAAAAAAGTTGGTCTTCACATGCACAACAATCATATAGAGGATAAAGGCACAATAATCAGAATCTAAAATGCAGAGAGGAAGGAAGTAAACCATAGCATCTACCAAGGGCAATGAATCTCCATGAAATCCTCAAAAGAAGAAATTAAGTGAAGAATCACTCTAGGTTGGCAAGCTTTCAGTAGAGAAAGGTCAACCTTAAAGGACAAGAAAATCTCATTAGTCCTGAAAAGAAGGGTATGCAACCAATGCATCCTCCTGATAGTCACCTATGGAGCTGGAACAAAGAACTTAACCAAAAGATTGACCCACACACTGAAAACCATGCAACATGCACAGGAGAGAATCATGCTTAACATTACATGAAGAGATCACATAGTATGGTTTTAGACAAGAGTCAGAGATGTAAAATTCATTAGAAAACCAAAATGGCAATGGGCTGGTCATGTTGCAAGAATGGCAGACAAGCGCTGGACATCTCAGCTCACAAAATAGATCCCCAGAGATCAAAAGCAAAACAATGGTGCGCAGGAAATAAAATGGCGAGACTATCTAGACATGTTCAGTAAGTGTTGGCTCCGCGACGCCCATGATAGAAAGGTCTGGCAAATCTTGGAAAGGTTTATAATCAACGACAGACGCTAAAAGGCTGACGATGAAGGGGAGATAGTCCGATAGGAAATTTGGCCCCCCCTCCCACCAAAGACTCGATGTTAGAAAGTGCATTTATAGATGAATTATGAAATAAAACTAGTCATAAATTTGGCTATTATTGTTGTGCTTTCAATAAATTAAATTGTTCCATTTGCCTTGCTTTATTAATTTTTCAACTGATCGCATATCTGCGTGATGTCAGATGAACTATAATCGGGATCACTTTGTGCCGAAATGAAAATAAGAGTCTTGAAAATAAAGATGCAAACAAAAAATATTGTCCTTAATTCACAATCGCCATGTAGATTTCCAAGTTTAAAACGAGATTGTTTAATTTCAATGTTATGAATGTGAGGAAGTTGTGGATAAATATATCGGAATCGGAATAAACCTAAGTAATCAATTTCTTATTTGTTGCTTCTTGAATAGTATTTGTGAATATTTTTGTAGTTAATATCTGCCAACGAAGTTGGTAAGTAATTGTTTGTTTACTTTTACTTTCAGTTGACATTTCCTCCTTGTAAAAATAGAAGGGCCGAGACGGAACTGAGGTAAACTGTTTTAACTCGAATTATTTTTAGATATTTGCTTAAAAAACCCAACTAACTAACAGCATCATCATTAACACTGGTTTATTCGAACTGGTGCTCTTGTTAGACAGAAATTGATAAAAGAATTTCTAACCAAAAATATCTTTTTTTTAAAAGTTCACGTTATGTTTATAAGATAATATGAACCGGGTCATTTTCGACGAAGTTGAAATATAGAAACAAATGAATCATACTTGGTTTTTGGGGGTTTCTTTTTCAAGTAAAAACTGATTTCGTGAGTCCAGAACAGTTCAAGTGAAAAAAGACGAAAAGACCTTTCAAGTCCCAGCAAGGCAGGTTGTCAGGCATATCAATCAGCTGTGTCATTAATTGGCTTTTAAAATTGACAAACAGAAACTAAGTAAAGAATTATACCAGCCTCAAACAGGAAGCATTCCTTCTGCTGATAAAATGCTTTCCTTGTCTTCTACTTGGAAAAGCGGCATTCATGAAAAGCTAAGGAACAAAAACAATGTCTTCATTTGTTTGTGTTGTTGAGGGCGGGAAAAACGAGAACGAAAGAAGAGAAAACTTTAAAAAAATGAATGAATACGAATCATTCAACATGAAAGGCCCAAGTTAAGGTTTCTCCTTTTTTTTAAAAACCTGGACTAATAATTTAAAGACAATGACAAGACGCAGATTGTGGATTATTATTATTTTTTTTATATTTGACTTCCACTCTTCAATGATAAATTTCCAGAATAAAAAAAATAGAAAAAAGATTTCCGCATGTGATTTTTTAGCTTTCAATCTATAAGACATTTGATTCCCACAGGAAATTAGTGATTTTTGAAAAAAATAAGGTTTTAGTGAGGTGCATATGTGTGTGTGCGGGGCTAACTTCATAAAAAAAGAAGTAACCGTAATATTTCCACCACCAGCACCATCATAATAATGTTAATAATAATAATTTACTTCGTTCGAACATAAATTACGAACTCACATAGCTTGTAACTGTTTTTACGGTCAGTTTGAAAAATGTATTTAATTTATGAAAAATAACTTTAAAAAAAAAAATTCCTCAAATAAAAAATGTGACCATTTCTTTGGTCATTTTAAAATTCAAGTTTAAATTTTCATTGTGTTATGTTTTATGTTTTTTTACAATTCGAAACAATGTTATCGGATCAAATGACGGTTCTGGAATGTGTCAATTTCTGTATTTCTGTTCTCCCTTTAACTCAGCCTCTCTATTAAAGATCTGCCTCTTGGACTGCAGGTGATTTACGCAGTACGAGAGCTTTAACAGAAGCTAAGCACTATGTGCTTATTTCGAGATGAATTTCTATTTTTAAAAATCGGCCAGCCCCCCCCCCCCCATATTTTATAGGGATATTTCCAAAAGCTAACTAACTAAAAACCTGCCTAGTGCCACCAAGAGTACCCACAGAAAATTTCATGGGGTTACGTAGAGTAGTTTTTGCGATAGGCAGTCACATACATTTGGTGAATCATAAGACTGTCACCATTCAACTGTATGACCTGGCATTCCTATTTTTAATTTTGGAATTTACCCTCTCACATTACACACTAATAACATCAGAAGTCGACTGATTTCATTCAATTATTTTATTCATTCACTTATTGTGCATTTTTAATCCAATTCTTGGTCTTATAATTAGATTATTGTTTATTTTGAGTAATGTAAACTTGGCGAACCGTTTCTACTTTTTCAAATCTAATAAGCACATATATACCATATGTCATGAGATGAAGTGATATGTTGAATTATTTCAAGTAATGACTGTTGTTTGTTCACTGACTCTGACGGAATCATAGTAATTTCGTGCATTTTTACAGCAGAGTATATTTTAGTTCCTTTTCATGCCAGAGGGATTGGCTGATATCAGGAAAAAACAAACACTATTAAATCCTTTTCAAGCAATAACCATTGTTTTAAAAGATATGAATAATAATTTTCTATTAGGATGATTGTGTATTTTATTTGAACAGCTCTTTAATAAGAATAAAAACTTTCATTTGTGGCCCATGGTATAATTTTCAAACAATGGTAAAAGAACTTTATACAAACTGTACTTTATAATTAATCTATCATAAAAATTAAAAAAAACTCAATTCAAAACAATGTGTTGCGTACACGTTGGAAATTTTACACTCAAACTTAATTCCATCTGTCAAAAACTTTCTTAAAATTTATCAAATAATACGTCGCAGGTATTTGTATATATATATATAATTTGTCTGTAACAACCCAAATCAACTAAATAAGAGAGATGACTATTAAATGCTAATTATAGAGTATTTACTACTTGCATAATTTCATATGTGCCGTAATTTTTTGTGAAACGAGTGCATGAATAAATAAAACCGTTAAAATAAATCTGCAAAATACCAATAATTCATTTTTAAAAAAGGTCACAAAACCAATGACCACCTAATGAACAATTAAAATTAATTATCAGTAAGCCCGAACGACTGAATGATTCCTCATCATTTCTTTTCAATCCTTTAAAAATGGTTAAGTGGTGAGGCCCAAAATTACAAACAGAGAAGGTCACTTTATTTTTAGCGATTCTATATTACGTTCAGTGATACTCCTTGAGGTTTATAAGGAAGTTGATGAGGTGACCTTGGTCCATTCAACCAAGAATTGATAACTGTTGGTGGGGGGGGGGGGGGTAATAATAATAAATACAGCATGGAAATCTTTGTCTACATGTAAAATATTTAAGGAGTTATTTGGAAATTATGCACCAGCAACTTTTTTATCACTGAATTTACACAGAAAATATCGAACGAGAAATGAATTATGTTTCCAGATTTTTTTCTTGAACTGCAAAAATATGATAATCTTAACAAAAAAATCAACCAATCATTAAATTGTCCACGAACAAACTTAACAATCTTATGAATTTAGATATTTAAGACGGAACAAAAAAAATCGATCCAAATTGATTATGTAATTTTACTGCTAATCGTTTTGTTTATGTCAGAGTTCAGTTGTTATTTATCAGACCGTGTCTTTCATATGGAGAGAAAATCAAATTAATTTCAGCTTTTCCATATCGTTTCCAGGGGCACGAATTGAACTATAAATAGGAATATTTAATTCTTATATAATCTTTTAGTGGCAAGTTTTTTTAAAGTGTAATAAATTGGCAATACCTATATTTTATTTTCTAATATTTCGCTCCTCCTCTGACTGATGAAGATCCATGTAGTACCAAAGGAGGAGCGACATATTAAGAAAAAATAAAACAAGGTTTATCTTAACCAATTTGGTATGTATATAAATTTTGAATTTAATTTTCCTTGAAATGGTTCTTGACTGCAAATCAATAACAATGACACGTGACAAATGCAGTCTGAAGAAATGACGATTGAAAACAAACTCTGCCGACAACGACCTTTGTCTACTGGTGCTACCCACACAAAGTTAATAATAGACTAATAAGATAAATACTAAATGACAACACACTATATTCCTATCAACAACAAAAAAGTGGTAAGCGGACGTTTCAGTCGTAGATAATTCGACAGCAGACGTTTCGGCTTTGTTTTGCTTTTTAAGACGGATTAGAGGTTTATTTGAAATTTGATTTAAAATCAAATCTGATGCAATATACAATAATTAATCAATCATCTAATGTATGCATGTTGGTTTTTAGTGTTTTATAAATCATCTTTTTATAGCTACATTTTTATTTATTTTTCTTATTTTAAAAAGTGTATACGATGGGTGAATATTCTTACTTTTACCAAATGGCAAAAAAATAAGGGACATTTTTCTCAATTAATTTTATGCAAGAGTTGAAAATGACACACATGAATAAAAGAACGACTCAATGAAGTAAACACATAAATTGTATCATTTTCGCCTTTGAAAACAAAATTTGACCGAAAAGTACACAGCCGAAACGTCCCATAACCACAAAAAATACACTGGTTTCAGTAGTTAGTTAACCCAAAATTTTGACAATTTTTTTTTTTCAACTTAAAAATGTTTTAGGGTTTGACATGTGGTTCATGTTACTTTCCACGTCTTAGTTACCCCCAATTTACGACATGGAAAGTAACATGAACGTCTAGGTTTTGTTTACATAAATAAAAAAAATGGAAAATATGAAGGCAGTGGACCTAGGAAATGGATAAATAAAAATGATGCAGAAATTAAAAAAGAAAAAAAAAGAAAGCTAATAATAAATGAAAAGACTAACCGGCGAGTGAGATATTTATACCTTGATTAGTACGGTTAATTAGTTCCATACTATTCAAAACAGCACTATTCAAGGTCTGAACAGAATTAATTTTTTTTCTCCAGTTTATACTTACTTACTTACATTAATCTGCACAGCAAACAAATGCTCTAACCGTACTACATTAAAAACCGCACTATTCGAAGTATTGCTTGTGTTATCACCGACAAGAACTCTCACGTACACGCACATCGAAAATCACTTGGTTACTTTCTTTTTTTTCTTTGGTTTGTAAATACTAAAAAACTTGGAAAAAAATTAAGGATTCAGATACACACATCTTTGAATTGTTGATAGAAAAAAAAAGGAGGAAAATCGCCTGAGAGTATTTTGATTTGAAAATATCAAAGATACGTTGCTTCTCACCTACAAGAACAACATTAATTTTAGGCCATGTCGTTGGGGTAACATTGTCTTCGACTACTACTTTTTCTTCGTTTCTGTCCGATTCACAAGAATAACTTTTCTGCCTTTCAGCATTTTCCTTCTCCTTGTTTTGATCGCTAGTAACATCCCCGACATTGTCCCTTGTGAGGGAATGACTTTCAAGGGGGTGGTCCAGCGAAAAAGTATTGAAAAAAAAATGTAACACCAAATAAATCCTGACGACAGAGTCGTCTGCAACTTTTCGCAGCTGCTAAACAACTGAGATCAAAACACACGGCCGACCATCGCCGATGAATACCGGGAATTTACGACAGGCTGACTTCTCGGTTTTCTATTTGGAATATTTTTAATTATCAAATTTACGAATACGTTTCATTTACAAAATGTATGATCCTTATTAATTTAAAGTGAAAAAAAATCTGAAAATGACACTGTAGGCGTCCATCAGTTTCACCCTTTTTTTTCATAATGCACGAAAAATGTCGGAAAATGACGCTTTCTATTTTAAGCAACATTTAAAAATGAAATCACTGAAACATCAAATATTACCCAAAAAGGCATATTCTTTATTGTGGTTTTAAAATGAACCAACATAGAGCTGTATAAATATATCTGTTCATTCCTTTCAACTGCAAGAAAAAAAAACCCGTCCCTAAAATTGTTGTTTGCTTAATGTTTTGTTTTAGAATATGAAATCATTATAAAATGACGGTACTATTCAAATAATTTTGCCATTACGTAGTACTTGAAAATTATCAGAAATGTGTTCTTCTTGTTTAGGTTCAACCCTGTGAAAATACGGATTTTTACGCATTTTCAAAATAAATAGATAAGGGAGACTACTCTATAAGTAGCTTTTGATAGTTATTTACCTTGACAAGTGTCACAGGAAAGAATATTGACAATCACATGGTGTATTATCTTATAAGTAGATTAATTACACGCCTAAAATCTTTCGAATCAAGTTGGATACCAGAAACTTGAATCTTTTCTTATGTTGGAAATAAGGCATTGTTTAGCCCTTCATACTTTACAATGGAAATAAAAAGTTTGAGAAGATTTGATGGTGCCATGCATTGTGTAAGTTTATTTTTCATTCGAAAAAGTATTTTTCAGGAGAGTTACATGTCATTCAGAAATTCATTATAATCTTCATCATTATGTTCAGGATCGGTGCTACCTATTTGACCAAAATAGGCGGCTCTCTAGGGCACAGACCTCAGAGAGGTGCGGTAATAACCTTTCAGGGGGGAAATTCAAAATGTGATCAAACAACTGGGGGTACAAATTCTCGACGAGGACACATGGAACTTTTGCACCGGTCCTGACCATGTTGTCTATAAATAAGTTAAACAAACTGCCACAAATACTGTTGACAAGTTAACACTAAGAGTGGCATCTTATAGTTATGGGAATTTGCTTCAAGTGGTTGAAGCGTTTTTCTCCGTGGACATTGCTTTTTATTTCAAGTACATGGTTCTTTGCTCGAGATATTCCACTAGGTAGTTTTTATTATACATATATATAATATGTTTCCAAAGAGTTTCATGAATCTGGAAGCAAAAAAGGTACTGAGTATAATTAACGTCCATAATCTTAAAGTATGGAAGCCCCAAAAAAGAAAAAACATTTTTTTAAATCATTATTATTATTATTATTATTATTATTATCATTATTATTATTATTATTATTATTATTATTATTATTATTATTATTATTGTTGTTGTTGTTGTTGTTGTTGTTGTTGTTGTTGTTGTTGTTCTTCTTCTTCTTCTTCTTCTTCTTCTTCTTCTTCTTCTTCTTCTTCTTCTTCTTCTTCTTCTTGCTTACTTGCTTACTTGCTTGCAGTTCATGAAAGTCACCAGCCGGGCCTCAACCAGAGACTTAAGGCTGGCAACCTTGTAAGTTATGAGGCAGGGCTTTTGCATATACAAACGATACAACACTTTCTTGACATACTTGCACATATGCATAAAGTGATGATGTCGTGTGTAGTGCATACATTCACATTGACAAACATTTTCCATTGAATGATATGTGCAGAGGGGGGGTAAGAGCTATTTTCTGTATACTGGGCTCCATGGTCACTTTCTTGAGTAGCGTAAGAGCTCCAAAAAATTTTAGGAATTATTTTGGTCCTGAGTTGTCACATTCTACTGATTTCCATTTCAAAGTCTTTGTATTTTGCGAGTTTCTTGAATTCTTTGACAGCAATAATGATAATAATAATAATAATAATAATAATAATAATAATAATGGTGGTAGTAGTAAGAACAACATAAACACCCTGTACCTTTCGTTCTGCGGGTATTAGCCACCTGTCCTGAATGAGATTACATTTTATGAAGTTGAATTGAGTTACAGTACTTGAAAAAGAAAACAAATTTTAAACAATCGGAACAAGAAATAAATTTGCGCCTTCCGCAGGAACTACCCGGAAACCTACCCTGGGTGAATTTGAAGCTTTTAGATATTGGTTTGAATTGTCTCCCCCCAACAATGTTAAGATTCCAGATGAGACAAAAGAACCAGACTAAGTGAACAAGCGAAAGAAAACTCTTTCTACACCAATGTCATGATACTTTTCTTGTAACCGCGAGAAGACAAGTGGACATGATAAAAAATGTATTGTGTCATTTGCTCTTAGATAGGCTTACAAACCGACAAGAATTAATTACTGGGACAGTTACAATTTCCAGCCATTTTGACATCATGTATCACAAAAGTAATAGATTATTTTATTTAACAAAACAAAACAAAAAAAAAAAAAAAGAAAGGGGGAATGTCCACGTAAAAAAACTTAGAAAGCTCGACTAAAATCGGGGCAACGAACGAAAACACATTTTTGGTAAAGCCAGAATTTATGGTTACCTTTATGTGAGTGAATAACCTCTTGCTAAAAACTCTCTCGCTAAAAAGTGTCGGAGTCTGAGTTATGCGCATGTACCGAGAGGAAACCTGATACGCAGGTCTCTCTCGTACTGTGTTTGTAAGAAGAACTGGTTGCAACTATCCAAGCTCTTCACAAGTAAGTGGAATCAGTGGCAGGCTAATGGTTGATGTCACCAGGGGTAGTAACTCGTGATATCAACCCCCTTCTTCCAGAACTCGCTCTCTTTTCAGGATATCTAGAATTTTGGTGATCTTTTATACTATTCATCATTATTCTCCCATATTAATGAATATGATAAGGCATAAGCCTAAAATCCATTGAGAAATTTTGGAGATATTGAGTAGACTTCCCTTAGCTCATACTTAAGTGTATGAAAGGTAAAAAAAAAAAAACGAAAAATATCCCTCAAACGAGAGTTATTCCTGAATCTGTCCCCAAATTTAACTAACTATTCTTTTCCCCATTACCTTGCCTTCTACTTATCCCATTGTCGCAGATGTTTTATTAGAAAAAAAAAGAAGATTACTAAGAATCTATGTGGTTCATGCATTCGTCTTGGTTTGACCCCCTTTGATGGGGTCACCTGGGGGAGGCCACCCCCTGTTTGGTCCGCCACTGACTAGAGCCAATACTCCCTCCAATTTTTAACAATCACTGTGCGCAAAAATCTCATGAGGTGCAAATGTTTTTCTTTTAACAGAAGTTTGTGCAAAAGTATGTGCGCACTGCATATCATATAATAATAATAATAATAATAATGAGAATGATAATAATAATAATGATAATAATAATAATGATAATAATGATAATGATAATAATAATACTAATAATCATCAAAAGTCGCTGGAAAGGGTTGAATTGAAAACTATTCAGTTACAAAGCTAGTTGACAAATTACCCAGATGCTTAATTTAAAAAAATCTTCACACATAGCTTAATGACAGAATGATAATAATAATTAAGTACTGCGTTATCTTGAGGAAAAAACCCTCTGTACGCCCGTTAATTTCCTTTGTGCGCTGGTTGCAAAACACGTATGCACGCATATGTGCAAAGCTTAGAGGGTACTATGAATGGAACGCGTGCCAAAGCTAAAGAAAGCTTCAGAACAAAGAAGGTGACTTGAAAAAGTCTCGATTAATTAAGAAAATCTACGAACGGCTTCATAGAATGGAAAAATAAGCACCTTAATTCATTACTAAATATGTCAGCTATATAATATTAAAATGACTTTGGTATGAATTTTCACTTCGACTGGCCAAAACTCCAGATACATATCACAACAGACACTTTTACATTAGTCTGGATAACCGATTAACATTTTTATTATCGAAGCTAAAAGTAGAGCGATTAAAACATTCCTATCATAAGAATTAATCACTAGCAATTAAGTATCTAATTTTGGTTAATAATATATTTTGCCAGCGTGTATTTCATCAATTTATGACTGATTGCAAAAGAAAAGCCCTTTTGTTCAAATTTGAGATGGCAGACGAGAATCCTCACCAACCTAGCTATTAGAAATATTAAGCCAATTCTGTAATGCAATCAGGTAAGGAGACAATTGAATTCGATGTTTTTCGTTGAGTCCTATAGCAAACATTTACCCCGGACACTGACCTCAGCAGTCGATTTGGGATCAGTTTGGGGTTTTTGGAAGGTTGGCTAGTTTGTAGAGCCAAGATCACAAGCATTGAGGCTATTCCACAAAAGATTCACCTGCAGTGGATAGGCCATATATCGAGGATAGCGGTCTATCATCTTCTAAAGACCTCCCTGATCAGAGAACTAGTCTCTAACTGGAGGAGAAGTAGGGCTTCACAAAAGAGGTACTATAACCTCTTAAAAGGGACCCTCATCTCCGTCAGTCGGCATCACGAACAACCGACCGAGAGACATGGCTACGCAAGATCTACCAGGCAACTTCCTTCACCAAAGAGAACCCCAGAGCAGGTTCAGAAGGAAAGAGACAGCATTGGGAGCTTCCCTAAGCTGCACTTTATTCAATTATTGTGGAAAGGCCTTCCACTACCGAAGAAGCCTCACTTGCCACCTGGGTCCTGCAACAGACGTGGAAACCCCTCCTAAACATTCGTTCTCGACGCCAAGCCATGACGATGACGATAATAAAGAAGCAGGTTCCCAAGTTCACTTGACGTGACACCTTTAACACTGGCAATCTGGGCGGATGTACATACTGCCGGTTTCAGAAACTGGCATGGGTAATCATAATTCCCATTGCAATGCATTTGTATAGCGAATTTATGCATTTGCTGGGTATTTCTATAGTAAATCATTTACGATACTTTCCTGTTGTGAATAAGTTACAGAGTAATAATTAAATCATCTACTGTCACTCCACAATATGTTCATATTCGAACATCAGCTTTTTTAGTACTCACTGATACTTTGGAATGTGGTCACATGATATGCGGGCGCAGAAAGTACATTGCAGGGTCCAAAGGGTACCCACGGATTTGATGGGATACATCGAAGTAGATAAAACTGGTTGATTAATGGAGAAGGGGTGGGCTTCGAGAGAACCTTTATACTCCGTGATAAAATTCCTCTCAAATGTCTTGGTCACATTCTTAGTCAAATAATCATCTTAACGACAACATTTTAAATAAAGCGACGCAATAGTTTTTATCCTACATTATCGTTTCATTAAGCCTATGGTATTATCCACACAGTTTGACAAATTGATGACAGTCAGTGCTGGATTTAGACTTCGTTTAGCCCTAAGTTATTCAAAGCTTGGAGATTCCTTTAAAAGGAATCATGTCAGAAGCTTATCTAGCTTATGTATAAACCCAACTGTGATAACATTCATTTAAGCTAAACACCTGCCGACATATTCCAGAACAGTTTGTGTAAATATGATTCTCCTGCCAAGATGGTCGTGAAAACACGTAATCCCAGCGTACTTGGTACTTCTGTAATAAAAAAATACTGCATTGAACAGATTAGCTGAAAACCCTACCTACGATTAGTATTTTCAGCTAGTTCATGTGGAAAGACTAAAAAGTCTCAAATAAGAGATCAGAACTATTTTTTAGGGATGCCTTAATTCAATAAGATTTGGTCACTATACAACGTTTCAGCATTTTGAAAGTTACATACAGATAACCATGATCAATGTTTTAGTATTATATAGATAGAGGGATATCAGATCGTTATTATCGGGGTGAGAACGAATGCAGAGCCCGCACTTTTTTTTTTCTTCTTGAATTTTCGAGAACTAGATATGCTGAAAGGTTGCTCCAACATCCCATTAGTAACGACCGAAAATTCGGTGGACATAGCTCAAGCCATATTTGAGTTATACAAATATAGTCATACGGACAGACATTTAGTGAATTTTAATGGAATGGCAGTCATGACCGTATGACAACTCTTTCGCTGAGGGATAGATGGCTTGATTCGTCCGAAATTTTTACACAGCTTGTCTGAAATTTTGCCTGAATTTAGGGGAGAAGTTGTTCCCAGGCTCATTGACTCGCACATCTTTGATGACAGCATCAAACTTTGCATCAGAAAACTTTAAAACTAAACCCCCGATTTCTGGGTCTTTTTCTCATTTAATTTCTTCTTTTTTTTTGATATCCATTTATTTAATTTTTAGACTTCTGAAAAAAAGCTTCTAGCGGGGGACGGACTTCAAGAAACCTATGGCTGACAAAGTAGAAGCTACAGAAGCTCGATATACAAGACCGTTATGGGGGTTGGATGAGTTGCACTGACCAGTAGTCCTCCGCTTACCCTTGTAAACCATTCGTCTGGTAGTCCATCATATACGGTAAAATAAAATCTCACTTACTTTGTCTGTTTTCCATTGGCTCTGACTTGGGAGGCGTCTCAATTTGAGGTGGGAGATTTCCAGAGATGGTGTAAATCTCTTTTAGGACGACACCGTTGGTCTCCTTCTTTTTTCCTGAAAGTAAAAGTGATATGTAAACCAGTGATATTTTAACAGTGATGTTTTAATACAACGTTTAAAATAATACAGGTCTGGTTAGTCACTCAATAGAAACCACCACGTAACCAATATCTCTTGGCAGCGTGCCGGGTTGGGGTGATCAATTAAAAAACTTGAAAAAGGGGTGATCAATGAATAAGTCGCTTCTCTCACCTTTTGTCGGACAGTGATCACTAAATAAGGTTGAATTTTCGAAAGACAAGCGAGCATAAACAAAAAGATCAATTTAGCACAAACTTACATTGCAAATTGTACCTCCCCCGAAAACCTATAATGAACAGGATTTAAAGAAAAAAAGAAAAGAAAAGAAAAGAGAAAAAGGTGTCTGTAGACATAATAAGTAAATGTTAAAATGTTCAGCCCTCTAGATCTATTTTTGAGGCATATACGCGTGATACGTAGCCAGCCAGACTTGAAAACTGAAGAAACTTGTGTTGACAGTTTTAGCGACAGTTCTGGTTGACGATTTCTAATATTTATAAACATTTATTATACTTAATGTAAGTTGTGTAATTTAATAGCCCATATGTAACAAGGATCGGTGTACTTCGATGGGACTCAATCCTTCCTTCCCCTTGATTAAAGCTATCTGTAATTTAGGCCTTGGTAGCCCTTCTTTTGTTTCGTACTTGGCGCGAAAGCCTCTGTTCACGTGCATCGATAATTCTTGGCTGTCCAATACATTCTCGTTGGTTGGTGATTCCCCCACATTCTTAAAACACTACCGATCATGACTGCCGTTTCGGAGAAGCTCTCACCTAATCTTCTGAGCATATCAATCTGGCCTTTATCAAAACCATCGGAAATCTTTCTACTTGTCCATACCAACAACATTCAACAAATCGAAATGAAATACTCAGGGCCCGTTTATCATTTTATACAACTCTATCCCTGATGTGTACAGTTGTTGCGAAATAGTTGCTGCCATTTTGACACAAGTAGCAATATTATGTTAAAGATCATAAGTGTATACGTGCCCGCCACTCCGTTGGCAGTGAAATAGGTTATATCAAGATATAGGTTATATCAAGATAAGAAAGTAATATCTAAGTTAGTGGCAGAAACTTTTCTTTTGCTGATCCACTGTACCCCAGCCCTATTACACCGGGGCACAGTGAATCAGCACATAGTTGAATTTTCCAAATAAGTCCCTGAGTGAAGCCAACCACACATTTTCTTCAAGTATTATTGAACTGTTGTAGAGGTGACGAAAAGTGATCATAAAAATCTCTCAAACATCTTTTGGCAAAAGTTGAGCACACTAAGGGAATAAATAGTACTCAGAGAGCACATACCTCTGTCGATGACATTAGCTGCAGAAGTAATGGTGCATGGATCTGTTAAAAATTTTAATATCTTTCATGGCTCATCTCCTACCCTTCCACAAAATTTGATTGAAATTCATTGAGGACTATCACAGGGACAGACATGAAATAACATAACGTATACTACAATCATCCAATCAGGTTTGAAGGCTTCCTAAGGATTGAGGTATACGTTATTCAAAAGTAAATTGACTGGTTATCCAAAGAATCCGAAGGAAGCAACAGATGACAGGTGGCTGAAGAATACCAGAGGCACGAAATGTTAACATCCATCGGGTGCATGTCCTAATTAAGATCATTTTTCTTCTTATAAATAGCTCTATTTGTTGTGTTGAAAATTGTGCATTGTGATTAAACATCTACTACGGACGAAATTATTTGTCTTCTGTTTGTTTGGGACAAGTCAGACAACATATGCATTATGCACTAATATATATATATATATATATATATATATATATAGTGATGATGCTTGTCCTTCACAATATAATCACTCCGTAAAGGAGTTTTCTCATTTCGAAACTGAATTTATATCAACAAATACAAAACGACTGGAACTTCTAGAATTATCTTCCCTGTAAAAACCGTTACAAGTGTATTGATATCACTTCATTGGAGGTTTAATCATTTCACTTTTATTATCTTTCAATTTGATTATTGTCAAACTCCAACAATTGAGTTTTAAATTTATTTCTATATGTAACAACAATGACGGACGACAATGTCCAGACCAAAAACTAGTGGCGTCATGCACGAAAAACAGTGACACGGTGACGTACGCAAAAACTGGAAAAAATGAATTATATTCTCTTTATCTTTCTGAACTTGATGAAGCAAGGCAGTTTGACCGTAGCTCGGTCAAATTTGTTTTTTTCTCACTTTCACCGCCACACAACAGTTGCCTCTCAGTGTAACTAATCATTTATTTAACTCTTTTAGGGATATTTTTTCTTTTTAATCCGAAGTACTCTGCCATCTGTTGATCAGTATGGGTACTAAACAAAATGGTGGGACACAATATAAGCCTCTGAACCCAAAGATTTAAGAAGATAAAAAGGCGACATTAAATATGAACCTCCACGCAGATACCAACACTTCAAAGGAATGAAATTTCATCAACGATGCTCCAAAAAGTTGAACAACAAACACTTGATTTCTGATGAGAATATTTTCGTTGCTATTCAATTGTGCACTTGAGGTGACGAGTGGCTGACTGATGGATGGCGATGGGGTCGATCAACTTTTTCAAGTTGACATCATTGACAACACTCCAACCTATTTTATTTTTGTTTAGTCTCAATGATGCTCAAGAACAAATTTACAACCCGAACATATTGCAAATTTCACAGGGAGAAGACTAGCTGTTAAAAGAAAAGGGTTCCTTTTATGTCCTGGTTCAAAATGGCCACCCCACTTTCTATGCTCGGTAAATTTGAGATAACATGTCAAGCTGGAGGAACCCTGGCTGTACTTTTTGGAGTATAAGATGCATTTATTTTTTTAGAGTTATTATATTGTTACATTTGAAATGTCGTTTTTTTTATACCAAAGCGTAGTGATTTTCAACTTTTTTCATCTCACGACCCAATGAGCTGGGCACTAATATGGTCGAGGCGCGCCATTAGTATTTAAAGATAGATTTGATCATTTGAGAAAATGAATGATTATACTTATATAAATAGAAGAAATAATTTATTAGTTTTATTGCCAAAGTGTATTGTTGATCATGATTTTCAAAAGTTTTTGAAAGTTTTGAACATATTCGTAATTACTACACATTGAAACAAGATGCTATTAAAAAAGATGTCATTCATTCAAAAATATGAGATTAGCGGTTTTACACCACGGATTTCAGGAGAGAACTGGGAATCTAACGAACAACACATTTATTTATTTATTCATTTATTTATTTATTGCATCATTAGGGAGGCCCAAATCTATTTTTAATGATGAAGAATTATCAGCAACAGTAGCCAATGACCCACGAACAACAGTTCGAACATTTTCATATCACGTAAACTCAAAGCAATAAGAAAGGTTAAAAAGTTGGAAAAATTAGTCCCATGAGAACTGAATCAAATGCTCCAAGACAATGACTGATCTCATAATTCTTAGTTGACTGTGTCTAAGCTTAGATAATTGAGTGGCAACTTCTGACTTCATAGCGTACATCCGGTTACAGATTGTATTGAAACAACATAGGAAAAATGACGCTTTTTTTTCTTTCTTCGCCGATCTTTTCATCATTTCGACTGAACTTTTGCATAGATTACGAGTATCCCTAAAATACAGCGAGTTTATGCTGTATTAAACATTTTGATAACTTTTTATCATTTTATTGATGTTTTGATTCGTTTTTCCTACGGGATGTTCGATACGGACAATGTTTACGCTTTTAAAAACTGAAACCAGTGTAATTTGATAGATGAGCTAACATATGTAGAGCCCTGAAGTCGGAGACTACATTTTTAACATTTAGTTGAAAAAATCAACCAATTTCAATAACATTTTTAGAATTCATTTTCTAACAAATTTTGTAAGAAAAACGCTTGAAAATATTTTAAGTTAAAGGTTCAATAAAAGGGAAGACATAATTCATGCTTTCACTGTATTTGTGACCACTAAACTTGGAAAAATTGTGGAGATGGAATATGATCATTAGAGGATAGATTGAAAACTGCCATCTTTTTCAAATAGGTCATATTTTGATTAAATATTAATCGTTTTTTCTCATTTATATCAAACTTCAATTAAAAAAAACACGCCTTAGTTAACGACTTGATAATAACAAGACAATGTTCTAGTTCAGTGGTTCTTAACCAGCTGGGTATGCCCCCTGGGGGGCGTGAATGATCTAAAAGAGTGCTATGAGTCTGCAGGAAGACAGTAAATATTCCTCTAATTGCATGTGGCATTCTCTCAAGAGGTGTTTGTATGATATCATGATGAACATAATATATCGAGATTCATTTTTTTCACTGATTTGCTATACCTATTTCAGACTTACCATTTGGTAGAAAAATATGGAGGCAAGGTCTAACTGCAAAAAGGACGAGGTGGTAAAAAGGTCAAGAACCATGGTTCTAGATCATGGTACCAGACAACCAACTAACCAATCAGAGATATCTTAATATATAATAGCTACTATTTATTGAAAACAAGCCTGATTGGTCGCTCAATAGATATAGTGATGTGACCAATGTCTTTTGACAGCATGTTATGTTGGGGTGATCAATTGAATAATTGGGAAAAGGGGTGATCAATGAATAAGTTACTTATACTACCGAGCACAAACTAACTGATCAATTTTGCATGAAAATATATTGCAAATTGAACCCCCTCTAAAAACCTATTTTGGGGAATGGGGTTCGAAAAACAAAGTTCGTTGTAGACTGAATAAAGAGTAAATGTTTAAATGTTCAGTACTCTCGCTCCATTGGTACAGCACGTGCATGTGATACATATATAGCCAGCAAGACAGCAAAACAGACAGACAGACCAACTTGAAAACTGAAGAAAACTATGATGACAGTTTTGGTTGACGGCTTCTAATTGGATTAGTGCCCAATAATGTAAGCAAAACAAAACAAAACACAAAAAATTATTGGAAATATCTATTCATAATCTATTTCAAGTATGGAAAGCAATCATAATGACTACTCGTTAGTATTGATCTTTAATTACTTTAAAAAAGAGTATACCAATATTGTACAACATACAATTATCTGGCATTAGATTAGCTTGTCTTGAAAGTAATGGCGTTTCCATAAGAACGAAGTTTAAAATGAAAAAAATGACGAAAAATGGTTTAATCAAGCTAGGTTCCATGTGGTTAAAACCCTTGAGATAGCCAACGTGTAACAATGCCAATTCATGGCTGAACTGTAAATATCATTTCTCCCAATGAAAAAAAAAATTGTTGGAAAGTTTATTGCGTCATCGTTAAAGTATCGATCCTTCACTGAACGTTCGTTAACATCAAAAGGATCTCATTTCCTCACCGAAACCTTTGGAATGAACTCCGATCCGAATGGACAGGAACAGATTCTTAGTCACATGCTTAACTGGTATTTCGTGCAGCTTCAGTTACTTCTTGTCTAAGTGTTATTTCATAGAGATAAATTATACAAGAGTCATTTTTGTTTATTATCTTTGCCTACGAAATTGGAGAGGTATATGTATTTGGTTGAGAGTCTTTCAGTCGTATCTTCATCTGTCTGCCTGTCTGTCGACACGATATCTCCGAAAGTACTGGATGGATAACGATGAAATTTAGTGGATGAGTGGAGAATGGGTTAGGAGAGAAGCGAATCAGTTCCTTTCATACATACATACATACATACATACATACATACATATGTACATACATACATACATACATACATACGCTCAAGACTATCCACATGATATCTTCCAAGGTTCTCGATAAAGTTCACTGAAATTTTGTAGTAGGTGTACGATAGGTTACGGAAGAACTGATTAACGTTTGTGGTGGACTCATCCAGAATTAACTCCCCTACGTAATAGTTATACATCAAAATCACATAATGTCACCAAAAATTCATGTCTGCCCACGTGATATCTCTAGAAGCTCTTAATTGATTTCAAATTCTGTGGAAAGATAGACAATAAGCCAGGGAAGAAGTAATTGAATTCAAAGCAGACTGCACAATTACTTGCCCTGACAATAGTATCAGCAGAGGTATGCGCAGAAGTCTGGGTGTTTTCAAGTTTTGCATGTGGATTGATAACTGCAATTTGTAAATAGTAAAGAATTAGATAATTGCAACTTGTAAAATAATGATTGCTCTATAAAATGATATACTACATTGAAAATCAACTTGTCATAAATGGTGTGTAAATATAGAAGAAAACGAAAAGTTTTCTGGACAACCTGATAGATTGGAAATCAATCATTGAAGGTTCGAGCTCTACCCCCTACGGATTCGGGTGAGTTGGGTACAATCAGCGGTACCACCAACCCCATTGCCTTTTCAAACATGCATGTGTCTATGAGACACATACAATGTACAGAGCAACCTTTATTGTTATATACGACATATTTATTTTCTATATAATAATAATATGTATCTCTCTGTTTGCATACCGGAAAAATAGAATTAAAATGATATACTATGTCCTATACGATGTCATTTTAGATGAGAACCTGAGTATTGGAGGCTTGATATGCAGTAGTTAGTAGTTCCCTCCTCAATATCATAAAATAAATAATAATCTAAGAAAAATAAGTAAATTGTGAAATACTGAAATTATTAGGTAATCCCTTCCTCAAAGTTCGTGTATTTCTTTCGGTTTGTTTCGTTCATTGGGTCCCTAGGGTAGCGATTTCCCAAATGTGTTTCCTATATTCGGCACGTTGCAGGTGCATACGTACGAAGGCAGTCCCCGGCGTATCCAGCCATTTCAAATATTTTGGAAATCTGTTGCACGGACTTTAGGCAACTTTGTAACCAATCAGAGGGGATCTTGCTGCGCATGCAAGAACAAAAACTCTCCCGTGTGGTTTATCAGTCGGCAGTTAGACGCCATTGAGTGAGTTGTACATTGTACTGTATGGCCATTGCATTCACAAAGACTGCAATAGTCATTCTTCACGTCTCATGCAAAGTTTCTGGCAGAACATCGCATCAACTAGATCTGTCAGCAACCCCCCCCCCTGCATTCCAGATTTGGTTCCCTATAACTAATGTTTTTTGAAGAGATTTCAGACCATGAACTAAAGTAAGAACCCAACGAGACTGCTGATATTAATCCCGAAAGAGAACTTTGTAGACTGATTTAAAAAGTTGGTAATACGTTGGGATAGATGTGTGAGGTCCCAAGAGAGCACTTTGAGAGGGACTAAGGCGTAATTGCCCTAGACACTTCCCGACAGTTTCATCGCTTGTGTTGAACCTTAACGATTACTGCCCGTTCTTCACGAGGTACATCTTTGAGTGACTCATTTCCAATGGAAAGTCTCTTAAATCATTTTTAGCAGTACGGTCACTAATGACGTAATAGTTTTAAAAAGAAATTCATCTGGCATTTTCAGTGGTACAACAATGACCAGGTTCCAGTGTTGCTGGATCAAAGAGCTACAACTGTATTTGATCCTTTTTTTTTTGTTAGATGTCAGGTCGGAATAAATAAATGTCCGTTTGGATCCACAAACTTTGAAATGTTATACTCGTTAAACATGAAGAGGAAAATTTCCCTCTTCAAGGGGTCGAAAATGGAAGGGAGCTTTTTCCCCTTTAAGTGGTCAAAAGTAAAGGGAAATATTTCCCCCTTCAATGGGTCGAAAGTGAAGGGAACTTTCCCTTCTTTAATGATTCAATAGTGAAGGGAAAATTTTCTCTCTTACAAGGGTCAAAACTGCAATCTAAATTTCTCCTATGGGGGATCAAAATTGAAGGGGAGTTTTTTCCCACTTGCCTGAAAGCTTTTGTCGTTTTATTTATTCCTTAGATATTTTAACCGATCTAGACGGATACTTCAGTTAATGGTTTAAAGATGTAAGCATAAATAGAAGGTAACGATGTGAAAGAAAATATAATGCTATGCAAACATAGTTATTTGTCTTGTTCCAATATTTTATGCCATTTTGCGAAATCGATATCATATTTCTATGTTATTTCGCGATAACGGGCATAAGTTACTTTGTACTCGAGATAAAACCTTTAAACTATATATCAACGTAGGGTCAAACACCTGCGTAAAAAGTTTCTTAAAAGTTATCGTAGACTTTTTTTGAGCGTGCAACAGGGCATGAATCTATTCTCATATCATCTCCAAGAGGGTTGCCTTTTCGCGGCAAATTGACATTAAAGCAGATAATTTTCATTTTCCCATGAAACATACGAATGTTATCGCTTTTTGATAAACGAATAACAATCTTGTCTGATCAGCGCCACCTTTTATATTGATTTTATCAACTGGGATGTAGTTATGCATTTCTTATCTAAAATGTTTTTTGATTGCATATTGAGGAATACTCATAACCTACTTAGATAATAGAGCCCGTTCATCTCAAAATACCCCAGTAAAGAAAGTAAGGTTGCAAACATTAAATGATACTTAATTTGATAAACACCAAAAAGTGTGTGGGTCAGGTGGGAATAGCACCTTGAAGAGATACAGAGATATACCATCTCTTTAAAATTATTTAGGTTTAGCGGACACAAATTCTGTGGAAGAATGAATAATTTCTTCCCTATTATCAAACCTTCGATTACATTTTATTTCAAATGCTTGAAAAGGTAATAATTAGTAGAAGAAATGTCAGGTGTATATGGAGGATGCTGCAAGACTTCATATCCCAGTTCTCTGATTCAACACCATCAGGTGAGAGCTGTGAGGTCAGGAACTGTTTTGGAGCATCCCATTCAATACATATGTATTTCCAACTTTTTAACCTTTCCTATTGTCATTAGATGACGTGATATGGTCACTGTTGAAGTCATAAAAAACCCAATAGTGCTCGAACGATTGTTCGCAGGTCATTGGTCTCTACTGTTGATAATTCTTCATCATCAAGAACAGGTTTGGGTCTTACTCAAGGTTAATTATTAGTGTCCAGAACTAACCCTATTGCACCAATACTGAACCTTTTGCACTTTGGTGTTTACCCTAAATGCTTTATTTGCAACTTGAACAGCATTATATCATAATTTGAAATTTTACTCTAAATTAAGTTCCTGGGTAGACACCATTACTGTTAAGGGCTCATAAGCCTGCAATGATAATAAATTATGTATCTATTTACATTGAACCTACAAAAAATGCAATTACGTTAAATAATCTTTCCCTCGTAGCATTATCGCTATTTTCTGTGATGTAAAAACAATGCATAACCACCTAAAATTAAAGCTGGGAGCCTCTATTGTCGTATGTAAGAAAATGACTTAATGTCGGATAAAGGTTGGAGTCCAAGCGACATAAAACATTGGTAAAGCTTTCATTCTTCACACTAAGAATCATGAATATGGCTCAGTAACAAAGTTGGCCAAATCCAGCTTCCATTTTCGATGATTACCAAGCAAGTCTTGAAAGATTTTGGTTGTGAGTTTGTTCCTAACTGACTATTCTTAAACATGTACCTAAAGTTGCCTTTGTCTAACAAATGTGTACATCAGGTTTTATGCAGAGTGACGTTGTGTGGGCTAGTTTGCAAGTCGTTGCCTGTGAAGTAATCACTTAATGGTTCATGAATATAGGATCTTGTGTGAAAGTTTGCTTTTTCTAATAAATATCTTTGTGGATTCTGAATGTGGTTCAATCATTGGCGTGATCGTCACGCAAGTCATTAATTGCGGTTTAATCCCTAACCGAGTGCTCGCAAGCTCTAACACATTCACACACATATACATGGCCTCTTGTCATGTATATCAATGCAACCAATCCCAGTTTATCAACATTGTCAGCTGAAAGGTATAAAATGCAAAGTGAAAAGGTATGAATTCGTGCCCTAGATTTGTAATAATGATATATAGTGATAGAGATATAATTTGGACGAAGGATCCCCAGTTTTAACTCAACATGATGAGAGCTGAATTATATGGACACAGGTTTGGTCGGGACTAAAGATACGAAACTGTTCACACAAGAGTGTGTTTAAGGCTAGATAAAAGAATTGATAAGTATGTATTAAGGACCTGATAAATGGATTTATCTGCCTCTTGAAGAAGACAGAAAGAAGTTCAAAGGGCAATCTCGATTCGTCTATACCAAAGGATACAAATAAGTTAAAGAGAAAAAGAGAAGGCAGTGAGAAAGGAATAAATAGACTAGAAATCACGCAAAGAGCGCGTTGCTCTGTCTACGTCGTAAAATAACTAAAAAATTCGATAAAAAATCAGTAATACATATAGCTACAGTGCAGGGAAGGTAACAGTGAGTTTCGATTTTTCAAATTTTGGATTATTGTCTTGATACATCAAAAATATCTTTCAATCGAAAAAAAGTCCTGGATCCACCCCAAAATTTGATTAATTCTTTCTTCGTCCATGACCCATCGTTTCACATGCTTTTTTTAACAAATGTATGGACAAACACGAGTCAATACATAGATGTATGGAGAAATAAGATAAAAAAAGAATTTCTGGATTCTTAAAATTATATAATTCCGCTTGCCTCATGGTCTATTGAAATACATTGAAATTCATTGAGAACTATCGAAGATAATGGATAGAAAAACAGACAGACATGAATAAATACATATACTTCTTCGAACTTAATTGATCGAAGTGAAAAAATGTATTCCGGTAAACAGGTTAAAAGAAATAAAGAGAAAGAGAAAAATGATTAGAGAGAAAGATGAATAAATGAATGTGAAGGGGGACTAAGAAAAGAGAAATCAAAGGGAGAGAACTAAAGGAGAATAAAATGGAGAAAGAAAAATCCGAAAAGAGAAAAGTAAAAGATGAGAAAATTAAGAAAAGTCCTTGAAGAGAAAAGTTAGCAACACCATCCTATGTTATTCAGCTTGTTGGTATTCCTGATTATTATTCATTCCTTGTCTGGTGTCATCTCACACCAATAAAGCATGTTTATTTAATTTATTTCAACATGTTCTTGGGCGCATATGGGCAACTATAGGCTTGCTGGCCTGATTTGACTCGTGACAACATTTTTTGTGGTCAACGGCTAATCTAGGTATCCATTCAAAATCTTATATATTTTTTCTCAGAAAGTCAATTACATAATATATATCGTAAAATTACTATTGTTCTGGCTTCACAAATCAATAATATAATAATTGTAATTCATTATTATGCTTATTGTAATACGATCGAATTTTTTTATGCGAATGTGTGGCTCGAATAAGAATGTCTTTCATGGCCTGCTTGATCAAAAAGGCTGTCTACGTTTCTTCCTGAGTTTCTCCTCTCCCCTTATGATGTTTGAAAGCCAAAAGTCAATTGTTGTCCACCGGGACTAAAGCGTAGTACCTTACAGCAATAAAATTAAATTTCTCCTCATATCTTTTATCCTTTCTCTTTTCACCCTGCCCTCCCCCTGCAATGTAATGAACAAAGGTGAGAATGGAAGAAAATACTTATAGATGAACGGGAGCAAAAGGAACTCAACCTTCATTATAGCAGCCATTCAACCTTTTTTCCCTTCCCCAGAAGTCTGAAGCCTAAATATTGATATAGTTGTAGTGGACTACAGGAATATAGATATACCAAGAATAAGCAATGATAATGATAACAGATGTATCAATTCCGTTTGCTTTTGCATGTTATCGTAGTTACTATTGAAACGTAATAAATATGTATGTGTAATGCCCATATCTTAGTCGTCAACATTTGAGGAATTTCGACAGATCTTGCTACTTAAACTAATCCAAACTGTTGGTAAAGCTCTCTATCTCAAACAGATAATCGTCTCGAAATGGAAAGTGACTGCACGGTTGTCCCATCTGACGAGGACATCTTGCAGCTTAGTTAGAGTGAAGTGTATTTTCGTTCCCTTATAATGATCTTTGTTTTAAAAAACGATGGAATTTCCACAGGTTTAGCTAGTTAAACAAGTCCAAAACTACTGATAAAATTTACTATCTCAAACAGAATACCGATAGAGACAAGAAAGGTCATTGGCATTCCTGAACTAACGAATTACTTTTTCGTGTCCTTGATGTTGTCAACATGCCGTTTTGGCTGATCCATTCTATGGCCTTCTTCAGGTGTATAGTCCTTGCTGAAAGAGACAGTCTCCTTTCCAGATGGTGTAATACAAAAAAAAAAAAAAAGAAAGAAAAAGAAAAAATACGTCTTTATTTTTCTTTTTTTTTTCTTTCGAATACATCACCGGAAAGAATTGATCCTCTCTTTCAATACAGTCAGTACACCTGAAGAAGTCCGTAGGATAGATTGGCTGAAACGCTGTGTTGACAACATCAGGGACACGGAGAGAACAGATTTGATTGTTAGAAATATACATGACAAGGGTTATCGACATTGATTTCCTGCTATTAAACTGATTTGGACATGACAGGAGATTGAGGACCATTGAGAACAATCCAGTTTTTTGTTTAATGATTAATTTACTAAAAGTACATTTATGATGTGCAGGAAACGAGTGACAGTTATTCATGTGCCTTGGTTATCACTCTATCTCTTCCAATATAATTAAGGTAGAATCAGATCTCGATTCAGTAGAAGGAAAATGGAGGATTCTAGTGCTGTCATTGCAAATATAACAAGCATTTGTGTAGGTATATTAGTAAATCAATGGCCTAATGTTGAAAAAAAGGATATTCATTGTAAAAAAAAATTCATTCCTTGCCAGCATAGTTCTCTATAAGCTGCACGGGTGTTGCGTGCACTCACACATTTTGCAACCAGTGCACAAAGGAAATAAATGTGCACACAAAAAGTTTTTTATAGGAAAAATATTTAGAAATTCATCATTCAGAAATGTGCACAAGTTGAAATATTTGCGCACACTGACTACAAAGGAATTAGAAAGAACATTGTTTGTCGATGCGTTTTATTTAGTACTAAATATCAATCTCACGGATCGAACATTGGTGAAAATTCAGCCAATATCTACGCGTCTGGAAAAGGACATATTGACCAACTCTCGTGCGATCCCACCCATTAACTATTTCATAAGAAAAAAAATCAATGCTTTCACTATGTCTAATTTGGCACAAGGCCATAGTATTAGAGGGAATCCACTGAGGATATAACGCACAACACGAGTGAAATGTTCTACGAACTATCACACTACAGTAGGTGCCCAATCAGGTTTAGTTTACTAAAGTAGACTCCCATAATTATGGCACCCCCAGGGAGTGCTGTCATAACAAATGTGCCATTATAACGGATGGATTTTTTTAAAAGAATACAGCCAGCAAATAAATTGCTTTTTAATTAAAATTTAAAAAAAAAAATTAAGACAAACGTGCCGCTACAACATCAACTAGTTCCGTTATAGTGAATGCCGTTAGGACGTGCAATTACCGTATCAAGTTTCTTCTCAGACAGTGGTTCTAAAAGTTTAGTCCGTGCACTGAGATCCATGTGAGAGGTTCGCGAAAAGAAAATCATTTTAAGTAAAAGTCATTTCAGAAAATTTGTGATTGCTTATTTTTATCATAATCACCTAATTAAAAAAAAAAAAAAAAACTCTTTAAGGGTTCGCATATATTTTGAGAGCATTTAGTGGTCCATGGAGTAAAAGTTTGATAGCTACTGTACTGGGATATTCCCGATGGTAATTTTTGGAATGTGCATACATTTTCCTCATAATAGTTACACAGGCTGAAATATTTTCTAAAAGGCAAGTATTATATCAATACATTTAGAACGAGTAACTGGGATCCAAATTTTATAATTGATTTCCAGGTGGAAAAATATAAGTGTGATAGACATTAGGTATGTGCAAGGCTTCCACCGAAAACCGGTATTCAATCTCTAGTTTTGAGAAAAAAAAGTGCTGGCAACTTTTGCTCACACATAATCTAGTAGTGGACTGTTTTTCAATCAATCAAATATTTCTCCGGATTTTGAAGCCTTCATTCTGTAAAGATATTAAAAAAATCAATATGGACCAACCTTGTTTCATCAGTTTCAATAAAATTTCGTATCGAGCGGAGACTGTCGCAGAAGATAGTTGGAAGATCAATCTTCGTGAATGTTGTATCCAATGTTGTAATTGACCTTTTCACAGATTATATATCTGTCTCAGTCTTTATCAGTAAGAGTTTGTTTTTTCTTCTTTTGGTATCCTTACTCTAACTTTCCAACACCTTTCTCACACCTTTGCTCATTCTCTCTCTCTCTCTCTCTCTCTCTCTCTCTCTCTCTCTCTCTCTCTCCTTAGCTATTTTCTCTCATGAAGCGCAATGTAGCGCAGTGGTTAGTGCACTAACCCGATGGTGAGTTGGTGTGCTAAAATCTTCAATGGTTTTAGGCTGGATTTGACTGGGAAAGAAAAAAGAAACTCTCCTGCCTCCCTTATTTTCTTCTCCTTCGCCTTGTTCCTTTCTTTCAGAGTGTACACCCTTCCTTTCTTTCTCTTTTTTTCCTCAATGAACTATTCCCTGTTCTCTTTCTCTTTCTTCCTCTCTTTCTTTGCTTTTTTCTCCTATAGATTGGTCTCCTTTTTTTTCTCTTCTTTCTTTTTTCTTTCTTTCTTTCTTTCTTTCTTTCTTCCCTTTTTTCCTTTATATTATTCACTTCTTTGCTTCTTTTTTCGCTTTCTTCTTTTCCTATAGATTGTTCATCCCTTCTTCTTCTCTCTCTCTCTCTCTCTCTCTCTCTTTCTTTCCGAGTTCACAACTTTCCTTTTCGTACTTTTTTCTTTTTTCCTTCTTGTTTCTTTTTTATTTTTTTTCTGCCTCTTTGAGAAACTTCTGCCCAGTTTTCCAAGTTTCCGAAATTCGTCTTTCTGTCCAATGGCCTCCAGGCAACGCCTCGATTTCACTCCCCCCGAGGAATGCGTCAAATTACCCGATCACTTTCAAGCCAAATGAAAAGAATCGTAATCCCCTCCTTCGAACATTTCCATTAACGATCCAATAAATGCACTCAACACCAACCAGTCATTAAAAAACGTGTTATATTTTCGATTTTCAACATCGGCCAGAGGCGTTTTTTTATAACACTCGCCTTTCCTCATCTTCTTCCCCTCCTTCTGCTACTCATTGTGATCCTATCACCATCGTCATTTCCCCTCCTTTTCTTATACGGATATTTCCTCTCTTATCACATTGCAAGGCTAAAACAGGTAGATGGAAGGGCAGGCGGGCCAGGTGGCCTAAAATTTTGAGGGGCCTATTTCCTCTGATTGGGGCGAATACTATTGTAATGATTGCTTCTCTATCGTCTTTTATACAATTATAATAAAATTGCTTGCCATAAATGTTTTTTTAAAAATAAATTGATCAAATTCTTTCAATTGTTGTGTTGTAAGTACATCATATACACTACATGTGCCAGCACATACCAATACATAAATCATATACATTTAGCACAAACTATAAAATACTTTATAAGCAGTTTGAAACGGGACCCACTTTTGTCATGTGGCGTGGGTCTATAACCAGCTTCATCCGGACCTGCCCGAATCCCACGCTCTCAACCTTTCATGCATTTTTTTTTCTCGTTCGATGTCCTGAATTCCTACTTGCTCGTTCTTTGCTTTTTTAGAAACTGTCTACTAAAATTGGCACCAAATCTACCAACATAGGTTTCTTAGGTTTTTTAGTTGGTCTGGCTGGCCTACTTTGTATGTATGCATGTTCGTATGTATCAAGCTTACAGGTCGCACCTATGGAGTTAGACGACTAAAAATTCCTTTTTTGACCCCACCCCTACCTATTTAGATTTTTTAGAAAGGGTGTCCCGTTTGTAATGTAAGTTTATGTGTAATTGTTCCTTACTATGTGCCTGACTGTATTCATGCTTATTTTTTTTTTATTCAGACTTTTTAGTGATTGAACAAAAGGCGAGAAAAGTGACTTATACATTGATCGCTCCTTTTCCCAATTCGTTAATTGATCACCTCCAACACGACATGCGACCAAAAGACGTTGTGCAGGTGACAGTTTCTATTGAGTGACTAACCAGTCCTGTTCTCCCTTTTCTTCACAGTCCTAGACAAAGGATTACTGTATATGATCAATTGATAGTCCGAGGATTCCCGGTGCCCCGGGAAAGGTGAAATACGACACCCTTTAAAGTACACATAGTGCTATTTCATTCATTCATTTATATTTTACAACGAGAAAAATAAATACATGGGAACAAAAGTCATGAGAATATCCTTCGGCAATTATTTCTTTCAGTTTCATTTTCCCATTTACATTTGGAAAGCCCTTGTGTCTCAGGCATACAACAGACGTCCCCTAAAAGAGATGTGGGTGTATCATTAGCATTTATTACGTGTGAGAATGTATTTAGGCGTACTTTCAGCTTTTGCACTTTTAAGAATCGAAATTGATTGTGTGGATGGTTGTTTCTTGAGTGAAAATCTTCGGAAAATTTGAGTTTTGCCTTTCCGACTGATCTGCGTTATCTACTTATGGCCATAGACAGGGTCAGGCCAGGGTGATTGTGATGAAAATCAACTATTGTTAAGATGAAAGAAATACTGGTAAAAGAATGTAAATAAAAAAAAATTGTAGAATATGAAGGTGACAATTGTACCGATCATAAGTGTTTGGGCTACACCTGAAGTATCTTGATAAAAGATTGAAACAATTGAACTAACTAGACGTCCTTATCTCTAAAGCCATTTAGATGCTGGAAAGATTGTTAGAGTACAGAAAAGTCACTGGATCTCTTGCGCGCGAGAGCTACAAAATACTACTGCTTTAAATACGGTATTTGACGGAATATGAACCCCCTCTTATTTCATCAAAAAAGCCTCAAGAGGTAAGCATAACCTTCGTTGTCCAGCCTCACATTGGCCAGAACTTGAGGAGGGGTGAAAAAGATAAGAGGGATTCAGGAAAATGCGTTTTGAAATAGAATTGAAATCCCTTTTGAAATAATAGGGATATTCCCGAGTTCAACAATACAGAAGCTTGGCTGCACTAGTTAAATTCGATTGCTTCATTAAAATCTAAAAGGTAGACAAAACAGAATTGATCTTTCCATTCAATATTATCCTAAAACTACGTATCCCAATGCAACTCCTTTATTAGTAATCCCTGTAATAAAACAAGTCGACCTGAGCAGAGAGAGTGAATTCGTCATCAGTTTTTTCATACGTAACTCTTATCCATGCATGACGTCAGCAGTTGTTGGTGTGGTCATTGACATTGTTGTGACAAACGAAAATAGAGTAAAAACCCAACAATCCAAGTAGTCGGACAAATAATGTCGGTGAGGATACTGAGAAAGGCTCTGAAGTGCTAAAGAGACTTGATGTCGCATGACTGGTAAATATTGGTGCGAATTAATTCCCCACTTTTTCCTTCCACGTTCAAATAAAACTGCCGAATCGTCCTGTCAGAAAGAACTCCGAACTTGATTTGATGTTTCTTATATGCGATCAAATGTCTGTTTCTTACCTTGAACTCTAATTTTTGGCTTGGACACTAACCAAAAACAACAACCACCGTTGACTAAATCCACAAAAGCTGAGAATAGGAAAAGAGTAACTAAATGGATCGAAAACAAACCTGTGTTGACAAATGTCGCTGCTCAAAGACTAATGTCCGACCCATGTACACAATGTTCCCTCTAACTTTTAGTGGCCCATGCGCGTAGCAATCTTATGCAGTGCAAATTTATTCCTGTGTGCAATGAATGTTTGTGCAAATGTAAACTTGAAATTGTTTCATGATAATTTTGGGTAAAGGCAATCTCTCATGGCTAATAAAACGTATTTGCATATTCAATATAATACTCGTATGATCGCATTCTACGAAGTATCGTACTTGTGCAGTATTTCATTTTACACTGTGAACTACTTTGTTCGATTCGTCGTTCCATTAAATAAAACATCAATGAGTATTTATTTTTTGTGATCTATTGTCGAAATAGATCAATGGAAACAGCACCCAACCTTTCACAGATTATCAATATACATTAGGAAATGGTCAAATCAAAACTCATTCAACAACGAAGGAAGTTGATAAACTATCCAGATGCTTAATTATAATTATCAATTGCTCTCTCTCTCTCTCTCTCTCTCTCTCTCTCCCTATATATATATATATATATATATATATATATATATATATATATATATATAATCGAATGTGGATTCGCTACACAAACTAGTTCATGTTTCTGCTCTCTCCGGGCCTCATCAGGCGAATCATTCGCCTATGTAGCGAATCTACATTCTATTATTCATTTGTTTCCAGTTTTTCTCTCAAACAACTTGACTTTCATAGTATAAAGTTGAATGTATCGAGCTCTCTGTGAAATAGATATGGAAAATAATAAAAATCTAAATATTGTCAACCTTGGACTCAGAAATTCGAGAGAAAAAATAAAACAAAAAATTGGCACCCCAGGATTTCCATTTCAAATATTTTAAAATGGTCCCTTGATAGTTTTTTTTCACATGATTGTCAAAACCTTAGCAAAAATTGGCCGCATTTGATAGTTGTTTACCCTGCAAATGAAGTTGGAGAGGTATATGCGTTCTGTCCTCTCATCTTTCAATCTATCTATGTCCGTGGACACGATACTTCCAAAAGTTCTGAATGAATTTCAATAAAATTTTGTGGAAAGGTGGGCCATGAGCAATGATTCAATTATGGGGCGGAACCAGGAATTCATTTTCGGTCGAGAAATATTTTTCCATTTTTTTCCATGTGTTTATGTATTCACTCATAACTGTTCACACGATATTTCTGAAAGTTCTCGATGAATTTCAATGGAATTTCGTGGAAGGGTAGGTAACAGGGTAGAGAATGAATTACTAAATTCTGGTGCAGATTCAGAAATTTTTTTTTCGATTGTATTGATGTATGCCTTCGGCAGAGGTATGGGCTCTCTGTATATTTCCCTAGTTGAATATGACTAACAAGCATTTTTGAGTCATTTCATTTTTGATACTTTGAAATTCTCAGACGGACTCGTTTTTTTTATTCAGCTCATCTAAAATGATACTAACAAGGCAAAGCTCATTTTTTTTAAATCTAAAACATTCAAAACATTGGCTAGCAAGCTCGTCTTTCAATTTATCAATCAGGCGCGTACCGAAGGGGGTTATATGCGAGTACACATCCACTGCTCTGTGTCGACTAATTTCTCCCCTCATTCGGCCCACACGCCCATTTTGTCAGTAAATTAAAGGTTTGAACGCCCACTTTGACGCCATATTAGAAGCCTGTACCATACAATGAAAATAATTAAGTACGCTTCTGTTATGTATAGTGTAATTTGTGTTCTATGGAAAGCCCACTGTTGTGATTTTGTACTAGACTCAACTAAGTAAATATCATTCAACTCACCATCTTCGTCAAGCTCCTCAAAAACAGTACTTTTTAAACTGGGGAAGGTGTCACCCAAGGATGAATGAAATTATTTTGTGGATGTATGATTCAATTTTCTGGTATCTATATTTTTATGAAGAAACACATATATTAAGAAACAGTTTCTGAGAATCTTATTCTAAGATTATTGTTTACTAATTTCATGTAAACTAAAAAAAAACCTCTATATTCTGTGTTAATTTTGTCATCATTCGTTGTTTTCTTGAAATATTTTTTGGATGTTCAAAAGCATGAATAAGATAAAGCCTAAGAAATGAGTTGATTCATGTTCTGCGCTCATTATACAATATACATTCTATATATAATTAGACACAAGAGAGAATAAGACGAAAATGATTAAAACACAAGGAAATTTAGTTGAGGGTGAATAGAATTTTCGTTTCTAAAATAGAGAAAAATCTTTTCTTTGAATCTCAGTGTTAGATTCGTTAGACAAACCATTTTAGAAACGAAATCGAGAGTATTAGCCACTTATGGGTGACAGTTGATTTATAACCTATAATCCGGTCTTGATTATGATCTTCAACGTCAATTGGTCTGTAAGAATATTGTCAATATTAAACCAGTCTGCAGAGCAAAAAAAAAAAAAAGAAAAAAAGTCGGAGATCCTCGTTCTACATCATTCAACTCCCGCACAGGCATGTTAGTAAAATACAATAATGAAAATCATTCAGGAAACGAAGGAGGGTTGGGGTAATCAAGAGTATTTGTTTCCTGAGGCTTTCGGCACGAAAATGCCACAGTCAACAACGAGATTTATGAAGAAAATGTCAGTTCTGTTCACTGCTTCATGCATTAATTTATTTCATTCTCCTTGGTTACTCAATGGCGTGATTTTGTTCTTACGCCTCAGATTTAATGGTCCCAGTCCGGATAAGATTGCAACGACGTCTTTATCTAGACATCAGAAACAAAATTAGCCAAACATTAACGTTTTTCAATCAAATGCAGGAACAACACCGATTTTCCGGCTCCCTGGTTCCATAATTGTATCAGTCTACCAATTTCCGAACCAACAGAGTTTGCGTAATAGTTATTCAATAATACACATCTGACCCACTAAATATGCATATCTTTAAAAGCATTTGGACATTTACAAACCTAAATTAAACAAATATCAAACAGGAATTGAATGGTTAAATACAATAGATTAATGAAAAAGTTTGTAAGATCACAGCATACAAGAAATTGAATTTTGTCGATCGTCTTTTCTAATCAATAAGCAAACCAAAAAAAGCAAACACATTTCTGTCCAATCGACAAGCTGTTCATTCAAATCAATTTCAAAGCCAATCGGGAATTCACATAGATAATAATAAGCAATGTGCAGATGTCTTTATTCATGCTAGGAGATGCAACCGACATATTAAATAAGTATTTCTCTAGTGTAACTGATGTAGTAAAAGAGAATTCCATTTATGTTCTAATGGCTAAATAAAAATTTGAAGAAAAATAGAAAAAGTAATAAAAAAACAAAAATTCTGTTTGTGGTCAACAGAGCGTTCTTCTCCAAACTCTTTGCAGTGAAAATCTCTATTATCCACGTATACAAAATGCAATGCGTATCCATGTATTTCATATATACTGTCATTTTTGACTACACAAGTAAACTAGTTATAAATAATCAAGGTTCGTCTTCGCTTCTCGATTGGTTTTCTTCCGAGTTTTCACTATGTATTTAAACCGGCTTACTCACTTTCGCACCGATCACCGTGACCAATGGTAGAGTACTTGCCTCCTGTTCGATAGGCAGTGGCTCAATCCATCGCCGAGTCATACCAATCAACCAATGTACTGTAATTGTACATAATACCTCTCCACTAAGCACAGGGAAACTATAATCGAAGAACCTCTATCCGAGGTTACGGCCAGAATCACGTTGGATACACCGGTTCTCATTAGATCACCAATGTTAAGCAACGTCAAGCCCAGTCAGTATGTGGATGGGTGACCATTGGAAAATACCAGATGCCGTATATCTAACCCAGCAACACCCTCGATGGGGATACAGGTGGAGAACAATGATACATACATACTCACTTTCGTGCATTTCACTTTCACTGTTTTCCATTTAACTCTTTCGGTACGCATGGGGCTCATAAATCCTGAGGTCTCAATGACCGTTAGGATATATATGTCAGTAAATCTCTTTCAGAAGTCTTACTGGGATGTACATATCACGAAAAATAAAATAAATGAGATTTCCCTGGTTATACCGGCTTTTATAAAAACAGATGATGAAATTATCTCAGTATGAAACCTATCCAGAAATTACATGGCTGAACAAGAAAGACCTGTTGGCGGAGTAATCACATAATTCAGCATTTTTCATCTGTCAATGGATTAATATCTAACGGGTCGAATGTGATTTTGCTTCTTTAAAACATGGAAAGTTTCTGATTTAATAAAAGAATTGCTTTCTTTAACCATTAAATACAAATTGATATTTTTCGGCTTTTTAAAAATAATCTTTTGAAAATGTGGGCATTAAACAATATGTGAGTTGCTGATATGTTGAAATTTTTTTTTTTTCATATCTCCACCGATAATCAATTGGCCATCGGCACGACTTGTTCTACTATTAGTGGAATAAGATAGTGATTATCAGTTTCGATACTGACAGTACATCTCTCTCTCTCTCTCTCTCTCTCTCTCTCTCTCTCTCTCTCTCTCTCTCTCTGCATACCCCGTTTTAATCTTTCGTTTTCCCTTTCATTTTCATCCCCCCTCTCTTCCTCGATTTGCTTCTCTTCGTCACCCTCTTTCTCTTTTCCGGTTCCCCCACTTACCTCATCTCCATCCACCATTTCCCCCCCTCCTTTGTCTCTTTTTTTCGTTATTTCTTTTCTTTTTTTAAAAAACTCTTTCGATACCACGCCTCTTAGTTGTTGATGTTTTTGTTGTTATTGTTATTGTTGTTGTTGTTATTGTTGTTGTTGTTATTGTTGTTGTTGTTATTGTTGTTGTTGTTGTTCTCCCTTTAGCATACTCACTCTCCCTTACGGTCTCTGTCTGCGCCCCTCCCCCCCCCATGCACACTGATGTCGTAACAGCATCAAAAGTTATTATTTCACTCGGGCATGATGAATCGATCCCAAGAACCACTTAACGGATATGGTTTTGTTTTACTTTATATTTCACTCCCATTACCAAAGGTATATAGTAAACAACAATATTAGGTTTTACGTTGTACCGGTAAACCATACTTACAATTGTATCTCCGTTATAAGAAATGGCGTAAGCAGGAAATGCTCTGATCACTAAACAGAAATTCGAGCTGAAATCATGTGATGAACCATGCTCTATCAATTTTGGCTATTGTTCCCTTAGTTGCACTTCCTGAATTTATATATATATATATATATATATATATATATATATATATATATATATATATATATATATATATATATATATATATATATATTATATATATATATATATATATATATATATATATATATATATATATATATATATATATATATATATATATATATATATTGAGGAAGTGCAACTTATATATATATATATATATATATATATATATATATATATATATATATATATATATATATATATATATATATATATATATTCAGGAAGTGCAACTTAGGGAACAATAGCCAAAATTGATAGAGCATGGTTCATCACACGATATATATATATATATATATATATATATATATATATATATATATATATATATATATATATATATATATGTATATATATATATATATATATATATATATATATATATATATATATATGTATATGTGTGTGTGTGTGTGTGTGTGTGTGTGTGTGTGTTGTATGGAGTGATGTATATCCACCAAACCAAATCTATCATTCTCTTTAGTTTTGAGGAGGGTCATAAAAATTCAAAGAGTTTTACGGACGATTGAACTCCGTCTTATTGTTTGTGTCTTTGTTAAATGGATTGGCTAAAACGTCGTGTCAACCACACAAGCATCAAGGAGTTCAGTTATCCGAAAACAAAAACTCTATGAAAATCTGTAATTGTATTAAAGCTCAAATTAAACCATCCTTTATATGAAGAGAAAAGGAAGGGGCGCCAGTACTTGGTGTTTGAGTGCAAGTGAAGCCAGCATTTCGAATGATGATTCTCAAGGCCCTCTTAATCATTAAAGGCTCTCTCCATCATGAAAAATAATTCAGTACGCCCTCCACTTTAATTTGAACCTGTTTCGGATAAAATTAACGGATTAAAAGAATACATACGCCATTTTGTTTTGAAGCAAATGAAATCAACTTCTGCTTGGATCACATTCAATAGAATGAGATTAATCAAAAAATTAGGAGAAATGAATAAACTGATTGCTGATAACAAAAACATCAACAATAAATAAACCCAGAAAAGGAATAAAACAAGTTTGGTTGTGCTAGGGTCAAACAGTCTTGGCTCATTAAAATCAAAAAGGAAAAAACAGATTACATCTCTCCATACAATATTATTCCACGATTTAAGTTGGGTTTTAGAAATGGGAATGAATTCGTCATCAGTTTTTGCAGACGTCACTGTATCAATGTTTTCGGTCTGGTCATTGTCTGGTTATCTTTTGTTACGTACAGAAGTGAAGTAAAAACTCAATAGTAGGAGATTGACAATAAAAAAAATCACCTCTATGTATTTTATTACCTGACTCTAGAGGCGTAGCTTAGAAGGGGGAGGGGATATTTGAAATGCCCTTTGTCCCCCAATGGTGGCGGTGTCCCCGAATGTTTTATAAATAGTACTTCACTAACCTGCGTTTTCACGGACATTTGCTACAATAACAACGATATATTTGTGAATATGAGGTCTGTCCATAAAGAAACCGGACTTATTGAAAAGGCGCGTCAATTAGACTGGTATGTTATGCAGGAGTGTCTTTCACCTTTTGTATAAAACAAACTCTCCATCAATCTGTGAACGGATGCAGCTGATGTGGAATGATAGGTATGAATATTGAAAGCTGAGATAGATGATGGATAGTTATGAACATATTAAACTGAGATAGATGGATATACACAATAGATAAAAAATAATATACAAAAGCTTCCCTAATTCTTAAATAAATATCTATAGAATAAACAATTTAGAAAATAAATACAATTGACATGGGGTTCAATAAGAATTGAATCAAATTTAAAATGCCATAAAGTTAGAAACATACAAACACTCAACAGAAACTGACACGTGACCAACGTCTTTTGGTTGCATACCATGTTGGGGGTGATCAGTTAAGATTATAAAAAGGAACAATAAATGAATAGGTTGCTTCTTCCACTTTTTGTTGGGCAATGATCATTGAAAAGTCTGAATTTTTAGAAAAAGAGCGTGAATGCTACCGGATACAAACTAAGGGATCACTTTAGCATAACCATACTTTGCAAATTGAGCCCCCACTAAAACTATTCAGGGAAGAATTTAAAAAAAAATAAAACAAAACAGTTTTTTCAATACTTAGTAAGGAGCAAATGTTTGAATTTTCAGCCCTCTAGCTCCATCGGTGCGGTCTCTACGTGTGATGTATACATAGCCAAGCAGGAAGCCAGACCAGAAACTGAATCTTGGCAGTTATGGTTGACGGTTTCTAATATATCAGTAACCAGATAAAAAGAAATTCGATTCGTAATAACAATAGAAAATGCTATTAATAAAATTGATATCTACATAGATAAAGAAATAAAATTCTTGGTGACAAAACATTCCTATTTAATACTAGGTTTGACACTGATCAACTTGGTTATTGGTTACAGACTGACATTTCCCATCGGGAAATATCACGCTGAATTCACAGCTGTTGAACACAAAATAATCTTCTACTTGGTCAAAATTGGGGAACGAGATTGCCTTTCTAAACATGTAACGTACACTGAATATGATTACCACAAATTCTGGTATCCATTGAATTTGCATTGAGGTTATTTTGAGTAAATTTGCCGAACTAAACCCTTTCTAGTGATTCTCTGAATCACTGCTGCTTCAACTGCCCGCAAATGTTGCAATGTATTGTATCCTAATGCCTTTGGCTACCAGTCCTTGATAGTAGTAACCTACAAAGTATGGAACTGCCTTCTTTGCACAGGAACACTTCTTCCGGTAACCTTTGACACTTCTATATGAGTTTGTATTGTTCATCGACTCAGTTCAGGCTGGCTGTGTGGATGGAAACGGAAGTGCACTTCCATCATTTAGAGACCATCCAAATTCTGAACATGGCAATATGTTTATTCTTGTAAATGATGGTTGCCAGAACAGCTTTTTTCAAGTGCAAGAGAAATGCGCCCTCTGCCGGAATCAATTGCTTTAAAAATATTGATCCGTTCAAGAACTTGTATACTCTCGGTCTACCCAGATCAGAATTCCAAAAATGATCAGCTATGGTTGTGTTTACAGTTACGGTGAGGTCTCGCGCCTGGTTGAGGGGGGTCATCTGTTATGGCATCGGCAAGGTTCTCACCAACCTCTCCAACTGCAGATATGTCCAGACTAACCTTGAATCATACTTTTTTGCCAGTGACATATGGATAACTAGTGGTATCTTTACGTTCATTCTGTTGATGAAGGATGTAGCACGACACTGTGAAGGTCCCAGTGCCACAATAACTAATAGATCTCTGAAGTGTGTTGCATAATAACCCAGGCACATGGTAATAATGTCGATGTCATAGGCATGAATATCAACTCTTTTATTCTGGTGTACAAAGCATCAACGACTACTGCTGTCTTTCTGCCTTTTTGAGGACGATTAGGGAAACTGATCACTAAGTTCTCTTTTTTTTCTCACTGGGCTTACAGTTGGGTGACTTACTATATGTTGTGTAAGTCGGGATAACTTTAGCAACTCTAACTTTTGTTATGGGGTTGGTATTTGTAGAATTAGCACTGGTGCCAAAAGTGCCATTTCATAGTAGATGCTGCATTTTTTGCAATCCACCATGTTGATTTCTTGTAGCTACTTGATCCGGTTGTGCACCCAAGTTCTATTCTATGAAGGTTCTATATATCATTCCTGCGCCCAAACCTTCTATAACATTGCATATCTTATTTCCAAAGAAAAACATTGTTTGCCCTCTTGGTATCCCGTCATTTTTTATGGGCACTATAGCAGTAGTAAATGAGACAAAATAATCAAGTAAAATATAAGTAAAAGTTTGTTTTTTTTTTCACTTACGCTTACTTATTCGGAAAAAAACACTTGAAAAAATAACAGAGAATAAAAAGCTTGAAAATCAGGCCAATGAGTAGATGGGTAACAGAGTCAACATTGAAAGTAAACAAAGTTAAATGCAAAGCCAAGTGAAGATGGAATCTTCAAGAAATATAAAGAAGGAGAAAGGAGAAAAACAATGAAAATATGCGAGTGACAAGACTCACTATTTGCTGTGTGGCTTCGTTGTCGGACACGCTTTGATCACGTCAGTGCTCGTTGTAGACTCAGTTGATAGGGATCTGTGATACTGGAGGAGTGAAGACACTTTGTCCCCTGAGACGCCTGAGAGATCAAGTATATTGCCACTCTGCATTTACACCTTATTCCGGCCCATGCTTGAATGGGCGTGCACACGTGTATGTGATGTGTTAATTATGCACTTATGTACATACATGAAAAAAAACCATTCAAACAAACTCCGTTGTGCACACGCGTAAACGTATTCCCTTACATCCATGTATATACTGGAGTAAAAACAAGTTCAAATTCAAATATAACGCTCACGCACATACATACTCACTCAAACAGAGAGAGAGACAGAGAGAGAGAGAGAGACAGAGAGAGAGACAGAGGGAGAGAGATAAAGAGAGAGTGTGTGTATGTGTGTGTGCAATTTATTTACTGTCCCACCACAGCAAAATGTGACACAAGGTCGGGGCTTTACGTGGGAGGAAATAGGGGACACCCTGGAAAAATAGCTCCAGCCGACGCGGCTTTGGTTTGCTAAGCAACCAAAGCAACCTCCGCCATGAAAGCGTCAGGACAACTCCCGACCTACTCCATTAAGTGCAATGGATCAGTGCCATATTCTTCGCAGCTGGGTCGAGTAATAGAAAAGGACGAAAGTTCCCAATGTGCTTAGCAATGCACAACCTCACTAAAACCTTATTGGCTAACGCATTGCACTGGCACACTCGGTTTTTGACACACACTCCCTCCCGCCAATTCGGCAGACAAGTGTCAATACCGGCTCCTCGGGTTCTGCCGGGGAACAGATACTGCACTTTGATCCTGCCGAAAACGTCAGTAAAAGGGTGTGTGTGTGTGTGTGTGAGAGAGAGAGAGAGAGAGAGAGAGAGAGAGAGAGAGGAGGAGATCTTTAGTAAAAAAAAAAAATGGAACAATGATTTTTCTACATAAATTCCAATTACGTCCAAACACTTCTGTGGACAGTATTTCCAACCTGTTTCAAATGGTATGTACTCAAATGTTTAAGTACATGTATATAGCACTTGCCACGAGTATTTGAAAAAGTAGACATTTTGCTTCTAAGCGCTTGGCTTTAAGATAAAAAAAAAGAACATTTTGCAAGAAGAATTAAATTTTATTACAATCAACAAATCATACAATTACTCGCGTTTTATGGTACTGAATACTAAATTTCTGGAAAATATTTGTTAATAGAATTAAATTCTCAAATGAAAAAGACCCACTTTTTTGTTTCTATGTTTCTAAAATCTTGTCCATAATCGATTAAGGCGTATACACTCGTGCATAAATTCATGTAGAGTCTGTAACAAACTAAAGCATTAAAAAAAACGCTGTTTTAATCGTTTAATTTTGTGACAAGCTATGCAACAAGTATCAAAGCCTGGGATCACTCCATAACTAATTTGACAATAGACACTGTCGCGAGCATGTGTAGCAAGTCACTAAAGCTCGAAGCTATCTGCAACGAAAAGGTCACTATTTTTGCTGTAGGTAACTCATCTTAGAGCTATAATATCCACTAAGCTTCGTAGTCTTGTTGTTTCATTGACATACTATACTTTTGTTTTAGTTAGAAGAGATAAACTTCTCACTTTCTTCACCTACTTGATTAAGTGGTCGTAAATAAAGATTGAAGCGTTGAGATATTTAAGATGGGAAAGAAATAATAAATTTCAAGATCATGTTAAAATAAGCAAATCAACGAGTTCTATTGACACGAGAAGGCACCAAAGAAATGTACAAATGTTTGTGATAGCACATTTTGATGTCAATGGGAAGAGTTTATACAATCACAAATACGGGGGATTTAGTGAGAATCAAACTCACTACTCGGTGGTAATTGATGTGCGAGACCAGCTTGGTACCCAACTGACTGATTTTTCCAAAATTATTTCAGTAATTTCCAGCATGTCTCTGAAGAGCTATTGTATGTGTCGTCCGAATACACGCATCTCTCTTCCTTCCCCTAATACATGAGTTCTTTTTTTAAAATCTAAAACTAGCCAAGAACCAGCCAAAAATGTCAGGTAACAATACTGAATTATGGTAAAAAACCAACGAACCTAGGTAGCATTGTGCACGAGTAAATATAGTTACAAATATCAAATATTGAAATTAAATATCGATTTGATGAATATTCTGTCATTGTAACCCATTGTATAATCTTCAATCCAATTCGTAATTTGCTTATCAAAGCATTCTATATTTACGGTACATTTTTCTTTTGAAAAAATAGACTTTCGCTACTTTGTTATCCGCTTCCCGCTACCCAATCTAACTGACTAAGAACACTCCAGACTCAAAATCCTGATTCCTTTAATTCTGTAGTGGTAGCTCATAGGTACGTCATCGGTCTACGCAGGTCGTGCCGAGTCGAGTATAGGGTTCCTTGTTTTCATACATCGGTTTGGAATAGCGTGATAGGTAAATAAACATTTTTAGCAAAAAAAAAAAAAAAGTGACAGTGGTATTTATGTGTTTAGATTCAGGAAAAACACTCAAGTTCATTTAAGGTCTGTACGGGCAGTGGTGAAGAAAAAGAGGAAATAGTTGAAGATGATAATTCTGGTGATTCCTTTGTTGCCTCTATTATTATCTGTGTACGAATGTAGCGACACGGAGGATGGGATCAGCGTACCGAGTTCGAACCCCGGCTGGTACAGTTTGCGTTATCTTCGCACTGACGTCCATGATAATGGTATGAATCCACTTCTCTCCCTACCTATGGGTAAATAGCATTGGAGCCTCATAATCCTATAAGGCAGTCCATCTTGGGCGTCAAGGGGTTGGCACCCCGGGACAGTAAAAATCCACAACTGCTGCAGAAACAACGTGAACTCCATGGATCGTTCGAGAAATATAGATAAAATCATTGCCCCATGAATTAATGGGAAACGGGAGCAAGTAAGTCCGATTTAGTACCCGGGTCCATTTTTAAATATTGTAACAAGAGTAGTGCCTGTTCCAAATGTACATGTTTTGAAGGGGTCGGATTTTATGGCGTTTGCAGCAGCCTGTCATAATTGTCATGTGAAATAATTCTCCATTCGTCGTACGAAACCACAGCCTCGAAGTATTTCGGCTATTTCTCTGGTGTAAATTTAGATAATTCTTAATTTTTATTAGATTTTTCGAGAACCGCTGATCTCCCAAAACTAGACACTGCACTGACTCGTGTACCGTCTAATATATCTGGCGAATGTCAACTTCGTTCAATGGCCAATTGTCGAGTAATCGCGGTGCACATACAGATTTCTCCAATTCTGTAGTAATAACTTTGTGATAATGGAAAGAAAGTTCTTCGGTGTTCATCAACGATATTTTTACGCAAACAAGTCCAGATAGATTGATATAGATATAAATGCCAGAGGTTGGTGTTCAAGCCCTGGTAAAACCCAGGATTTTGTATGCTGGAATTCAAAGTAGCCAGATCTTATAACTTATAGGATTAGCCCAACACGATCTTCCTACCACGATTCCTCACCCTGTTTGGTTTGTGTCTGACTGGGTTAAGTTAAGTATAGATTATTTTATAATGGAATCATCATTGCTCTTTTTGAGTATGAGCGAAATTATGTGCAAGAGAGTCAATTGAGAATTACATTCGGAAGCATCTCTCTGAAATTGGGCTTAGAATTGAATCACCTATTGGAAAGAGCAAAGCTAATCTATCTGATTAAAAATGTAACATTATATTTAATTAAATTACTTACAAATACTAAATATTATCAGCTCTAAATTATTGTCGGATAGGAACACGATTGACAAACCATTTTAATTTTTGATCCTAAATTGAGGCAAAAAAAAAGTCTAAAAGAAAATCTATATTCTTTAGAGAAATAATCTGAAATATTTAAAATCAAAATTAGGCAATTTCTTGAACCCCTGAAAATAGGGGAAACCATGAATGAATCTTGCACACATATACACTGTATTTGGAATTGTTTGAACCGTTTTAGGCATTGGGTAAAGCCAATAGTACAGAGAATGAGTGGTTGAACTGATAATCGACCGTTGTAAATTGATGTAGTAGACATACAAAGTGAGAGAGGGGGGAATGAATTTGCGATGGAAAATCTTAATGAAGCGATAAGTTGTAATAGAAACAGCTTGTGCTCACTCAAAATAAGCATAGCGACCACGAACTGGGCAGTTCAACCAGGTGTGCTGTCATGAAAACGAACACATAATGTCACATTATATTCGATTATATGACGATCTGTTAACTTCGGCGAACTACAAGTCGATTGAGCTCCGTTATCACAATTTTTTTCTTGAATACATTGTAGGACTCCTGGGTATCTGTCATTAATTTCCAAACAACTACATCAATTACTATCTACCATACTTTGGAAAATCACACGTAAAAATTCTCAACCGTCATCACTAGTTTCCAAGAGAACACTCGTCATTTTCAAGAATATGCGCGCGTAGGCAAACCATGAATTCAACCAATTTTCCAGGGTCTCTTTTTTTTTTAACCATAAAATCAAACCACCAACCCTGCTCAGGCAGGCGGCTCAAGATCATCTTACTACAGATACCTGTAGGGATGGCTGCTCTCACATACATACACCTGCGCGCACATACGCATAAAATACACAGGACCATGCAGCAAGTAAAAAAACACCTACGAACTTATTCCCCTATCGATAAACTTATCTTACGAACTCATCTATCAAAAAACTCTCATAGACTTCCCTCCCGTACACACTTAAAACATTTTAATAATTCTTGGAACTCTCAACTTCATGATCTTTATCACGTTCGAAGTATATTCATAACTTACCAGTCGGCAGTAAATGCTAGTGACACTCAAACAACCTTTGTATTTTAGTTACAAAAATATATATCTTGTTATTTCTATCTTATAACAAGCGCTCTTGTATTTTGTTCACGCTTCATCATTGTCGTGTAATCGTTTCTTCGGTTCCTTTACCTTTGGGTCACTCCGTCGCCCCTGACCCCTTGTTTTGCCTACATCTGGTAATTGCTGTTATTATGCACGTTTACAGCGTTACCTTAGTGACATCGTTTCTCTGATAAATACAGGCCAGCTTAATGTTAGTGGCAATTGATCAGCCCTGAGTTAATGGAGTCAGATAATTAATAACCACAACATGGCCACGATGCCTCTGCAAGAGATATACGATAGGCGGCACCAAGTTACCAACCAACATATTAAGTGTATCACCCTTAACATTCTGACAAGTAAATGCTATGAATATATATATTTTGAACTACAAAATCATCATCATCATCATCATCATCATCATCATCATCATCATCATCATCATCATCATCATCATCATCATCATCATCATCATCATCATCATCATCATCAATTATTGACAAATATTTTCTTTCATTTTAAATTTCTGGTTGCTTCGCAACTTGACTCAGGTCGTCCATTTGCGGCAGCGCGTAAACAGTGAGGATCAAAAATTTGAAATGAAAGGAAATACTTGTCAGAAATTGATGATAATAATAATAACAAAAATGCTTCATCTAATAGTAAAGAAAATCAATTATGTCTGACAGAGACACTGGTCGTTTTCATTTGCTTATATCAACTGAAAGTGTCAGATAACGTTACTCTATATCAGTCAAGTTAGTTGGCACCAATTGATGCTAATCGGGTTCAAATTTCATTGTGGGCAGATGCTCTTCTTGTTTCATAGCAAAACCTTTTTTTTTCTCTTTTTATAATCTTCTACGACCAATAGTGGAGATTGCAAAAGTGATTTTCCTTCAGTAGATTCTGACGAGGGCCTATGAGAGGTAGGAGCAGAGATCATCCTACCAGGGCCCAGGATTTAAAGGGGCCCCAGGAGCTAAGAGGACCTAAACAGAATTGATGAAGAAGCGACTATACTCTCAGAAAAAATTCCTCTCAGAAGCCTCAATTCTGACAGTTTTAATGTAGGATGAGTGTTGGAGAAAAATGGTTAAATTTGGATTATTTGAAATTACAGCTTATTATGTGGGGAGAGAGAGGGGGAAGGATTGTGTAACATTACTGCAGCCCTGTGTAAATGGTGAATTAGAGAACACTGATAGCATGAAATTTCAGACAGGCCTCAAATCATATATCCCCCCCTTTCTTTTTACTTAATTGAATTTGTATAAAGAAGCTACCAAATTCAAATAAAAAAATTAAGACTCAATTTTATCAGCGCACAACGTGTTGCTGAAAAGTTTAGTCTGCTGCATGAAAACAAGAAAAGAGGTGTCCTGTGAAGATCGAATTCGCAATGTAAACAAAGGTCTGATAGGTGGACAAACTAACTTTAGTTCTACTGCAAACAAACAGATAAATGAAAGGAAAAATCAATATAATTTGATTCGGGAGAAATCTGAGAACGTAACATAAGATCTATGTCACTTGATCCAGTACACGTTGACCTGATAGGAAACGTAGTAACAATATGATATTATTTGAATTTTTTAAATGAAGTATTATAAAGTGTTATTGATTTTTTTTTTTCATTAGAATCTCTTTCATTTTGAAAGAAAAGCAACAGAAATTAAGATGAAAGAAATACTAGTAAAAAATTAGTAGTAGTACGAATAAATGTACAAACAAACAAATAATTTTGTACAACGTTCTGTTCGTTTTTACTTACTAATTAAACTATCTATAATCATGTTTTACCAGAAAAAATAATTGATAGTTTTCCATACGATAAAAAAATCAGTATAAAAAAGATGTAGCCTCAGGATCTTTTTTTGAGCTTATGAGTAAGTTGATATAAAAAAATAATCAAGTGACAGCTTGGCTATTAATGAAGATGAACGACCAAAAACCCAGAGTGAGCGTAACACTGTCAACGTCTTACAATAACTAGATAACAGAATTAAAAATCAGTTCAGGAATTGCTAGCATTCAGGGGAAGTAACTGTGTACGTTTCGATTTTTTACAATTCGGACTAGTCTTCACATACAAAAAATATCTCTCAATCGAAAAAATCTTAGATCCTAAATTCTACTTTAGCCCATGACCCAGCCTATCAGAAACTGTCATGAAAATTTGATAAGAACTTTTGGAGATATTGAGACAACATGGGTGAATACATACCTCCTCCATCTTTGTTTGCAGAGGTAAATATGAATTAATTTTATCAAATTAATACGAGAAGTTAGTAGACTAAAAAGAGTTAATCTTTTCCAAGATAAGTATAGATGATATTTCCTGTCACTGTAGATTAAAATGGAGCATTATTCAATATTTGAACCTTTGCAAGATTGGCTGATTTTTTCCTCATTTTTTTTAAAAACATAAATGTCAAAGCTCCTTAGGATTATTGTTTTATGTTTTATCAATATATTGCGTCTCTAAATGGGAAATTGAAAATTCACAAATTTCGGTAAGTGATAGAAATAGACGGATCTTCAAAGGGAATGTACTTTAAAGCATCAATCACATAACAAAACGAAGACAGATGATTGAAGTGCGTATCTGAAATTCATTAACATGAACGCACACTATGAAAATTCCATTCAGAAAAAATTCTATGCTTCATTTATATCAGTTCTACATTATTATGAAAACAATCGAAAAATATATAACGCAACGATCCCCAAGGAAAATCATATGCAATATATTCATGAAAAAGCTTTACACTAACAATACACTAACTGAAGCGTTGAAGCAAAAACAAATGGGGAAGAATTTAGAATAATAGCTATATTAAGAAAAATATTTGCATTAATCTCAAACTAAATTAAACCAACTATTCGTCTTTTAGCTGTTATATCAAATCAAAGTATACAAAATAAATATTGATAAAGTTGAAGAAGCAGTCTTAATCATTAAAAAGTTTCATCTGAATCGCAAATAAATAAAACTACTTTAAAACAAGTTGTGGATTCCAAAATATATTCCAAAAAGAACCCTCATATTCAATATCAAAATGACCGACTGCACCAAATAATTAATAATCTACCTCCTATTATTTTATAATTTAAATGTAGTAATAACATATCAACTATAGATTTGATCACCTACTTGAAATTGAAAACTGGAATCGTGAATTATGTTACAGAAATTATGTTACAGAAATTGAAGAGAAATGAATCCAAGGGACATAACTTTGAAAAACAATTTTAATCAAGGGACGTAACTATTTTGTGTACAAATCAAAATGGCTACCGAAAGTGTGATCGAGGAGGATGTTGATTTATTTAAAGAAGAATTTAAAAAGTACAAGCGACGAAAACCGCCACCCGACTTCTCCGAATTGATCGACTTTACGAATTTAACAAACACCAATAAGGAAAAGTACGGCATCCATAAACTAAGTTTCCAGGAACCCGATTACATTCCACGCCTTGCCGGCTTGCGACCAGCCCACGTGTGGGATGCATACACCCTGGAAAAGTTTCCTGGGTTTGTACACATAGGTAACCCTTTTAAGCCGATTGGGCAACGATATTGGGTGTACCGATGCCTTCACGACTACCCCAGCAAACCTAATGTTACAAACTTAGATTTTATTGAACAACAGCTGGACAGAGAAAGACCTGAGAATTTATGGGATGCTTGTTATTCCAAACCAAAACACGACACTAACAACCAAAGTAAAAGAATGAAACTCTCTTCGAACGACAATGAAACAGGATCAAATCCACAAGAATCCGCTAAATTACACTTTGATAAACTACGATGGGTCACTCTCGGTTATCATTATAACTGGCACGACAAAACGTACAGTGAAAACCAAAAATCTGACTTCCCACAGGACCTCGCCTATTTGGCAAAATACGTAGCGGCAGCTATTGGTCATTCGCCCGCCTTTAAACCAGAGGCGTCAATTGTCAACTATTACTACCTGGACTCTACTTTGGCCGGACATACTGATCACTCAGAGTTTGACCACGACGCTCCGATAATTTCAATAAGTTTTGGCCAGGATGCAGTCTTTCTTCTTGGTGGAGTTACCAAAGCGGTGCGACCCGTAGCAGTTCACCTGAGAAGCGGTGACGTGTGTATTATGTCCGGGTCGACCAGACTCTCATACCATGCCGTGCCTCGTGTTTTTCAATCAAAATTCCTCAAGTCTACATTCGAAATGGAAGCAGAGTTGGACTCTGCGGGCGTTCAAAATGATGAATGCAAGACAATGAACACTATCACAAGTCCTAAATCTAAAGACTTGGACGACTATGCTGACATTTGCAGTCAAATACTGGACTTACATAAAAATCTAGAATGGGGTCCGTACGAGGAACACCTAGAAAAAAGCCGGATGAATTTAAGTATTCGTCAAGTACTAAAAGCTGGACAGACATTTCCGAATTCTGCGGTGTATGACAGTTGATATATTTTATTTTGATCAACTCTTTCGTTTTATATTGGTGAATTCGAGTGATCAGGGGAAGCTATTCTCACTTTGTGAAATGTGTTGTTTAAAAAAAAGTTTTATTCATTAATTTCCTTTTCTACTTTTGTGTTATTTCATTATGCAAGCACACGTAGATCACACTGGTTCCCAATTTCTTTTTATTAGAGCTAATGTGATATTACACTGGAAGCAACTGGCCCAACAAAAACATTCATGGCACGTCGGATAATAGCTTATCAGAGGGTTTTTTCCGTCTAGTTTTCGCTGACAATTTGTTTATGAATGGAATTATAGACACTATTATCCAAAATAAACAATCCATTATTATCAATAGATTAATTTTTGTAATTCATGACCCTTACTTTTATCGAACGCATATAATTATTCAATATTTTGGAATATTGATAGAGAGATATCAAATGCCAGTACCTTCTGTTGCAATTCATTAAGTGGGAGTAGCATCCCCTTGAATTTACCGAAAAAAATCGTCACCTATTCCAACTGCATTTAAAACGCTCACTTCTTAATAACTTGAATGATTTAAAATCACCCTGCGTCCTATATGCTGAATTGAAGCTCCCAATCCTGTTAACTAATATTTAACGTTGACGATCTTATACACTGACAATTCCTGACTGAAATAACGTTCTGTTTTATATGTTCATACATCCTATATATTATCAAATATGTTATCTCATACTTTTGCCTACAAAACAAAATTTCACCCCTCCTATCTATACAGGCCTACGAATTACACTGGAATCCTGAAGACAATGGTTTTGGGCTTTATTAGGTGAGAATCTCAAAGTACTATCCATTTGTGCACTGGAGATCGTTGTCTCCGACTGTACTTCCCAATGGAGTAGGGAGGGGTCATAGCATTTGACCGTAAATTTTACAGAGCTGTCCAAGACATTGAAAAAAAAACTCATCAAGAAATCTACCTGTTGCATATTGAGATACAGATAATATTCATATTTAAGATCTAATCAGATAATTGAAGTCATTTTTTTTGTTATTTTTGTTGTCACCACAACGTTTCAGCTGATCCATTCTACGGTCTTCTTCAGGTGTACTATCAGTATGTAAATTGGGAGTCTTTTTTCGGTAATGTAGAGAAATTTAAAAAAATTGTGTGAGTGGGAGGGTGCATATTTACTTGGCACGAACGAAAAAGAGATTTTCTCTTTACTTATGGATAGTACACCTGAAGAAGACCGTAGAACTGGTCGGTCAAAACGTTATGGGAACGACAAAAAAAAAGAAAAGAGTTCTGTTGTCTAAAAAAACTCTGTGATATTAATGACTCTTCCCCCTAATCATAGACATGTATAACATTTTACATCACACGGATAAAAGTCTGCACAGACATATTTTCGTACATTATTACGAGCACACGTTCTTTCTAAAATACGCACACCTTCTGAAGTTACCTTTTTTCTTTTGCTGGCCTCTACGACGAAATTTTTACGAGGATATTCTTGAACTACTGTTTGAGCCTTCAGTGGACGACATTCCGTTCATAATACCAGCACATTGTAATACTTGGACACTTTTCTCAAGTAAGATTCATCAGTGTCGGATTTAGACGTACACTAAGCAAGCTATAGCTTAGGGCCTTACAATCCGCAGAAGCATCAGAAAGTTCAAGAGCCTCAAAAGGCATATATATACATATGTTTCCAAGTATTGTGTGACTTTCTGGCATAACGAGAGCCTCCAAGCTTTTATATAGCGTAGAGCCTCATCTAGTCTAGATCAGGTGAAAAAAAAATACATTAATGTCAATATTCACGTGCATGGCATAAATCAGTTAACTCCATTATGCTAGTATTTACTTGCTTTAGTCTTTGACAAGACTTGACACGCACACGACCACACGGACACAAACACACACCTATACACTCGGACACATGACCACATATACACAAACACATTTACGCACCCGTACGTAGGAAAAAGTCCAATAACCACACTAATCTTTTCAATCTTCGTGTTATGAGAAATTCCTGAGTTAGGGGAGTAAATCACAGGAGGGAGACGCAGATGCAGTCTGTGTTCACTTTGCACTAATGCCCTTGGGAAAGACATGAATCTATCTCCTCCCCCAGCCATAGGTAAAATAACACAGGATGAGTTGGGTGCTTATCGCCTATAAGTCTAATTCACATATTGTATACTAGCTGAGTATATAGTAATGTAATATGTGGGGCATAAGTAGGGACTGGTGAAGCCGTAGTCTGCGTAACTTTCTTCTCGAAGCTTCTTTTCATTAGTAAAATCTTGATATTTACATAATTCTGTTTCTATAATAACAAAAAGACCATGATGAATTCTACCTATAGTACCTAGAAGTAATCAGGAATATAGAAAAGGGACATCCAGACCTCCAACTATAGTACAATGGAAAGTCCCGTTTCCATAAAATAGTACTCTAATCTTTCTCCTCAATGTGTTACAAGAAAACCCTGTGTAAAATAGGGTTCACACTGTCGAGGATATTATTAGTTTTCATCATTTCACGAAGTTTGCATTCTTACGTGGAATATTTTGATATTTACTCAGGAAAATTAAAAGATCATTATGAATACTATATATAATGAATTTCAAATAACCAGAAATATCAAATAAATATCTTAATTACACTTGAACGAGGTATTATCCTGAAGTGGATCTCCGGTACCAAGGCTATTATAATAGATTGGTGCCGACTTGTTATTTACTCATGTATTTTGAATCAAGGTTTGACATATGACTCAGTATTACAACCTTGCTGTTTCAATATCAATAGTGTGTGTGTTTGTGCGAGTGCGTATATATTCTGACCCCTGAAGAGATACGGAGAGTTGTTTGGTCAAAGTCAACAGAGCTTTTGAAAGACTATACGTGTACAATTACGAGGAAGTGAAGTATAGAGGATGATGGCACTCATTTTTTAAAGGGAATTTGGGGGTAAGCCCTTCAATATATTAGCTTTTTTCCTTGGTCTGGTAGTGTGAACTATGATATTGGTTAGAAACTTATAAAACAAATGCTATTTTTGAAATTATAGTTGAATTCACTCCCCTGCCCCAAGTCGTAAGTAAATAGCTGAGCAGTTGGAGCCCTTTAGCCCTTTAAGGCAGTCAGCAAGAGAAGGTTACTCTGATAGAGAACAAAACGATTAAAAAAAAAACTTGGATTGGACATGGGGTTGCAAATCCACCATGTATAAAAAAAATAAAAAAAACCCTACGTACTTGCTACTGAAACCGTAGCAGAGTGGTTGCGGCCCTATGCTTCACGGGGAGTTTTCAGGAATTAAGGAAGAAATCAGAGAATACATTCAGTAAGAATTTTTGCCGATTAAATTGTTTGGCTGTGAAAAATTATAACCGTTGTTTTTGTTGAAGAATATTTTTGAATTATATTGAAATAAAAATAAATTTATTTAAAAAAAATCGTTTTCTTTCGAGTTTCATTTTCTACAGTTATTAAACTCCAATACCTACGTTCATTAGGTTCTTTTCGTAGCAAAAAGAACGCTTATTCAAGATATATCGTGTGAACTTTATGTCGACATCGTCAGCTTGGCCATTGTTGACCACTAATAATATTGTTGATACACTGTTTTCACTGGACCCTGAGGGCGGACTGGAATGTATCTCTGCTTGGGTCTCATGGGGAACTTTCTATTAAAAGCATGAAGCAAATTTTTTCATGAATCCACGGTATAATTACCTATAAAAAATATTTCCCCAATTTTTTCTGAAGACCGGTGTGAATAATTTTTAAGATGGCGTCCAACATGGGCTGCTAAATACGTATAAACCTATTTCTCGATCAGTATTCACTGTAGACAAGTTTTTTCAACGTTTTTTTTTATTATGTAATAACAAGTGTAATTGATCATAAAATCTACCATAATCTGACCACGACGTTTAATTTTTAAGATGGCGTCCAAATTGACTGCCGGAATAGGAGGCTTCATGAAAAAAAAAACAAAAAAACCCAAAACACCAAACCCACAAAAAATCACAACAGAAGTTTTTATAGAATCAGAGGTGTTTAATGATATGCTAAATTTCGTCTTCAAAGATTTCTGTGTTCAATCATCTGTCCATTCAATATATCTGAAAGTTCTCAATGAAAGGAAAATAGGACCACTATGTAAGAAAGAAGTAATTAAATTTTAGGGGTGTCCAGCTCTAAATCATGGAGTATGTCTTTAATAAGGCCTTTTTACTCCATCTTGAAAATTGTACCTTTCCAGTGATCAGACTGTGGTAGACTTTTAGTGTATCCTTGAGCACATCTGATACTACTTATCTCTCTCTCTCTCTCTCTCTCTCTATATATATATATATATATATATATATATATATATATATATATATATATATATATGCTGCGCCAAATCGGTGAAATTTCCAAATGGCGATATTGATTAATGACGCAAAATGTAAACTTCAAATTGTTCCAAAATATTCGAATAACCGTCAAACTAGCTAACAGAAACCTTTTAGCTAAGAGACCATTTCCAATAAATATATATATCAATGCTTTTGATTACCTACTTTTCACCCAGGGTTTGGCTAACCATTGGGCGGGTAAGGGTATTGGAACTAGATTTTTCAGCTAATATATATATATATATATATATATATATATATATATATATATATATGCATTAGGGAATTGATATATGTGATCCGACAAAATGAATAATGAATTACGTTATATTATAACGAAACTTATCTGAAATGATCTCCCGTCCTTACGCAGTTAATATATCACTCAATTTAGACAATGTAAATAGAATAAGCAATTAAAAAAATGGGGCTGCTGCAGGAATTGAACCTGCCACCGATATGGTAGCCGCTTCAACGTTGCGATCCTCTTACCATTGGGCTTAACAGCCGCTGGGGATACAAAGGCCCAAATCATCGCTTTTACACCAATTTCCCATCTCGTTTATTCTCAGTCTATTCGCTCCCTTCTACGCGACAGTTATATATTTAGAAATGGATATATGGGATCCGACAGAATGAATTATAAATTACGTTGTATTTTGTAGAAACATTGAAATGATCTCCCGTCGTTACACGGTTGATATAATACTCGCTTTAGACAACGTAAATAGAATATTAAATTGTTTGTTCTAAACTGGGACAATCTTTGTCTTTCAAATTTACGATTCTTTTTAGATTCTAATTTTCGTTTTCTTCCATTCAGTCAGAACATTTCTTAAAGCATAAAAATCGCGTTGAAATGAAGCGAATACACAGAGAATGAACGAGATGACACTTTTAGTTGAGAGCAGTTATTTGGACCTTTGCATTACCGGCGACTGTTCAGCTCAGTGGTGACAACATTGCTACGTTGAAGCGGTTACCCTATTGGTGCTGGTTCGATTTCCGCAGTCATCCCCTTTTGTTTATTCTATTAACGTTGTCTTAATTGAGTAATGTATTAACAGCATTTCAAATAAGTTTCGTTATAATTTAATGCAATTCATAATTCATATCTCTCTATACATATAAGAGGAGTAAGTCAGAAGCCTATTTTGTGGTTGAGTGAGCTGCATATTTCCCGTGCTATTGTTTGGTATTCGAGACCGGGTAAAATATTCATATACAAATAAAAATTCATAGAGATGTAGCTGCCAGCCTGTTGATGATTCTAAAACTATGATCATCGTAAAGTGAAATAATCTTCCCGTAGGGACAATTGAGCCTAAAATTAATTTTCACTATTTAATTACAGCTTGAAAGAAAAGAAATAAGGTGCTTACATATGTAACAGTAGATTTCACATGAGCACATTTTTTTTACTCAGTCTAACTTGAATGAAAATAAGATTTTATATAATTTCCATTACGTATTGGAAAAACGAACCACTGTATTTAGGACAAATGTAGAGACATATTCTTACAGGGTTATAACTAGCTAAGTTCCAAATTCAGCTCACACAAAGCAAAATAAAATTTAAAAAAAAAATCAGATTGTATTACAAAGGTCACCATTGTAATTGAATCTAAGGGTTTTTCTTTAAATTTTCAAACTATTCAATTCCTTCGAAGAAATATTTCTCGGATTATCAATACATCTTACAAGGACAAACAAAATGTTAAGAACAATGCCCGTTTCAACACATGTACCAACATGTGCATAAGTGTTTGAGTTTTTTTATGAACGTGGTAAAAAATCGAAATGGGTAATTTTGATCAAGTTTGTGTTTATTTATTGTCTTTCTTCAGGAGTGCATGTTCTTGTTTAGCTTCCAAGTTTGTTTCTGTGGATAGATGTGGGGAAATTTGAGCATATGTAAGCGTTAGGTTAGGCTTCATCGAACGAAGATCCAAGAAGAAAGCATTACATTTTTTGGTTCAGGCTTGCTGATGGCTGATGAGTTCAATACGGGACTGGTATATCCTACCACAGTGGCCGCATGGGAAGGTTTGAGAAGTTGGGTATGAATAAATTTTTACTAAATCTCGAGTTCTAAAGTTTTTATTTTGGAGTTTGACAATCAAAGAAAACATACGTCATTGTTTAAGCTTACAGAAAATAACTTTTTTAAACGGATGTAATCAAATAGCTTACGTGTTGTGAAAATGTCTATTACTGTGCTGAGTACCCTCTAAGATATCGAGGAGGACAAGGAGGAGTTGCAAGGCTAAGATTATTTCACTCCTGTCAACGCGCCACGGGTCACCGTGACAGGGTAAAGCCCATCACTCCCCATATCTGACACTTACAACCAAGAACTTGGAGTAGGCCTGTCCGATAACGGACTTAGATGGCCTATTATGATGCTAATGATGATGGTGCTAGTGATGTAATTTTCTTAACGGTATACACATCAGACGGCTGTAAGCCTAGAAACAGTACCATATCGAATGTACTTATAAATTCGCAGTCTTTAGTTCGTTTACATTTTTTACTCACATGTATGCGAGCCATAGCCATATATATATATATATATATATATATATATATATATATATATATATATATATATATATATATATATATATATAGTAGCTGCTTCAGCGTAGCAACGTTCTTGGGCTAAACAACCGCCGGTTATACAAAAGAACGAATAACTGCTATCACATCAAATTCTCATCTCGTTTGTTCTCGGTTCATTCGTCCCTTTTAATGCGACAGTTATGTATTGAGAAATGGATATATTTGGTCCGTCGGAATGAATCATAAATTGCTTTATATATATATATATATATATATATATATATATATATATATATGTGTGTGTGTGTGTGTGTGTGTGTGTGTGTGTGTGTACGAAAACATTCTTGCAGATCATGACTGCTTTGTGAACTCGGCTCTCAGTTTAGTTGGGCACACACTAAGCTCACTAAATATCAGGTTGTTACAGATAAAATGTCATTTTTCCAACATCAGAGTGAATGATGTTAGTAGTGAAGGATTTACCGATGGAATTGCATTTTTATGCATATACAATGTAAATAGAGACATAATTCATCACTATTGCAGCATTTTGTGTCCACAAAAACAGTGGTACCTACCAAAAAAGTTCAACTAAGTACGATTCCAAATTAGGACCTGAAGCTACTCAAGCTGCTGATAAGGTCAACAAAACATTTCAAGTGAACAGACTCTACACTGTGAACTGTTCAGCGTTGGTTTGATAGGTTTAGGTCTGAAAATATGGATACCAATAATGAACCTCACGGAATGTTCTTAATGATGGGTAATCCATAGCAGTGGCCAACAATTCCAGCTCTTTTAGAGCTCAATAGCGATCATATCATGGCAATAGGAAAGGTTAAAAAGTGAGGAAAATAAGTCGCACGTGACACAGTCTGACCCAGCATCTTCAAGATGGCAGTATCTAAGTTAAAAGAATTGCGATAGGAAGTCTTGCAGCATCCTCCATATTTCTCTGACATTTCTTCTATAGATTATCATCTTGATAATTTTGATTTCATATCTGTGATGAAAGATACAATAATAGGGAAGTTACCATTCGTGCTTTTACTAAATTTGTAACTATTAAACGTAAAGATTTTTTTTGCAGAAGCCATCTAATCACTGGAGGATCGCTAAAATTGGGTGATTTTGATGAGATATTTTCCTGGTTTTTGTAGTTTGTATCACCTTTCATCTTACCAACAAAAAAAAAACGACATTTCGCACGTAACAACCTAATATCATGAAGTTAAGTAAAAAGAAAAGAAAGAAAAGATTATTCTTACTTTGCAAACGTGTAAAGGAAAGTAAAAACCATCTATCTATCAACATATATATAACAGTAAATGAAAATTTCGGGAATTCGTTTGATGATTGCACCACGAGCATGAAACTCAGAGTCACCGCGAAAAATTGAATTTTTTATGTACACATATTTACATACGCCCTCTACATGTTTAGAAAGATCAACCCACAAAACAATAATGTATATATATATACGTAAGTATACTTTACCATGAGTAGTAGCGCAAAAGCTAGAGTACATGTGTATGTGCGTATGTGAATGCGTGTGTGCGTGTGTGCGGCTGTGAGTGTGTGAGAGAGAGAGAGAGATGCAGAAAAACATGAAAATGAATGCTTAGATTATTAGCCTGGAGGCAGAAAGACGTGAGAAAAATGAAGAAAGGAAATACACACACACATAAACACACACACATAAACACACACACACACACATACACAGACTAAAAGAGCAAATAACAAGAAACAGAGAAACGAAGGAAATGGAAAGGGTCGGGTGGGGGGAGAGAAGTTATGGAAGTCGACAATTTTTTGTCATCTTGTGACAAGTAGCAATCAAAGAAAAAACAAGGAATGATTGACATTTCAAATTTTTTTATCTGGTGTCGCTTAGTTGCCGACATCGAATCTCTTATTGATCTCTTCCGCCTCTTCCCCTCCTCCTATCCTCAATATCCATTATTTTTCCCCTTCCTCTTCTTCCCCTTTCTCCCCTCCCGTGCCAAGGGGATCAATTCCATTATCTTTTTCTCCTCCTAACTTCTCTCCCGCTTCCTGACATCAACTTTTATCTGAAAACTCTTACAATCCCTTCAACTTATAAAAAAAAAACAACCCGCTATAATTAAAATAACTAATTATTTTGGTCATTTTTTTACCGAATCTATTTTTTTTAATTTGCATTTGTAATTTTTATTTTCAGAGAAAAAATAAACTCTTATCCGACTATTACTACAACTACTACTACTACTACTACAATAACTACTACTACTACTACTACTACTGTAATTTGCCAGTGTAATGGGTTCGATACTCCCGGGTGCCTCACAACTATGGCCCTATGGCAGACTAAGTTAAGCTTAGTGAATGTCTTATCGCGTGGGCATACTTGGCAATCGCCCCGGGGCTCCCGTGATTTGAAAAATAAAAACTTAATTTTTATGTTGGGGGTGGGTAGGGTCAGTACAGTACTTTCTCTGGGGGCGCCAAATACTCTTAAGATAGCCCAGTATATAAACCGTTGCTCGTCTCGCCGTGGGGCAGTGGTTAGACAGCTAATCTTGAAGCCAGTTCCAATGCTAGTGAGTTCCATTGTCACCGGGTGCCTTACATATAGGGTCTTGTGCCATGCCCTACGCGCACCGAGCGAAACGAAGTGAATATCGGGGCACCTCGCTGCGGAGTGATGGTTAGCCAGGTGATCTTGCTGATTATTTCTAATTAACAGGGTTCGATCCTCACTAGGTGCTCCCCATTAGTGGCCTTTATCCAGACTAAACTCAGCTATTTCGCTATCTCCAGACAGATCAGTGCATCCTTGCACGCACGTTTACACTCAACATTAATATACTTGTAAAAGTTGTATTGAGCGTCCTTTAAAGACTATTATATGTAAGTACAGACGGGGCCGCTAATTGTGATCACTTGGAGACGGTAACTTTTCGATAACAGTAACCGGCAAATAACATCAAGCAAAGGTTATAAACACTGGAACAATGTACATTTATTGTTATGATAACAATGAAAACAAATTTATATAAAAAAATCTACATGAAATGTACTTGAATTTTGAATAAAGTGTTTGAGGCTGACTGATTTTGATGGCAATAACCGTTTGGTGACATGATCCGTGATTATAATAAACAGCCTACTTTGTAATACTTGAATTCATTTCATTTTTTGCGTCATGATTTTATGCGAAAACCTACATAAAATATTAGGGAAGTATATTCAATAAGTATTAAAGTATGTGTGTGTGTGTGTGTGTGTGTGTGTGTGTGTGTGAGAGAGAGAGAGAGAGAGAGAGAGAGAGAGAGAGAGAGAGAGAGAATTAATGTTATTCCTGACTTCGATTTTCGTTGAAGCAGTTTCATATTTCATGCCCCAACCCAGCGACAACAGCTCCCATGATGTACATTCATGTTTTATTGAATATATATATTATTTTTTTTTTCATTGATAGATATTGAAATAATAAATTTCATTGTTTAGCGACATCAGCTGCCGTGAGTTATCGATACATATTTATATTTAGGAATGAATAAATATAAATATATGTTTATTATTTACAATGAAATATGAATATTCGAATCGTATATCAATAATAAATAATATGAGATATGAGTAAATATTATGATATCGTATACTCATTTTTTTTACTATTATTTAACACAGTCTCTATGACACTTAGCTTGCACTTCGACCTTATGTTGTGAGACATATTATTGAATTATCTTCATATATTTTTATATAGAGTCATCATAAAGTAGTGCTGTTTCCATTATGAGACTACTAGGACCCGTTTCGTCAAAAATGACAGCTTTATTTTCTTTTTAATAATAGAGGATTCATCGCAAATTTGAAGGCAACCCGTCGAAAACGAGTCCAGTCATTAGATATCATACAAATAAAATTATGTATTGGATCAATAAATATTGAATTGAATATTAAACATCACATCAATTAAAATTTTTGTAATTGTAGCCCATTGTATATTTTCAATCTTTTCACTTTTTTAAATAATTAGTTACATAGATATTTATGTATACACGAGATGCTACCCAAAAGTTCGTGGAATCGAATGTTGTACGAACTTTTGTCCCTATCCTTTGTGAGCCAGTGTGCGAACAGTGGTCAAGGGACTACAGCAAATGAGACTAAGTCTTAGGCTAAGTGCTTTTTTCTGGTCAAGTTCTCAGAACTTTTGTGTAGCATCCCGTATAAATGGGGGCATGAGGTGGTTAAGACCACGGAAAACGGAATCGATAAACCGGGTTTGAATATCGGCTGAGTCTGCTAGTGTTCACTAAGCACTCATGCCCTTAGGAGGGGTATGAATCCGCTTTTCTCCACACTCTGTCCCAATATCAGATACGTTGGCAAAAATGTCTCATCGCTGGCAGGTCAAGATGTTTGATAGAGAAGAGAGAAAGTGTGTGAGCACCTGGGTAAATCACACTCTCTAAAGTATATTTACTGCCTAAGCAGTTGTAAGAGTAAAAAGCTGTTTCACCCATTGTCAACCTTGTTTAATGAATCATTATAATTATACCTAACTTTTGTTGAATGTTGATATTCAGTAAATATCCTGTCCGAATTTCTAAAACGATGTATTGTTAATATTATGTAGTGATTTGTTCGAACTAGTTTTGGACTCTTTATTGTCTTCTATCACAATATTTTACCCGTCGAACCCTCCAACCTTCTTCGGCTAACTTCCCGATGGCATCGAATGGAACCCTTTAAATCCACAGGAATATGATGCTCTCATTCGTTACCTCCGCGTCCAGTGTCGTTCCTGGGGAATTTTCACAACTCGTAGGGGTCAAGTCCACAAGTCATCTAGAAAGCATCGAACTCTCTACACAAGCAATAGAAATAGCCTCATCACTATTGCTGGGCTACCATACATGAATATATATCCTTCTATGTTTCTTTTCATTTTCTGCGGACTTTGAAGCTAAAGCTAAGGGAGTAAACCCTGACAGAAAATACGGTGAGAGGTACCTGAAGGCAGTTGATGAAGAGATGCTGCACCATATAATCATCTAGCATCTCCTGTGGTCTGCCGATCTCTAAACTCTAATGAGCATCTCTTCCCCTTGGAAACCTTCACTACGGTCAAGAGGGTTGAAATGGAACTTCCTCTATGTTAAGCTGGCAAGCCTAGCGTTCGAATGATTCTGCAGACTAAGAACTTGAACAACAAAAAAAAAAAATGAATTCATGATCAACGGGTGTATTTTAACGCCGACAGAATTTGAAAATACTACGCAGGTTTTCGGTTTTTTGTAATTGCTGCCCATTCACTTTATCATTTCTTTGCTTGGCTTCGGTCATTTTTGCACTAAAAAGCAAAACATTCTGGCAGTATAAAAATGTTGAAAACTGATGCCCAAGACTGAATTTGACAGTTTTTGACCAATAAATTTGTTTAAGATGGTCTCAGCACTCAGTCCCTTTCTTCCCGATTTTCAATTTACAGTATATGTACTGTCAGTGGTTATGAATTAATGCAAACATTACTGGCAAAATATGGCTATCACTTTATAGTTTCTAGCATTTTGGACATAGTATTTTATTCATATGAGTTGATAGTATCATTATTCAGCCATTATTTTCTGTGACCTTAAACAGCCTTTCAGCCCAAAAAATCAAGTATTCCACCATAAAAAACGAGTCCTGTTTTGATTAGATGAATATATCGAAGGGTTTTCCATACCTTGGACTAGTGGGAATCGCTGACTAAACAAGAAGTGTTCAGTGGCATGATTATCAGTGATTATCGGGAAGTGACAGATCTGGTAAATATCATTTTTCACCACGTATGATCCTCATTTATTTCTGATAATTTTGAGCTGAAAATTCGTGCGCTTTATCTATGAAAAAATGATTGTTATACATATTCGTATACGTAATTTAATATACAGGATCATGTTTTTTCATTCGAAATTGAAGCTCAATAGGGAGTGCGGATTATCTATGGTAGCGGGTTATACATGGTGGAATACGGTACACTGCATATAGAAGAACTTTTGATCGCAACCCCTTGATCGTTTGGGGCGTCGCATTTACAACAAGAGAACACACATTGTCATGTAGCAAACTCAGCGGTTCCAATGAGTCATTCAAGCGAATTGGCCGACTCACCTAAGAGGAATAACAAGAGGGGCCATGGTGGTCGGTGGTGCCCATCGCCCCTGTGCACAGGTGTAATTATGATTATGCCCCCACCTCCACCTAGGATATCATACAACAGCCCCCAACAGGGCGCTGCCTTTGCCCCCCAGGCGCTGAGAAGCCTTGCTACACCACTGATTCTCTTCAAATCTTCCAGCAAGTTTACGTGTTTTGGTTGCATCTTCCTTCAAAATTTCCTCCACTTCCACAGGTTTTCAAGTTCCGGGGTTTTCCAAACCCCTCCTTGTCATCGAGTCAAAATATCCTGTTTTTAAACTTCGCAAACCAACGTCCCCACGTGCTAGCACCTACTGTATCATTTCCTTTAGCTTCAGTGATCCACTGTCACCGTCCGCCGAATCCCCCAGATTAAACACGAATATTTAACCAAAATTAAGTAGAAGACAGGAGTATCAATCTTCTGTAAACGATCCTTAAAGAGTATGCAACACACGAGTAATTAAGAGCAGATTAACCTTCCCAAATTTCCCTGACGTTGTGCGAAAGATGACGCTTGGAAATTTTGCATCAATACAATACGCATAACACGTAACTTTCCGTTATGTGATTATGAAATTGAATAGATAGGTAAATAAGATCAGACTTACAAATATATTTGTATATAGATGAGTGTTCTGTCCACTTGCCAATCTATCTTGTTATTAATAGTAAGTGGAGTCCCGCATCGTCATCGATGGAAGACGATAGCCCATCCCCAGCTCTCGTGATGTTATCAATCAGTCTCTTTGATATTGATTTCCTCTTGGATTTCCATTTCTTGTTGGCTTATTACGTCTAGTTTGTTTTTTCTTTCTGTGAACCCTGGTTTAGTTGCCTTCTCTCTCTCTCTCTCTCTCTCTCTCTCTCTCTCTCTCTCCGTAGTTTGCTTTTGAATTCCTCACGCATTAAACGTCGATAGTCGGAGTTTCATGTCTTTCATTCGATTTTCTGTTCTTGTCTTAGTCTGACCTGTTTATCGGCTCCTCGAGAGAACTCGTTGGATTGATATTATCAGCCGGATATGCAGCGACCAATAAAGAGCTGCGTCATTATCTCAATCGACTTGTTATTCATAAGTGTGAACAAATATATATATATATATATATATATATATATATATATATATATATATATATATATATATACACGAAAAATGTAAGACCAAACAGGTCAAACAGACCCAAAGATAACGAACAACGAAACGGGGTGCATCGATTACTGATTTATTGCATTATATTCGATAAACTACAATATATTACTGATTATTTCTCGAAAGAAACGACTGTGAAGAGAAGAAATCGAAGAGCCGACACTGATTCAAGGCTGTGTCCAATGAGTGTCGGCCACATGTGGGCTACCATAGGCCCGCCGGCCAGATTTTGACAAGCGGTATCTTTTTTTGTGGCTTGCAACCAATTTTGGCACTTATCATGTTATTCATTTTTATAATTCATACGGTGAAATTACTATTGTTAGGCTTCACAGGTTGAATGTATGGCCTGAATAAAGATGAAAAATGACTTATGCCGCCTGCAAAAAGATTGTCCATGCCTACACTGGACTTCTATCTCCTCGAGCAAAGCTCAATTGATTAAAAAAAAGATATCTAGATAAGGAATTTTTTATAACTAGAAAACCCAAATAATCCTAGGTAATGATAAATCAAACTTTGAAAAAATATAAAGAATAAGTCAGGAGACATCTAACTTTCATTAGATGAAAAGTTGATATAAATCTTAATTTATTGCTTATGTTGTTGGATTTCTTCGGTTAATTTTTTTACTTAACTCTTTTGTCAATTCTAGTGCTAAAAAACTCACCTTATATATAAATTCTTGTTTCTGATATTTGAAATTTGTTCTCTTTTTCACGTACAGAAAAAGCCCTAGATAGTGTGGTTATATTTAATTTGGGATTTTTGTGTAGAACGGTTGAGGTATTGCTGTACAAATTAATGTAACTAAATATAAGCAGAAAAGAAAACATTAAATGATAGTAAGATCTCAATTAGTACGAGTTTTGTACATTACCGAAAATTTTGGAACGAATTAGCCGCACTAATCAAGGTATGGGTGTATTTATCAGGGAAAATAATCTCCCCATTTGAACCACACCCTACTCGAAATCCTGAATCCTCCTCTGGAGAGACGGAGAGAAAGGGCGAATATCAACTGTGGGGATCTGAAGGCGTTGGGATCTGAAGCGGAAAAGTCGTTTGATGTTCTCTAAAGATAAAGTGGTAGGAGAGTCATTACTGTAGGGCGGAGGAAAGCGGCAAACGTCATAGCAATGAAAACAAAGGAGGCTAATTAGAGAGTAGAGGAGGGAGAACTGAAGGACTAATGAGAGAAGGATGAGTGATTTTAATTCATTAGTGAATGTTGTGTCATCTGCTGTCGCTTAGGTGCCGAACTATCATTGGGCAATTTCCGTAGTGACAAATTAAAACGAAAAGAAGAAAGGAAGAAAAGAAGGAAAAAAAGAAAAAAGAAGAAAAATGACGAACGACGAAAAAAGAAGAAAAATATGAGAAGAGAAGAAAAAGGAAGGAAAAAAAGGAGAAAAAAGAAGGAAAAAAGAAGAAAAAAGGAAGAAAAGAGAAGGAAAAAAGAAAAAAAGAAAAAAGAAGAAAAAGTGAAAAAAGAAGAAAAAAGTGAAAAAAGAAAAAAAAAGATGGAAAAGAAGAAAGGGAAGACAAATTATAAGAAGAAGATGAATAGAAAGAAGAAGAATAGTAAGAAGGAAAAAAGGAGAAGGGGTACAGAAAAGAAGAAAAAAGAGAAGAATAAGAAAAAAGAGAAGAATAAGAAAAAAGAGAAGAAGAAGAAAAAAGAGAAGAAGAAGAAAAAGGAGAAGAAGAAGAAAAAGGAGAAAGACAAGAAAAAGGAAAAGAAGAAGAAAAAGGAAAAGACAAAGAAGAAGAAAAAGGAAAAGACAAAGAAGAACAGGAACAAAGAGAAAAGTTGGAAGAAGAAGAAAAAAACGAAGACGAAGAAGAAAGGGAAAGCAGGAAAAAAGTCAGAATAAGAAAAAAAAAGTGAGTCGGTATAGTCAATTTTGAAACAAAAAACAGAAGAAGAAGAAGAAGAAGAAGAAGAAGAAGAAGAAGAAGAAGAAGAAGAAGAAGAAAGAAAGAAAGAAAGAAAGAAAGAAAAGAAACAAAAAGAAAAAGGAGAAACGGTGCAGAAGAAAAGGAAGAGGTGAAGATCAAATAAATTGGGAATAAGAAAGAATTTAGAAAATGACAAACATGCTTGTTTGGCAGCAACTACCACACACCTTGACACTCGGTTGCTCACACACACAAAGACTTAGTTTTAATTTAATCAAAAGTTCATTTAGTCAAAACAAGAGTATAAAGCAACGATTTTGTTTTACTATCAGAAGTTTCTAAAATCAAACATTTTTTTACAAAAAAAAAAATGAGTAGATACTTAGTTTTAACTTTTTTTTACAAAAAAAAAACGAAATAGATACGTACTTTCAATTCTATCAATAGTTCATTTAATTGAAACAAGGATATAAAAACACAAGGTTATTTTTTGTTTTTGTTTTTATTTTGTACGGTCAAACGTTGATATAATCAAAGAGAAATCAAACTTTTCTAATAAAAAATAAGTAGATATTGGTAGTTCACTAATTTCACAGATTCAGAGAAACAAATATATGTTGCGGGAATGAATTGGAAGATTACGTTGCACGAATCTTCCAACAGAGAGAGCTTGTCTTCCTTGAAAATATGAAATCAAAATCCTAGGTTTTATCTTGGCTCTAGCACCACATTGATATTGGGGGCAAACGCAATTACATCATTCGAGGAGCAGGCCTAGAATAGACAGATCAGTAGATATGAATAGACCGAGATGGATGAAAACATAGACACATGTACACACATATAGATAGATAGATAGATAGATAGATAGATAGATAGATAGATAGACAGGCAGACAGACAGACAGATAGATAGACAGATAGATAGAAACTGGTAACTGATGATTAAGTCATAGGATCGAAAGTCCTGCAATTAAAGTCTCAATGAAGGTGGCACGTTGAGCCAACCACGGACACGTAACCGGGCATCAAGTCTCTGTGACTTAAGGCAAAGATTCAGCATGCTAGCTAGATTGATAGAGAAACATGGATCGGAAGTATCTTCTTCATCAAAGTTTTGACCCCCCCAACTCCAGTAGAAGAATCCAGTGTTATAACCAGCGAAACAAGAAAATCCCACTGTTCATTAATGGAGCAGATATTTAAAATGCTCATTCTCATTAATCATACATATAAATTTGCACACACATACACATGTTTATTTACTCTAATAATGAACCATGTGATTTTTTTTTAGTTTGCCTGTCGTAAAACGGGACTCTTCCATTGGGGAAGATGGGGTCAAATTTCAATTGAGAAAATATTCCTACCCACTGTTTCAAACTGAACACTTTTTTCCGGTAAACGATATAAGAATTTTTTTTTTCTAAAAAAAAAGCAACCCCAAAACAATAATCCGAATATATATCAGTGAAATTAAAAATAAAAATGGCCTACAGCAATGATCATCTAGCTATAACTGCTGACCGTTATTAGTGGGTTCGATCCTCATTGAATCTCCCATTATTGTTGGTCTGTTACAAAACTTTCACGTTATTGAATGATATGAGAGAAAATGGTACTGGACTCACGTCGTAAAGCAATGATCAGCAAACTCCTATTTACCAGGACCCCCACGAGAACAGGATGTAGTACAAGGTTGGTTCAACGTGGGGAACCTCACATTTGGTCACAGGGTAAACCCTGACCTCACTGGTCTTGACGATACAGAACAATGCCAAGAGCATCTCATTTATCTCTGTCTGGTAAGAAATGATCATCCTACTATAAATTTGGATGGTCAGCAAGCTTATCTTGATGGCAGTTGTTGCTGGGATCGATCCTCTTGGGATCTCCCACAGCTGATGGTCTGATAAAACTTATGTCAATAGATACTATGGAAAAATGAATTCGAACGCACCATGTATTGCAATGACCAGCAAGCTAATTTTTCTGGCCGTGGTTAGTGGATGCAAACCTCATCATCATTCATCAATACATTTTATGAAAAGTGACGTGCTAGTATGATACAGGTTCGAGTGAGACTGTATACTCATATGTGCACAACTGATATATATATATATATATATATATATATATATATATATATATATATATATATATATATATATACATATATATATATATATATATAATCTAAAACAACTTGACTTTTGAAGTAAGTTGAATGTAACGAACACTATATATATATATATATATATATATATATATATATATATATATATATATATATATATATATATATATATATATATCCGGTAATGCAAAGGCCTCGTTTTGCTTATTCACGGTTTATATCTGCTTTTTTGTTTCTTTCAAATCGACAATTATATTATTAAAAAGGCACAATGATTATAAATCCCTTTATATCATATTGAAACTCTTATTTGAAATGATTCCCCGTTATTACACGGTGAATGTGTCGATTGACCTGACTGATAACGTAAATAGAATAAACAGAGCTGCTGATGGAATCGAACCTGCCACCATTAGGGTAGCCGCTCCAACGTAGTCTTGTTCTTACCATTGAGCTAAACAGATACATTCACCGAGTGATAACGTGAAATCGTTTAAAATAAGAGTTTTGGTATAATATAACGCAATTTATAATCATTCTGTTGGATCATGTATTCATTTCTCAAGAATATAATTGCTGCATTGAAAGAAACACATAGAGCAGATATGGACCGTGAATAAGCTAAAATGAGAATTAGGAGTTTAAACACAGACACACACACACACATATATGTATATATATATATATATATATATATATATATATATATATATATATAGAGAGAGAGAGAGAGAGAGAGAGAGAGGGGGGGAGAGAGAGAGAAACAGAGAGAGAGAGTAAAAGCATATGCGATTATATAAGAATATCAACATTCTCGCTGAGTCAGCAATTTTGTATGTTTAACAGGAGAACGCATTTACCATAGAAAATGCAGTTCTTAATTATGTATATATGCATATATATATATATATATATATATATATATATATATATATATATATATATATATATATACATATGTGTGTGTGTGTGTGTATGTGTGTACCTATATATATAGTTTTCTATCTATCTATGTACGTGTATATCACTGCTATCAAAATTATGGAGGGAGCATGTACGCAACATTGATCATGCACAGACACAAAAATGCTCATTAAATGAGCACCGAAGAACTTATAGTTAGAATACATATATATATATATATATATATAAATATATATATATATATTTATATATATATATATATATATATATATATATATATATATATATATATATATATATATATATTATGCATGTGTGTATGTGTGTGTGTGTGTGTGTAATTGACCAATTACGTATGTGTCTCCTTAATATAGCAGTAGATATGCTGATGAAGATAGTAGTTTTTGTGTATGTAAGAGTGCATTTATTCCTTTCTCTCTCTCTCTCTCTCTCTCTCTCTCTCCACACACATGCACACGCACAAACACACACGCACACACATTCATATCTAGAGAGAGAGAAAGAGAGCAGGAGAGAGAGGGGGGCAGGAGAGAGAGAGAGAGACAGAGAGAGAGAGAGAGAGAAGGAGAGCGAATGTGGACAGCAAGAGACCTACAATCGTTATTATAGCTAAACTAAGTACCCATCCTAATGAGTGAATTAAATTGCTGTAATAAATAAATAAGTAAATAAATAAATAAATGAAACAGATAGAAATCGGTGTTTAATTTGTTTTAAAAAATAAGTCAAGAAGCACTCTTTCGTTACACAATTGAAAAAAGGGGGGGGTAATGTAAAAAGGGGGAGTGCTAACGTTGAAAAAAGGGGGTTAATATTAAAAAATTGGACATTAATAACCGAAGTAGAAAAAAGGGAGGCTAGTGTTGAAAAAGTGGGGCCAATGTATCCCAAATGGGAAGGGGCTTATGTTGCAAAAAGGGAGTGCATTAAAAAGGGAGAGCGGCTAATATCCCCAAAAAAGGGATAGGGTAATCTAAAAAATGGAGGGGGACCCTACTGTCCCCCAAACAGGGGAGACTAACTGTCCCAAAGGGAGGGGGCGTAATATGAAGAAAGTGTGTGTGGGGGGGGGGTAATATTTAAGATTAATAGTAGTCAAATACAAACTTTAATTTTTTGTTAGACATTTTAGTTTTGTGTGAAAAAATTCCACCTTTTCTTGAAAACTTTAAACAGCAATAACAACAGGAATACCTTGAATTGTGCGGTTTTGATTATTGCAGTTGGGGGGGTTTAGAACGGTTAAGGTATTGCTGTACAAATTAAGGTAATTAAGTATAAGCTGAAAAAACACATTGAATTATAATAATACCTTGAAGAGTACGGTTTTAACGGTTCAAAAATTTTTTTGAACGCACTAATCAAGGTATAACCTGCACAATGTTTCCGAAAAGTGCAAGCGTTCAAATTATATTGACTTTTTGAGTAAAATAAAATACGATAAATCAAATAAAAAAGCTCCCATTTCTTGTCGATAATGCAATATCTTGTGCCAATATGTACGTAACAAACTTCTAACTCCAATAAAACTATAAGACAAAAAAAAACACTAAACGTAAATAGGGGCACCACCACATTATTACTTATGATAATGACCAAAGCAAGGGTATAAAGTGGGGAGTTTTTCTCAATAAGCGACAGCAGATACAAATTCCGCTTGTGGTCGTTCGTTCGACTGTACTTAGGTAGTCAAGTGCGAGCGTCCGGGACGTGAAAAAGCCGTGGAGTCCCCAGTGCAGATGAACGCGGTGCCTACTACCATTGAGGACGGTTGAACGAGAAGGAGCGAACGAACAAATGAATGAATGTACTCTTATACAGTCTCGGCGTTTTCATGAACCCCATTCCCTTCACGCCTACAACATCCTTCTTCTCGTGTTTCTTCTTCGCCTCTGTCATCTTCATATCTTCAACCCTTTCTCGCCCTTTCTATTCTCTCCCCTTTTTATTGGGTTATCGAAGGTAATCACAGAATCGTGTTCGAAATCCTATTCAGGCTTATTTATATTGCATTTGCACTTGGTGCTTTAGACGAAAGGCATGGATCCAACTCTCCCTGCGTAACCCTTTTTTTGTATCAATATGCCAATATCACCCTATCACAGTGCTTCTTCAACCATTAGCGTTATTCGTCTGTGTCTTCATCACAAAATCTAATTCACCTGATTCTAAAAATTTCTTAGTGATTTTTTAAATAATTTCTCATCTTTTAATTCATAAACAATGAAAATGAGGAATGTATTTTGAACAATTTACTCGTCTGGTCTTCCCTAAAAGGTACAGTTAATTTGGTAGCTGTTCTGTTTCTTCGAAATAAGAAAAAACCCCAAGGGCTGAGAAAGAAGTATCAAATTTCCATGTCCATTTCCATTGAAAAAAAAATAAAAGCCTTACTAAACACTCGAATAGAACTCACTCTTCAAATCTCAATTCATTCACCCTTTATTCAGCCTCCCAGATTCATCACCCAAAACCCAAATAATTTCAGTCCCCTTTGGGTGAATACAAGCAATGCCCTACTATATTCGAGAAGGAAACAAACGAGTAATTCCCGACATTTCTTTAACTGCTGTGGCCATTGTCATCCTTGACAGATGAATGTCAATGATAATTGATACTTCCGAAATGAGTAAGGGAGCTTACTTTAGCAAGACATAAAGTCAGTGGGGCAGGAAGATTGTATTCCGCCAATCTTTCAAATGGTGAGCACCTGTCTGACTTGTAAATTAGCACTTGAAATTTGCCCAGCTGATAAACCGTTACACCACTTTTGTGTTTCCCCAACCATGACTCATTACCAAACTGATTATTACCAAACTTAGCTTAGTCTGGCAAAAGGCCATAAATGTGCAGCATCCAGTGTGGATTGAATTCACTACGGCAGTAATGGTTATTCAACAAATTTAGCGTGGTCTGGTGCAGAGCCATTAATGTGGGGCATTCTGAGGAAATCGGATTCACAATTTTAGTAAGGGATAATTACCAATCTTAGCTTTGTCTGGAACAGGGTCGCACGTGTATGGCCCCAAATGCAGATTAGACTCTCGGCGCTAGAGAATAATAGAGCGAGATTAGATTACTAACCATGACTATAACACAAAAAGGCAAAGAGAGAGAGAGAGAGAGAGAGAGAGAGAGAGAGAGAGAGCGAGAGAGAGCGAGCTTAGAATCGCCTTTAAATTTCGCAAACCATTCCCGACATGCACTTGCGCTTGACGAGTTATTCATACCTGTCAAGGTTCATAAATTCTCAGAAGGGAGATTTAAAAAAAAATATTGGCCCCAGCCACCCATCCTAGTTTGGCTACCAAAAAGCTAAAAAAAGATGTCGAAAATATTTTAGCACGCTCTTATCTAGCGCCTTTCCAAGAAAGGTGCTAAATTGGCAACACTGGTTCTAAACCGTGAAAAGCAGGAAACTTGGTTAGTCTACAAATAGCGATAAAAATTGACAGGCATATTTTGCCCAATGCAGGCGTACAAATTCATCACATTACGTGTCTAGCGCGAAATAGGGGATACTTGGTAATTAATTACCATCCATTGCTTAGCCCACACTGCACTTTTCTCCGGATTAAATATAAAGAGTGTGAACATTGTCGAATGTGCATTTTACACTCAGCCATGATTTCCACTAAAATAAAGAATGAGAATTATTTTTCTGCACAGAATCCTCATAGAGTATGAATATCCAAGCAACAAAGACACTTTCGAGATTTCTCTAACATTATTCAGAAGATGGCGCTCGAATCTATTTCACAAACCTCTTTTATAGGCTGAAATACTATGTGAATTTTTCATATTTGTAATATTAGCTCCAACTATTAGAAGTCCTTTTGCAATTAGTAATGTATGATGTATTTGTGTTATCCAGGATTATCAGGCGAATGACGGTAGGAATATAACGATCTTGGTTGCTATATTGTTTAATATGGTCTGACAAGTTGCCCTATGGTCTGACAAGTTGCAAGTTAGTTCACATGGGAGATTTGTAGCATTTTGACAAACGTAATGTTTTTTCATCAATCAACTTAGGAGATACAATCTCCATATGGGCAAGAGAATTCATGAATGACTTTGGTTTTGTTGACCGGAGTCATTAGTAACAAGAAGACTGGACGTTTGAAATTTTTTTTTCTTTATAGTAGTCAATTAATCGTATACGTTCATCAGAACCATATGGTGATGTGTATGTCCGTTTCATATTTATAATCATCTATGATGTTTACCTATGTACTATATTTGCTATCGTGCCGTTGAGTTTTACCTATGATCTGCTCTTATCTGAAATTGTTAGAAAAAAACTGAATTCAAGCCATTCTGCAGGTAACCTGAAAAGTCAAGTAGGGGTTGGCAGTGAGAAACCGGTTTGAAATGTTGAGTACCTTCAAGGGGCGAAAAGTGAAATGTCTCTTCAATTGAGTTGGGCAGCAGAATGGATACGAATCGTCGTAAAGTTAGCCAAATGTGAAGCAAAGGAAATGAAAAAAAAAATCGCCCCCAATAGGTTACAGCAGGTTTTCCCATAAAAGTGATTATGTTTGCCCTCCTTTTAGTCTTCTGAAACATTGTTATTTACTAATATCTGTTTTTTTTAATTCCCGGTAAAAAAAAAAAACAACTTTCACAAAATTTAAACACGAGAAAAAAAACTGATATAATTTTTTCTGAGAAGAATCAATAGAGTCGTACATTTACAGAAAATTAACAGCGTGAAAAACTGATCATTTTTAATTTTCAAAATGACATGTTCAAAGATTTTCTAAAATTTCCGCTATGAAAAATATCATTTTTATACAAAAGCATTACTTTAAATATACAAAAATATCAGAATTGAAAAAAATAATTTCACTTCGTATTTTGAAAAAAATGATTTCATTGATTCTGCAATTTCCAGTGTCTTAACGATATAAAATACTCTATAAGAATTCAAAACTAGTAATATCCTGGGTATTCACCAAAAAATTAACAAATCAGCAATTTCAAATATTCATTCCTCCTAATACTAAAAGTATGCAGTATCGATTAAAATCTAGACTGATCACTGGAGTGGGGTCATATAATTTATAATTATTTATACGTGCTAGTCTCTCCTAGGGCAAAATTTCATTCTTCATAAATTCACAATTGTAATCAAGCCCCAATTTTCACTCTCATTAAATACTAATATCATTATGATAAAAATCATTGATTTTCAGTGGGTTTCTTTCGACACATGATGGATTCATTTCTAAAAAATCAATGAAATGAATTATTAATATTTATCAAGTTCACACAGCAAATAACTATAATGTAAATTAAAAAAGATTATTCTGTATATGAAAATATAAAGATGGGTACTGCTTGTGAGGCATTAAGTTAAATTTGCATCCTCCTCGCCAATCTTTTTATCGTCAAAAAAAAAAAAATGCTATTGTCTGTTTGGTGAAAAGAAATATATTCTATTCTTTTGTATGTAAATATCCGCCGTGTTTTTTTTTATGATTTTAACTGTATTTTTCCTTTTTAACAGATAAGTTAAGATTCTTGTTTTTGGGCCGATAACATCCGTTGAAATGTGTTCTATTCGAGTGAATATTTTTTGCGTATAAGCTGTACATCGACTTTTAAAGGACATCATTTTCTCATAGAAATGTATAAGCCTACATCAATACACTCGCTCGATTGGATAAAAAAGCACAATCACACATATTATATATATATATATATATATATATATATATATATATATATATATATATATATATATATATATTATGCAATGTATAAATATATATTATGCAATATATATATATATATGTATATATATAACGCAATTTATAATGATTTCATCGGATCATATCTACCCATTTCTTAATGCACACACACACACATATATATATATATATATATATATATATATATATATATATATATATATATATATATATATATATATATATATATATATGCTGGCATAGTACCCGTCATAAATGATGGGATTACCTACGTATTGATCAGCACTTATGCCGAGGATAAGAGAATCCGTCTGCTCTGCCTAAGATCAAAGTGTCATTTCCCAGCCCCCTGTCCAGGATTAGAGAATACTATTTCTGCGCTCATTGGGGAAAGTATTATACTCCTGCACGCGTATGCATACACGCACACATATGTATGTGTATACTCATTGCGTTTTACATAAGCAGATATTGATTGATTGTATATACATGTATAAATGTGCTTTGTATGCATGTATAATCATAATGACACATCGGATACTGATATGTTCACACAAATAACTATAAATATATGTGTGTTTTGGGGGGTGTATATATAATTTCATTGGTATGTTTTTTTCTGTTTCTAGTCTTTCAGTTTTATGTATACGAGCTGCGACCCATAAGTTCGGGAAATTTGAACTGATTGATCATCTGTCAAGTTTTCCATCTTTTGTCTTTTTTCCATCTATGCGTTATTTCTATCAAATTTATCCATTTTTCCTGTTCATATCAACCTATCTATATGTCGTGCATACTTGAGTTTTTTAAAAATCGACCTAATAGGTTTTTTTTGGGGGGGGGGCTTCAATTTACTATATAAGTTTATGCTGAATTGCCCCCTTAGTTTGTATCTTTTACACGTTTTTTTCAACTGGGAACACCGCCCAACAAAAGCTGAGAGAGGTTACTTATTCATTGATCACCCCGTTTTTCAATGTTTTAATTCATCATCCCCAACACAGCATGCTGCCAAGAGATGTTGGTTACTTGACGGTTTCTATTGAGTTACTAACCAGACCTATCTATCGATCTATTCACATACATATTTTGAAATTTGTCCGAGAGTTTGCAACCCCAGTCACTTTTAAGATCTATACATCCGCCTCGGAACTTTGATAACATTTCAACGCTGATTCTTGCGAACTTTCCATTTACGATAGATAGGTAAATCAATCACAAGACCAGATCATATGGATACATATATTGATTAAATGTTATAATAATGTTTATACCTTCATTTCAGTAATTAAGCTCATCAGATAGACAGATATATACGACTTGTGATATATATTTCACTAGGGCTGTAACCAATTAGGAGCAATTGGGTCCCGCTCCTGAGGGTGTCCCTTACTTAGTTAAATTCTAGTCTTGTCAAATACACAGGACGCTACATTGCAGGTGAACAAAATGATTTACAGAGAACCACAATATTCATTTTCTTTAGAATTTTTAACAATTCGTTTGTTTACACTGTTCATATTCTGAATGTTTGTAGTAATTGAATTAAATAATGTGTTAATCAATTACAGAAGAGCATAATGAATATTTCTGAGAAATTTTCAGGCGTACATTTTGATTGCTTTTTGTTGTAACAAAAAGAGACGAAGTTTATTTCTATTTCTAAGATTCTAAAGACGTTCACTCTTAACCAAGGGACCCACAAAAATGTTTCTGATCTGGCCCTGCAACTCCAAAGGCAGATCCTGCATTTTCACTTGATATATATATATATATATATAAATCGTGTTATATTATATAGTAACTCTTATTTGAAAGGAAATGATCTCCTGTTGCTACACGGTCAATGATAGTGATACATTAACCGTGTAACGACGGGAGATCATTTCAAATGAATTTCTATATAGTATAGCACAATTTATAATCACACACACACACACACACACACAAATATATATATATATATATATATATATATATTTGTGTAATATATATATATATTTGTGTAATATATATATATATATATATATATATATATATATATATATATATATATATATATATATATATATATATATATATATATATATATATATATATATATATATATATATATATTTGTGTGTGTGCGCACGCAAGTATGTGTATGTTAGATTTGAAGCTAATAACATTGATACGAACAGACAATGATCGATGGATAGCTTTGGACAGACTGTGTTTTGAAAGAAAAGGAAGAAAGAAAGGAAGATAGATCAGTGGTGGATTCAGGATTTTGAGCCGAGTTAGGTCCAAATGGAAAAAAGATACTTTACACATAAATACCTTTTATTAACACCTCATCCTACCTTAATTCTTTTTCTGTAGTCCATCTCTACTCTCCACTCTTTAATAGTTGGGAGGGGATGACAATTCCAGATTAGTTGAAATTTTTCTATCAAAAAACAACGATAATAAAAAAAAAATCTAAGGGAGAGAACCTGGTTAACCAAGTTTAATTGTATCGGTAATTTTAAAATGTTGTACCATCAAAATGCTAACTATAAATATTTTCAAATGACTTCATTTTGATCGGATCCGGCTAAATTGTGTTAATAGCTATAGTTTCCTACCCACCACACTTATTTTAACCCCCTCGCTCGATAAATTGAGACAGATTTTTCCTCTACCCTGTTTGTTCCGACCCCCAGACAATTGAACGCCCAAGAATAATATGGGATCCTGCATTTTCCACTTATACTGGAAAAAGTATCTTTTTAACACTACAATTGGCAAAAGAGTTAAGTTAGAAAAAAAAATAATCAATGAAATTTACCCCAGAACCAATAAACGAAAAATTCATTAAGAATAAGACAGAAAACATCTTACTTACATTAGACGAAAAATGAAATAATAATTTGGTTTATTTTCACGATCAATTCAAGATTCCTGGGGATATTTTGAGTTTTTATTTATAAAAAAAAAATTCTATGTAGATATTAAAAGAATGATAATTGTGCTTTGACTGAGCAGGGTAGGGGGTAGGATTGTGCGGACCCCCTAGATCCCCCCGTCCGTCCCGGATCGTGTTCGTGGATCGATGAGAAGAGACCAAGAAAATTGCAGAGGTTTATAACAGAAAGAAAAAGTACTGGAGAGCGAATGGAAAAAGAGTGAGTTGGGGGGAAAAGATCGATACCTATAGATCGAACAAACAGAAGCGCAACCAATCGACTGATAAATGTATACAGACTGACTTGATCGATGAATAGATATCATATCCTAATTAGTTCATTATTGAGGTCATAGGATCAAAAATCAACAGTTCTCAACCTCTTCCGCCCTCTACTTGGTTCTTCTTTTTCTTTTTCTTTTTTTTTTTATTGGTCTTAATCCAAGCGGCTAACACCAGCGGCTGCTTTTGACTCTCTCTAGCTGTTGAGAGCTCTAACAACACCAACAGGTAGGACAAATATCGATTCGTGTCGATGGAAGATCAATCATACACTTCGGTATCTGGTGTCCCTAACGTATGAAAAGTTCGTTTCGCGGTAGGCGATTAAGTCATAGGCAATTCGAGCCGATTGGTACGGCTACTACACAGGCCGAGGCGTGTACGCATGTATCACTTCTCTGAATGTGTCGACGTAAGTGGATACATACAATAATACGTATGCGCTTATTTTGTGAGTGCGTGAGTGTTTGTGCGTATGGGACTCTCACCAACAAGTGTGTGCTTGTTCACAAGCGAAATTATGTGGGTGTGTGTGTGTGTGTGAGTGTGCGCATGCGTGTATTTGCGAGTATATGTATGTGTGTGTGAGAGAGAGAAGAGAAAAAGGAAAACGTTTGTGTATGTACGTACATGTGAAAAAATTATCAAAACATGTTTATAAACATTTGTGCGTTATAGTGTGTATAGCTTTTAAACAAGTACGCTTAAGATGCTGATCAACAGTGTTCGTACGTGTGTGTGTGTGTGTGTGTGTGTGTGTGAATGTGTGTTCAATTTTAATTGTGTGAAGAATATGCGTAAATATTTTTTTCTTGATACTCATGTATGTAATTATGACTTTGATGGAGAAGTCATTGTACAGGACAATTTTACCTTTGGAGAGGTGTGTGCATAAGTGTGTTAAATTTATATGATTCTTGCAATATATATATATATATATATATATATATATATATATATATATATATATATATATATATATATATATATATATATATACTAAATTGCCAGGTGTCACGATGAATAATCTTTTAATCTTCTTATGCAAGTATGTGAATATATATATTTAAATAGGACTGGTATATTTTTCTTCATACCCCCCCCTTTCTCTCTCTCTCTCTCTCTCTCTCTCTCTCTCTCTCTCTCTCTCTCCGTCTTTATCTTTCTCTTGCTCTTTTTCACCATCTGTATGCTGACACAGGGAAAAGAAGGAGAAAGAGAGAGAGAGAGAGAGAGAGAGAGGGGAGAGGGAGAGAGGATAGAAACAAAGAAAATATGCCATCAAAAGAAAGAGAGAAAGGGAGAGGAAAGAGGCAAAATGAAAAAACTACCTTTGTCCCATAATAATCGTTACATTTGCATGCACTAAACGCAATTTTTTTTACATTGTAATGTAACAATTGTTATGGGACAGAGGTAGTAATTCACAAAGAGGGTCAGAACGAACCAAGCGCACAAAGATAGTCGATGGCGCCAGTCACGCGACCAACAGATGGCAGTTGTAAGACGATCAAGTCAGGGCATGGAATCGGACAACTACATTGGCGACTGCCTTATGCAAATATCATTCTACCTTTGGAAGCCACTTATTATCTCGACTGCTTCGATTCAGTCCCTTAACGATGACGGCAACGACAACCACTACTACTACTACTGCCTTTATATTTTTCAGCATTATCATTGCTTGAGTAATTGTTAAAAACTTTTTAGAGTAAAAAAAAATGCAGTTATGGCACCCTCGGGAAAACAGTTAAATCAAAAATACAGGTTGAAAACTATGAAAAAAAAAAACAACAACAAGCAAATCATTTTCCTTTTAATTTGTTCAGGAAAGGGTAAAATCCCCAACAATAGTCTAAAAGCCAACGTGCCGTTAGAACTAGTGTGTTATCAAATAGTGCCGTTAGAACGAGTGCTGTTACAATTTTTTTTTTCTTTGGGTCACTTGATTTACGTCTATCTCCGTACGCTGAGTGTCTGTGAACGCCTGCGTGCGTCTGTGCATGATTATGTGTGTATGAGCATATGTCTCCCTGTGTATGTATGTATGTATGTATGTATGTATGTATGCGTGGGTCCATGTGTATGTGTCTACGTGTATGGGAATAGTTATTCATTAAGCTTAGTTTCGTCTAGCATAAGGCTACGGTAACAGGGCACCCAATGAGAACCAAACTCACTGCACTGGTGAATTGATTCATGAGACGAACTGTGTACAGTGTGTACGAATGTGTGTTGGATTTTACATGTGCATACGTTGGCATGCATTGAGTCACGTGCGTGTGTGTACCTATGTGCATGTGTCAATACGTGGTACTTAAGTGAGAGAGAGAGAGAGAGAGAGAGAGAGAAAGAAATAAGTTTTGTATTCCACATTTGTATCAGAGCAATGATATAACCAAAACAGTATACAATAAGTAACAAATTGGTGTATCGATAAGTAATTCTTTTTTTTTTTCGGGAAAAAAAAGCCTATTTCATAAGGAAACGTTTATAGCCGAGTCGATTACATGATAGCCATTATTATTTTACTCAGTGGTCCAGATTGAAAACAACTCTTCAATTCCCTCTTGGTTAAAAGAAGTTAACTTTGACGCGAAGAAGTCCGAGAACCTATGTTTGACGTCATCAATATTTGGGCGTAGCAACAGGTGTCTTGTCGGGAGATTTCTGTTAGTTCATCTGCTTCCTGTTAACTCACAGAACCCATTTCACGCCCTCGGTAACAATTCGATGAAGAAACAGCTCCTTTTCCTGCAAAATGTTACAAACTACAAGTTTGTGTGGGACTCAACCCCCTTGTCTGTTGTTTTTCTCGATCTGTTGAAGATGTTCTTGTACAATCGACCATGTTGAATTCAGTTTTTCTTCAGATAATTCTGCAATGGTTTGACGAGAATCTGCTTCGACAACTGAACGCAACAGGCCGTTGCCCAGCCACACAGGCCTTCCCGAATGATACAGATCTTGGAGGTCGAAGCTGCTCGATCGGAATTCGGTGAACCAATATTGACGTTTGCTTCTGGTACATTTGGATAAACAAAGCAAATTAATTCAGTGTCCGTTATTGCATTGTCACATGGACGAATTCATTGAGCATAAACTGATAAATGTGATTTTCAATTGTTTTGTTACTCATCTTGTAAGATGGGATCTAAAGAAGAAATTGAGGTTTAACACACAATCCATCGAGAAGTATATTTATTTATTTATTCATTGTTGGTTAAATGCTCAATAAATAACATCCACATTTAGGTCCTATAAAAACGACATTACTTTCTGGCACTTCTAATAGAGAGCACTCAAAATGAGCATACCTCTTCTAATGCTATTGTCACTGTAAGAAAATCAGTCAATATGTAGCTACAATGCAGAAAAGGTAACTGTAAGATAAAACCTTGATCTGCTCCAAAGATCAAAATCAATCAATTCTTCCTTAGCCTATGGCTCATCCCTCCACAAATATTATTGAAATTCATTGAGGACTACTGCAGATATTGCTTGGACAAACAGGAAGACATCGGGGAATACATATTCCTCTTCCAATTTCCTTGGCAAACACAAATAATAAGTAAAAAGAACTGATAGGTAAGAACCATTGTCTAAAGATTGAGATGATGCCACAATCAAATATATGGGAAACGTCCTCGATTGATCATAGACGAATAAGCGCCCACAATTACATTGATTTCTTTTGTCTCAAGGGCGAGGTTTTACTTATTGACATCTACTTGATAATCGATATTACTGGCACACACACACAAGGACACATACATACATACATACACAAGCAAGCACACACAAACTCACATACAACATACAAACGCACGGAGATGCACACACATATATTTATATACACATATACACACAATACGTACAAACGTGCAAGCATATTCAAACATGCTCGCTCATATGCACGAAGATATACAATTACGATTACATTAATGTTTATAAATGCACTGATGAATAATCATGCACGTACATATATGCAGAGACAGACACACGCACACAATCTTATCCTGTCTATACTTTCTTTACAGATACCGATTGCCAGAAAAATCGATTTAAAATCGATCGGTCCGATTGGGCGATCTGTAAATGCAAACAGAAACAGACGTGCGGCTGCATATATACATCGTGGATATCGTACATTTTACAAGCAACTGAACACGTTAAACGTTGGAGGTCATAAAGTTTGTGCATGACGAAACACTTAAGGTTTGGGCGTGCTGTCAGTATCAAAAATCATCTGAGAGTCTTTGGAGGTTCGGATGGACTAACAATTAACGTCACAGAGAATGGTAATCGTTGAACTGAAATCAAACTCCGACTGCGGTAGTTTGCGTTCGCTTCACACTAATGCCCTTTGAAAAGACATGAATCCGTGTCTACCCTCAGTTATTGGTAAATAGCTCTTCAGTCCTGTTTGTCGCGAAGACCTCGATTGATATTAGCAATGTTTGGGTCTCTATGAATCGCTCGAGAAATGGAGACAATATCATTGTCTCATGTGTAATCGATAGAGCGTTTATAATGCCAATTCGGCCTATGTGATCTCCGGCCTTCTAATCTTTATTTTTTTTTTAAGTTCTGAGATTATCTGCTGTCGTTATTCCATGAATTATTCAGACAAGTTTCCTCATCTCTGTTACTACAATTTTCATCGTTTTTTTTCCAGCCTTGTAAATGTTGTCTGAAGTTGTGAGATAAAGTAAATATTGCCATTATTCTCTGGTTTGTTTTGATTAGTATCTCCCCTATCTTGACTTTCATTATTTAGATATCAAGAATCATCAATTTTCGACCAGAATTTCTTTTATCTCAACCCGAGCTACGCCCATCTCAACTATCCAGACCGTCAGTTCATGGCCGCTAACTAACAGTGCAGGTCGGAAATGAAGAATAAGATCCTCGTGAGACTTTAACTTACAACCTTCCTATCCCAGGGAGTCAGGTTATTCGTATCAGCCACCTGGTCAGCTGAGCGACAAGTTCCCGCACGACTTGAAATCTAACCGTTATAGGATACAACATATACCTGAAGAAGGTCGAAAACATTGGTCGAAACGTTGTGATAAAAAAGAAAAAAATGAGGATACTGATTTCCCCCGCTATCCAAAATAAAGCCTTTCTAAGAAATATTTCCAAAAACGAAATGGCGTAATACGAAGAACCAATAATCATTAACTTTTTGATGAAATTTTTTCAGCGTTCCCAGACACAAAAATAGCCTTCTTTTATGTGTGCTAGCTTTACGGTAAGAACAATGCCCTTACAAAAACTATCTTGCAGATGTACAAAATAAATCGAGAAGGCATATATGCTCGTACACGCAGTTTGAAGCTATGACAGCTTGAGTCCTTTCGTAAAAGTGGCCAAAAAGGAACGTTCATAGAGAGGGGAATAACTGTGCTAGTCGAAATAATTCATAGAATAATGACAATACTTCGTTGAATTTGTTAATGACGTAACAAATATTTACAAAACGTAGATTGGTCCGGCAAAAAGGCACACGAGAGAGAGAGAGAGAGAGAGAGAGAGAGAGAGAGAGAGAGAGGGGGGGGGGTAGAGAGGGGGAGAGACAAAAGGTTCATATAAAGGGTAAGAAAGAAAAGAGAAAGAACGAGAAATAAAGAGGGGAAAGGGAGAGAGGTGAAGAGAGGGGGAGAATTAGAGAAAAAGAAACATAAGGAAGTAGCATGTCAGAGAGAGTAAAAAGGGTATGAGAGAGAGAGGGGGTGGAGATAGAGGGAGAAAGGAGAAAGAAAGGTTTATACAAAGTTTAAAAGAAGAAAAGAGAAACTATCAGAAATAGAGATATTGAGTGGGAGAGACAGAGAGGGAGGAGAGAGAGATACAGGGAGAGGGGGAAGAGAGAAAGGGGGAAAGGGAAAAAGGAAATCAATTAGAAAGAAGGTGGCATTTCAGAATGAGTAAAAAAGGGTGAGAGAGAGAGCAGGGGATGATAGAGGGGGATAAAGAAAAAAGGTTCATAAAAGGTGTGAGAAAGAAAAGAGAAGGGATAAGAAATTGACAGACAAAGAGAGAGAGAGAGAGAGAGAGGGGAGAAGGGAGAAGATTAAAGAAAAAAGAAGCAAAAGAAAGCAGCATGTCAGAAAGAGTAAAAAGGTGGGTGAAAGAGAGAAGGAATACAAAAAGGTGAGAAAAAGAAACAGGAAGAAGTGTATCAGATAGAGAAAATGGTAAGACAGCCCGCTAGATAGTTAGATAGATAGGGGGAAAGAGAGGGAAGAGAAAAGGAAAGACAGAGGGTAAGAAAGGGAGGAGTAGAGGATGAGAAAGCGTGAGAAAAGGTGAGAGAGAGTGGAGATAGAGAGTGGAGTTAGAGAGTAAAAAAGACGGGGTTACTGAGAGGTAGAGGTAGAGATAAAGAAGACTATTGCTCAGAGAGTATGAGAGACAACGAGAAAAAGCAAACAACGCTGAATCTCTCATCACATTTGGCGGACATGTTTTTCCCTCGTAATCAGAGAAGCAAATGGAACTAAAAAAAAAACTATCAGCAGACTAGCGGCATCAGATCTTTCTGCGCCGCCTAGATCTCTCTCTCCAGGGAGCGCTCGCTCTCCAATCAACGGACGATGACGGTAATGACGCAGGGGGCTGTCATGTCTTCTGCTACTGCTAATAACTGGACGGAAACATTCAAGAGGCTTTTTTTTTAATTTATGGGAGATACACTTCCATTATCTCGAGTTCTTGCTCAACTGTTTCAATTGAAGGCGGGGCCGGTCGTTGGATTCCATGCGTCTTTATCAAGCTAGTATATATAATATCAGGGAATTCTTTATATTTTGACTGTTTTTATGCTGTTTAATTTTCTCCTTTTCCCATTTGTATTTGGATAAATAACATACGCCCCTAGCATTTACCGCCCTTGGCAACTGCCCATGTTGCCTGTACCTTAGGCCGGCCCAAATTAAAGGTTGGTTTGAAACAGAATCACATGGCCAATTTTCTGTATGTTCATGTTGTAATATGTTGCTTTTTTCCAACACCAAACAAACCATTTAGAAATAGTATAGCACACACATACCACCCGCTTAAGAAAAGGAAAGTCTTACCCACCATCAACCCATAAGATTAAAACAACACACCCTGTTTCCACTCCACCCCATATCTGTCAAAGCCTACCCATTACATACTAGACACCAACTCCCCTTTCTTATACAATACAAAAAAACAACAAAAAAAACAAAACAAAACAACAACGACAAAAACAAGAAACGGCCAAATAAACCTTTTCTAGGAACTGACCATTTTCTTCCTGACTCTCCTCTCACTGCCCCTTCTTATCTCAGACAATCCTGATACTCACAGATACGGATATAAACACCTCTGACTCCTCCTCTCACAGACCCTTCTTATTTCAAACCAAACTTGAATCTCATCTACACAGGCACAGACACTTCCCATCCATCTTCTACTGAACAACCCACGTCACAGAAATGTCCCTATTCTGTCTCAAATCTCAAACATGTAAACAGCATATAGTTTTCTCTTCCTGACTGCAAGTTTCTCAGAAAAAGATGGCTGGCAATCATCGAAATGCATCAAAACATGCCCACGTGATAGTTGTATATCCCGAGATGTAACACCTGCTTTCCTCTTGTATTATTCTCCTCACCTTACAGTTATCACTCCCATCGAATATATATATATTATATATATATATATATATATATATATATATATATATATATATATATATTGTGTGTGTGTGTGTGTGTGTGTGTGTGTGTGTGTGTGTGCGTGTGTTTCCAATTAGCGTAAATATACTGCTTTACCACTACAGCGTGAGAGCAACATTTCTGGATCGGAGAGCAACATTTTGATCCTGGGAAGAGTGCATAGATACTCTGCAGATTTCTACGTAAACAATTTAGTGATTTATTGACGGTTACTATGCTAGTTCATTTGAGAATATTCAGAAAGTCCTTATGACTGAACGGATCAGCCTGACCCAGTGGTAGAGCGATCATCTACATCGCTGTACACCGTGGTCCAATGCGCCCCCTTGGCAAAGGCTTTAAAATGGTACTTAACGCCTTTCCATTAATCAATCTACACAAGGACTAGTTAAAGCAACGTCGAGCCTGGTCAGTACCTAAATGGGTAACCATTGGGGATTATCAGGTGCCGTCAGCGGAACTGTTTCGACAAGCCTGGCAAGCTGGAAGTGAGTCTTACAAATAATCACCCGTGTGAGCCTAACCGTGCGACACTCTCAATGATGGTGAAGGTATAAGCGGAGAACAATGATACATCCATACAGTGTAGTGTTACGAATAAATGTTTATCATGTGATTGAATCAGTAGATTTGCATATATATATATATATATATATATATATATATATATATATATATATATATATATACATGTTGCTGGAAATTTTTGATTTCACTTTGATTACATAAACTTTTGATCGTAAAAATAGTTGTTTTATATCCTTATTTTGATTAAATAAACTTTTCGCAAAAAAAGTTTGATTTCTCAAACTTTTGATTTTAGAAAAATAGTTGTTTCATATCTTTATTTTTGATTAACTGAAAGTTTTTATTCGCCTACTGGGCAATTTCACCGACTCGGCGTATTATAATATTCTGGCTGGTAAGATGATAGATAAATCCGCCTTTTAGTTAATGACGTCTTTGACCCGTACAGAAGTTGAATACACTTTTTAACTTCATTTGCGGTTGCACAAGTTCACACAATTTGCAAGAAAAAAAAACGACAAAAAACAAACAAACAAACGAACAAAAATTAAACAGACGCTAATCGAGCATTTTACTTTCTGAAATAGCATTGCATAGTATTATCTTGTCATATTTATCTTTTGTTATCTATGTCATACAGTAAGAAAATTAATTATAAGGAGATATATAGGAACTATACTATACTATACTCATACTTAAACATCAATAATTTAATGCATCAATCCACTGCCGTACCGACGGGCTGGGGGTAGACACCTTCAGAGAAATGACACCATGATGTTTTTGACAGTGCGACAATTCAACAGATATCGCTACTTTTAGACCCATTTTCCGATTGAGGAAGTCCTACTACCCCAAACACATGATAGATGGCCCATAGTACTTTGCGCCCTGGGTGACTGCCCGTGTTGACGGTACCTTGAGTCAGCACTGAATACATACAACCTTGCCCAGAATAAATTGATCAACCGGTGCTTTTTAAATCGATATTCCTGATTTGCTGAACACATTGCAACAACTAGTGGGCATTACAGCCGGTCGATAGAGACCAGCGCATATAATGAATATACGCAGACGAGAAATTCAAACAGGTATGAGTGATACATACATATACATATACATAGATATATATAATCTACAAGAGATATATATACACGACGTGTGAAATGAAGCAAGGTCCAGTAGATAAGCCGCAAACAGTGTCCTCTATTCAGTTGAAAAAACTGCGATCTATCTACGAGTATACATACATACGGTACTATTTTTCTGTGTTGCTTGAAAGAGAAGAAGAATGTCTCTATCGGATCCGAACGCGCGGAATTTCTATCTGGTGTCGCTGATGTTTGAATAAAAATACAGAACGACTGATTGCTGGTTTGCATACCACTGAACGAACTCGGATCAACTAGTATTGCTAATATTGTTGAAAGGAATGCTTGTTGCAAATGCCGTATGTAATTATCAATCTTATTATTGTCCCAGTTTTGTCGTATTTTACTGATAATAATTTCAAAAAAATGTTTAAACGTCTCGATAAAAGGGACCTCATACAATTTGGGCCAGATTTTAAAAAGACCTCGTACGGTTTGGGTCATGTTTAATCCAAATAATACCATAAAACTTTCTAGTAATATTATTTTTTTTTCATGTTGTAAAAACTATGAGATGTTCCGGATATACATACGATACGATGAATTTCCGGAAAGTATACAGCCATTTTGAATTTCACGTGAACCAGTTGCGCGGCCCAGATGTAACTTGGCAATCAATCAGAGGGAACCTTACTGCACATGTGTGGACATATACTCTCCCATGGGGTTACTTAGTCGGCAGTGAGGCAGTGGGGCAGTGAGGCAGTGAAGCTTGTGTATAGTGTGACTGGTGCATCAGAAATGACCGAACCTGTCCTTTCATTACGTTTCGTGCAGTTTTTTTTTTGGGGGGGGGGGTATCATATTATCCAGGTGTGTCAGTCGCCATTCTATTGTCTGGATTTAACTGCCCGTGACTTCTGGGTTTTTGCTGTTGAAAAGGGAGGAGATTTCAGACCGTGGGTGAGATTAAGGAGAAGTATGTGAGGTCACAAGGGGAGTACTTTGAAGATGACTAAAGGGCCATTGTCCTAGTCAGCTATTTTTCGTTGATATTCGTTGGATACTTTTGATCCCGTAAAAGGTTTTAATGACAAAAAATAAGCATGATTTGTCGACAAATTGTCAGAAGTGGGCCGTGTCGTTCCAGGTGCTACCAACAAGTTTGAAGAATTTGAAACCCAAGAGAACTACTTCAAAGAGACAGTGGGTATTAAGTGAGGTAATTTATTTCCCTTGGTCAAATTTTCCGAACTTTTGAGTAGCACCTCGTATTAGGGAAAAATGATGATCCGTAACAGTAAAAAAGGGAGTTTTAATTTTTACGACAAAAACCATGTGGTTGGTTGAATACCTTCTTCCTGCCTCCCAAATAATTGAGTTGCGAGTGTTGAACTGCCCATGACCGAATGCATTTACTGTTAATTCTTGATTTAAGGAGTGCATATTGTACTTGAATTTGAACTGTCATTTGATAACTTTGTTCCCCCCTCATAAGAACGTATTGATAAAACTCTGGTGACAATTCCAGAATAAAGAACATTGTTATGTAACAAAAGGACGTTTCCCAATGTTGAGGTACTTATAAGTTTCTATACTAATTGTAGTATGTGTGTTTGTATGAGAGATGATAATAAATGTAAACATTTAGTCAAACTAGGCTAGCTTTTGTACAAGGCCTTATTTCTCGAACAATCTGCAAGGACTGGAATTACTTCCGGTGTAGTGCGATATCAGCTCTTTAACTACCCTACAACTCGGCACAGAGCAAAGAATTAGGCATTGGACAATATTCAGTCTCATATCCCATACCATAGGAGCTTGGTACGACATGTAAACACAGCTATACGATTTGGTCGGAGAGGCTACTTACAATCTTCCAAAGGGAGGTTTCCTACAACACTTGAGTCCTGAATGAATTTGTCTAGATAGCTTTTGATTATGTTGGCCTTAAGATAGATATTAATTTTCGAGACTTTCATTGAAACAAATCTCTGGATTAGGGAGTCCTAACGGTTAGCGGTGCATAGAATGGAATAGTTCAAACTTCTGCTAAGACAGTTTGCTTCCCACTTGTAAAACGCATGCATCCAATTCTCTCCTAAGTTATGGGTGAAGAGCAAAGCAGTTTGAGTCCTTTAGTCTTATGGGAAAACTACAGAAACAATGATCGGGTCTCCATGAACCAATGAACCGTTCGAGATATGGAGACAAAATGATTGTCCCGCGTATCATGCAAGACGGGAGACGCCGAAGCTATGTCTGAGTAATTAGAGTTTGCGAAATAAAACAGCTACTTATACAAAGAGCAGTGTTTTTTTTCTGTTTCTCTGTCCGTAACGATGCAATCTTACACTTAAAAGAAACAATTTTGCTGGTAAAAACATCTCCTGCCATTATTTGAAATAATGGATTTTTTCACTGGAACGAATTCAGTTGGTTCCATTGCGAAAAAAAAAAAAAGAAATGAAATGCATTTGTGAATTTCCCCGTGGGGACTAAGTAGTAAGTGATCATCTGTACGTATGATAATTAGCAATGTTTGTTTGTACTCTGTTACGCCAAACGACACAACTGAAGTTGTAAAATAAAATTTCATGATCTGATGACGTAGTAAAATACTGAATTTAAAGAACGATAAAAGTATAAAAAAGTAATAAAAGCAAAAACAAAATAATAAAAATACGTTTATGGTCAACAGAACTTGTTCTCCATGCTCACTGTATTGCAAATCTCTATTATCCACGTATATAAGATGCAATGTGTAACCATATATTTCATATATGCTGTCATTTTTTTTACGTCACAGGTTAACTAGTTTTACAGAATTGGTCAAAGATAGAAAAACGAACTCACCAATTATCTAATGGGCTTTCAGATCGAGGCTTCTGGCACTCACGTTAACCAGCAATTGGCTCTCAGTACCAGAACAGTAACCAACGCAATGCATTGTTTGAAATAATTAAAACAGACCCTAATCAAAGTTAATTATTTAAACAGCTTCTTAAAAAAATCAAGTCAAGGAAGCAAATGATTGGAATACGACCAGTCGAATTAAATTCGAATTGAATATCAACCTAAATTGCCTTTGATAATCCATAGCAACGTGTTGGGATGTCTTTATTAATTTATCGTATTATAAGCTTTTCGGGTTTCTCAATATTTGTGAGTGTTTGTGTGTATCTTGCGAGGCAAAGTTGCTTCCCATGTCTCATGGCACATGAAGCAATGATTTGGTCATCATATCTCGAACGATCCATGGAGATACAAGCATTATTTTTAGTAATAGTGGGTTTTTACAGGACTGGAATATCAGTCCAACACCCAAGATAGACTGCCTTACAGGGCTAAAGGGCTACAACTACCCTGGTATTTACCCATAACTAGGGAGAAATATATTAATCGAAGCAACGCTTGAAAAGATGAAAGTGGAAGATTGAAACTTTAAAAGTTATAAACCACAGGCGTAGCTCGAGATTTGGGAACCCGGAGATGGGGTCCGACATTTAGTGGGGCCTGGAATATTTGTGGGTTCACAAAGGTGTTACTGGTGGTCTGTGACCTTTCAAAAGCCTTGAGTTCATGAGCTTGTCCTTTCGAAAGCAGTGACATATTGTTATTGTACGATATCAGTAGAAATGCAGTAGATGAACTAATTCTCATACAGCTTTTGGGGACACCTTCATTGGGGCACGGGGGACGATTTAATATCACCAGTCACTTACATAGGATCGGAATGAAGGTTATCTATCCAACAGCATTGAAATTAATGACGCAAACATTACCATTGTCAATACCTTGGAAATAGCCTGAAAGCGCATACGACTGTCAACGCCATTGTCACAAGAGACTGAATGAATATCTGTTCATATATGGCTACAATGCAGGGAGGATAACAATAAAGAAAATTGAATCCATCCCAAGATCAAATCAATGACTCTTTCGCCACCCTTCAGCCCAATGCCCAAAATGTTGTTAAAATTGATTGAGAAATTTTGGAGATTTTGTGTTAACTGACCGACATGAATGAATATATATAACTCCTCCTGCTTCGTTGGTAGAGGTAAAAATAGAAGCAGTCATCCTAGAGAATATATATATATATATATATATATATATATATATATATATATATATATATATATATATATATATATAAACGACATAACCCCTACCCTCCGAAAAAGCAAAAACAACAGAAAAAAAAATAAAACAACACACACACACACACACTAAGATCAAAGTGCAACTCCCCGGCACTTAGAATCAAAGTGTAGTACCTAATGTCTATGCACTCACTGTAAGGTGTTATGCACACATACTGCGTATCATATATATATATATATATATATATATATATATATATATATATATATATATATATATATATATATATATATATATAGATATATATATATATATACAGAGAGAGAGAGAGAGAGAGATAGATAGATAGATAGATAGATATAGATAGATATAGATATCTATATATATATTGATTCGCAGCAATTCCTGGCTACTAACATTTCCTTTCTTCCTGATTTTCAATGCACAGCATTTTTTAAAATAAACTTTTGGTCAGAATCGTAAAATTCGGTGTTTAATAATCAAATTACCTCCCTTCCGCCAGAATTATTTAGTTTTTTTAGTGCAGAAAATAATAAAGGTTCAGTGGTAGAGTCAGCGGGCAGTGAAAATGAAAAAATCTGAAACCTTGTCTTCAAATATCAGGTTTACATGCAGTCGACGTTAAAATACAACCATTATTCTTTTTTCCTCTAATTTCAGGCATTGCTGCGTAATCATGAAGTTAAATGAAAAATATTGACTTATTCCTGCTATCGTTATACAATAACAAATCTCACAAAATATTGGGGGGTGCCTGCCAAATAGCCAAGCCCGTCCCCTCAAACCTCCAAATCTCCAGATGTAGATTCCATAAAGTTCGTTATTTACCTAAGATTGCGGTGATTAAGTGAAGTTAAAAAAAAAAAAAAAAAAAAAAAACACGACACAGGGAGAAGCTAATAGCGAAAGTAACCAGACCGTCAACAGAAAGAGGAAAGAGATTCACTTCTGAAACCTGATTTATTCACATGCTTTGAAATTCCTTGTGAATAATTAATAACCAATTCTCACCCCCAAGACTTCATTGCTCCATTATTTTTTTTAATTGAAAGGAGCCTGAACTTTCGTTCAAATAAAATGTGAGGTACAGTCTAAACATATAATAGTCATATATATGCAAATTAGATTGTCAGTTAGTCTATTTATTTGCAAACTGAAATGACGTAATCTACACAGTGGATTGGTCATAATTTGATATGTTCATGTCTAAGAGATAAAATGGAATTCGGGGGAATGTGTTAGTCCGCTATCATAACAACGATTACCTTGCAAACACTCAAAGGGACGCAGTTCAAGCGACCAAGAAAAAAACAGAGAGAGAAGAATCAAACATTGAGCGAACGAGCAAGATTTTCTCTCTCCCAACTGTATCCAATTCTTCAACCACCAAAAAGGTAGTAAGGAAACGGCTCAAATGTTCAACCCTTCCTTCTGGGAGGGGGGGCTTTCGGTTCTTTACTGTCACTCCATACATAAATAACACTGTCATTCTTGACGAGTATATTCTACGTATAAAGACAATTGTCATCAAGTTTGTATGTTTGTTTGTTTATCTATTCACATCGCAGTGGAGACATGAGTTTTATTCTCTCCCTCTCTTTAAAGCTGGCTAAAGAGAGGAAGAGAAGAGTACATGTGACTGAAAACGGTGTTTATAAATACAAAAATTCTAAAATATAAATCTATCCATAGTATTAAAACTTTTTTCTTTATAAATGCTGTATATCTATTCACCGGGACAGTTAAAGAAAAAAAAAAAAAGAAAAAAAAGAATAATAATTTCTAATGTTGCAGAATGACCCGTTTGGTCGAACTTTTGCAATCTTTAATCTATTGTATTTTTTTAGATGTGTCCACACATCTCAATAAAACGCTTTTCAGTCGGCCGGTCGGTCCCAGCTACTTTAAACAATAGAATTAAGAAGGAAGCGGTGTGATATCATTAAAACATGTGATGACATTGGGCGTAACGTCATTAACAAAAGATCTATTCCTATCAACATTTTACCAGCTGCTAATGATATCATAAAAGAATGCCTGGCCAGTGCATTTTTGTACCTAAAAAAAGGCAAAAATAGCCCAAAAACGCGATAAATAGCCACTTACGATTCTTATTGAAAATAATACTTGTAAAATATTACAATGTGGAAATATTTTGCAAGTGTAAGAATCAATTCACTGAGAGAAAAACTATTTGCTCTTTCTCTTATGCTCACTGCTACCATAGATGGTGGACGCACCGTTGAACTTATGGATCTTGTTTTGTTTGTTTTTTTACCGCCTACTCAATCACTTTGAAAATCAGCATTTGAAATCCTGGCACTTTATTTGAGCTCGATCACTGACTACAAGCGCGAGTGAGAAGTACGTGACTTTCTCAACCACGACACAGATCTGTCTTTGTTACTCTAATCATATGTAGTAGATCTGATTACAGAGTATTTCGTGTTACATCGAATTTTTATCATCAGATCAAGTATTGTAACCAAATATCATATTGATTTTGACAACTTATTATACCTCCATCTCATCATGTGATGAAAACAATTAACAGGTGAAATGAAGGTAAATGTAATTAAAACGAATAAAATTTAATATAATATCCACACATATGACGATTAGTATTGTGCAGGTGTCTTCTGTCGTGCTAAGGGACGCAACTGATACAGTACAGTAAAATAGAATTTCATTCATGTAACTGACGTCATAAAATACATTTTCATTCCCTTTCTAATGACGTAATAAAAATGCTGAATTTAAAGGTTAACATAAAAGTGATAAAACAAACGAAAAAAAAATCCGTCTATAGACAACGGAACGCTAACATTCCCCGAACTCACCGTATTAAATGCAATGTATATCCATATATCTAATATATTTCGTCATTTTCTGACGGTACATGTATACTAGTCATATTATAATTAGCTTACGGTAGAACAAGCAGACAGCAAATAACTCTCCCGTTGCTGGTACATAATTATGTAAAGAATGAAAAAGATACCATTACAAGAGGAGGTGTCCTTGTGGTGAGGGCTTATTGGGACTGGCAACCGAATAGAAAAGAGCGTGAAGTAAAGGCATGTGTGGCCATGTGCGATTTCAAGTGAGACCCGCCCATTGGCTTAGGCTGTCCCAAGCGGGTGATGTCGGGATATGTGCACCAATCGGCGCACGTCGTCCGCCACAGCTTCGTTAGCATCCCGGGATCTGTTGTCGCTAATATGGCCTTACTACATTTCGTTTTCCCTCTTTCTTTCTATAATTTTAGTCCATTCTCTGTCTTTCTTTTTCTCTTTCTTTCTTTCTCTTTCTCTCTCTATCAGAAGCATGAATACTCGTCTACTAGTTAATCTCAGTGAAAAAAAGCCAACGAATTTATAGTCTTACTATCAGAAGGTAGAGACTTCCTGTAAAAGCATTTCGTTTGTCGAAATGGTGCAAAAGCGAAGGGACAATTACGAAGGGAAATTCTTAGGCGTCCCTAGACCCCAAAATGGACCCGATGATATGTCAGACTAGGTCGTCGGAGGTCGTGGCGGTGGAAGGCACTGCAGTGTGGGAGGTACTGAGGTGTAGACGCGAGAGAGAAAAGAGGGTGTGCGCTGTCTTCATAATGACTCGCTGTAAAACAAAATCTGTACGCTATTTTCGCCTTCCGTCTTTCTTCAGCAAAGCGAAAAAGTGGCCTTAGGCGAACTTCCGAAAAGCCACAGGAATATCACAAGAGTAATTTTTTTATGATTCAAATAAAAAAAAAATACATCAATTAGTAATACTTTTAAATGAAATAAGTAATATTTCAGGACAATTTTTTTACTACTAAAATAAGTAATTTCGGGTAATCATTGTTTTGAATTGACCTCAAAAGTCATTCTAGGTATCTAAATAATATAATTTTCAATTAAAAGGTATAACCATGTTTTTATCAAATTCTGCCTCCATGATGTCGTAAAATGAAAAAAAAGGTTTTAATTTGATTTGTATCTGAAGAATGTGTTGCTCGATTATATCTTACAATTAAAAATTACTCTTCTTATAGCCTACGTATGACACAAGAAACGAAATTAAAACCTTTTATTAATTCAAGTTTTAAAAAAAAAATGGATAGACGTTTGGTTTCACAATCGCAGAAAGTGAAACCGAATTATGATAAAATGATGTGTTAAAAAGGTTTAGCGAAAGATAAACCAATTTTTGATCCAGAAATTAAATTATTCACACCTGATTCGATGACTAAAAACTAACATAAAATGTTAAAACGATTTCTTTATCCATCCTTTGATTATTCGAGATTCTTAATCATTTAATCAACGAAAAAATATTGAAACCCATTAAACCACATCGCTGTCATATTCTATTGATAAAATGCGATGTTATAAGAAGATCAATAGCATTGAGCACCTTTGTAAGGAGCGAAAAAATAACCATTAAATCAACAAACCAAAAAAAAAAGAGAATAAAGCCCCTAAAATAAAAAACAAACAAACTGTTGTTTACCAAGTTCTCATGGGAAGAAAGGATCAACATATTAAACGTCTAGAAGTTGATTGTAAACTAAACTCATTCACTTTATCAAGTCCTACAAAGGCTAAAAAAAAGTATATTTTTCAAACAAAAGGTTTAATGAAACAACATAATCATCAGATATTAACATAAAGCAGAGACTAACAATACAGACTTATTTTATTTGTCAAAATTGTCATAAAATATTACTTATTTTATTTAGAAGTATCACTTTGTTTTGAAATTCAAGTGATAAAATAAGAAATTATTAATACTTATTCTTTCTGAGACATTGTGCGAAATAAATAATAAAATCACAATAATACAGCTTTATTTGTTCAAATTTACAAAAAAATACTAAATAAAATTCTTAAGTGCTAATTCAGTCAAAATATCCACACTACAATGTTCACATTCTGGTGTGATACCGTTTGACTGAACGCAATTGTAAGTTGCAATAGTCCATATTACATTCTTGTCCTTTCGACTGATGCCTTTTGATTTGATGCTTTTTGACTTGGATTCAATAGGCGCTCCCTAGAACTTATCATGTTTTGCTGGTGCTTGGGGGTGGCCCTGATAATATCGAACATGCGCCCGGAATGTTCAATAACATGCACAAGCAATGAAATAAATTGAGGATCAAAACCGAAGAATGATGGCCAGCATGCTTGCTTGAAGTTTTGAGATGGAGTATTGTTTTCATTCCAAGATGATTTAGTCAGATTCATATAGCCAAACCCTTGTCAAAGTTGAGGTCTGGAGTTCATTTGGCTTTTCTCCTATAACAAGAACAAGAACAGTCCCCATCTAATTTAGGGGAGTAAAGACTCCGCTGTTAGTCTGACCGTCACATTAAATCAAAGAGATATACAAAATAAATATTTTCCGACTGAGCGAAAACACGACTAAGTGGTCAGAGAGGAGCTCTTTTATCGACTGAGTCAAACATATATTGCGTATCTACAAATTTGCGCTATTTTTTAAAAATTTATTTATCATATATATACAATACGAAAGTTGCTGAAATTATCTTCATTTGGTATAGAAGTAGAATGGAGTTCGACCCTGCAACGGCCAAACTTGTCTTTATCTTTGTTTTTTGGAGTACTTCTTAAGCAACCTTGTGTTGATAACATTGCTAGTGTAGTTGTGAGTTCGATCATCACAGAATGTTCCACTTAATAAGCTAAGCCCAGTAAATTTTCAACCGGAGTCCTTTAGGGCATTTTTTTGAGCAATGAGGTAACTTGGCGGTTTCCATTTTCCTTCAAATTAATATACGACAGATTCTATTGGGTTATATGGTTCCGGCTACAGAGAGTAATCCCATAAACAATATAAACAGTATAATTGAATATGATAATAATAATAATAATGATGATGTCTTTTTGTTGGCCCCCTTCACCCCCAAATAGAGAGAGTGTGATAGCTACACTTACTTAGAATGTAAATGAAAACAAGTCGGAATCCCCCAAGACAAACCAACCTTTGCCTTGACTAACTGATTAACTGATTAACCCTAGGTTATTATCTCGTATAGCCGGAATGTTTACTTTTTCATTCACTTTAAGCTGTAATAGCTATGATTATTTAGTGTGATGGTAACTGACAAAAAAGACCAATGATAATGATAAAATTTGATTATGAATATGGATTCAATAGTACTCAATATTTAACAGATCTCATTGGGATAATTGAACCCCTTCTTTTCATTCTCAAAGGTATAGAGAAGTAAAAGTAAAAAAGTAGCAAAGAGCGAACATATGGAAATTAGATGATACCTGTACACTTTGTCTCTTTCTATCACGCATCCATAAATAATAAATTGCACAGCATTAGGGACTTGAGTGCCTGTCGTAGCGTGTTTGTGCTAGTTGTATAAATCTTTGCTCGTGAGCTTAGGTGCTCCACGAATATGGCCTTATGCCACAATTAGCTTTGTACAACAGGTGTATATTCGTTAGGTAACATAAAGCATATATGCTCTGTAATCCACCAATTCTCACACGGGGGCTGCATAAATGTTCTAGATTGTTTCCGTTTAAGTACATTTAGGTGCATTAGTTTGGAAGGGCTTCTGAGAGGAATTGTACCGAGGGATACAAAGTTTCAAGCCTCTTTCGCTTCACCATCAGTCAGAGAGAGAGAGAGAGAGAGAGAGAGAGAGAGAGAGAGAGAGAGAGAGAGAGAGAGAGAGAGAGAGAGAATGTGTGCCTTCAGTAAAAAATGTTGGCAGATGAGCAAGCGGCCTTACTAAGTTCAGTTTAGTCCGGTACAAGGCCACATGAAATGGTATAAAGGAAGATTGTGTTGCACTAATCTTGCAAGTTTATAGGAGCTCTCTACCTTTAAAATCAGCATTCAGAAATCTAGCTTGCATCTGTGTTCGAAAGTCAGCCGCTGCAGCCGGAGGGGAAATACCCGATTTACTTCCGACACTTAGCAGGTGCAGTGTCTGTGCTATACTGCTTGCATTAAACACAAAATGAAATACACTCATTGACACACACACACACACACACACACACACGGGGATCAAGACTAACGCCTGGATGTTTCAAGGCACATGACACACATTAAAAGCACAGAGGCACTACTTCCCACCAGAGTAAATTATGTGCAAAAGCACATTCATGCAGAGAAACACCGTCGACTCATACATCCACACGCAAGAAAAAAAAAAAAGAAAAAAGAAAAAAAGGAAAACTCATGACAGCTTCATATACAGACAGCATCTCGCTTCGTGCACGCACATAGAAAGATACTACATGTAGAGATGAGAGAGATAGAGTCAGTAGTCACTGAGTACTTAATCTGCTTGGAAACTACCAATATTTTTTTGTTTCATTAATGTTTTTTTTTTATTTCATTTTCATTTACGCTGCCCCCACGTACAGAGAGAGAGAGAGAGAGAAAGAGAGAGAAAAAAAGAGGGAGAGAGAGGGGGAGTGAGTGAGTGAGAGAGAGAGTCGCATCAGTTCAACATCCACTTGGAACTAATTATCAAAATTTTCTGTTTTATTTGTTTTCCTTTCATTTTTCATCTAACGCCCCACCCTTTTAGTCATTGTTTGACCATCCATAATCATCTAGTATTGGACCCCGGGTATATTCGTGTCTCTGTCTCTCTCTCTCTGTCTATCCGTCTCTCTCTCTCTGTCTATCCGTCTCTCTCTCTCTCTCTCTCTCTATATATATATATATATATATATATATATATATATATATATACCTACAAGATACGCTTACACCTCAGAATAAAATGAACCCTTTCCGCTTATCTATTAGTCTACCTTTTCAGGTAATTTTCACCTGTATAAAAAAACAAACAGTCCTTTTACAAAAAGTCAATTCACTTAGTTACTTCTAGATGCATTTTTTTAGCAGTCCAACGATGTGAATCACGTGGCTAACCCTAGGTGCTTGTATGTTATATCAAGTAAAACGAGAAACTCCCTTATATACGTAGGGCACCTGTAAGGAGAAAAGTAAAGGCTGACTTCGTGTCGTCCCGACTAGATGATGTTAGTTAGTTTTTTGGTCTCTTGTGTTTTTATGTACCTACTAATAAAACATAGCACCACCAAAATTCATAGTACGCACCATACAATCTGGTGTCGCTAACAAGGCGAAGTTTGGTTACCAACTACACCAACTGGTAGCGGTAGAATAAAAAAATAACCAAGAGAGAGAGAAAGATACTTTGAGTATAGAGGTTGCAAAAAAACTTGAAGAGAAAGGAGAAGAAAGCGAATGTGAGAGAGGCTATTTTGAGGAGAAGGGAGAAACGAAAGAGAAAGAGGAGAACATGACAGTGAAGAGAGGAGAGTAAGGAGAAAAATAGGAGAGTAACTAAAAGTATAGAGTGAAAAGAAGAGAGTTAGAGAGTAAGAACAAAAGTGGTAACGATAGAGAGAAATTGAGTGCAAAAAGGAAACTTGGATTTAAAAGGAGAGATACTAGAGTTGGATATTACGACTAAAGTTACTGACAAATGCTGCTGAAGTATAAATAGCATTAAGACAGTTCATTGATGAACATAAGCATATTTTAATGTCGGTGTAGTATCTATTCTTCTGTCTTTTTTAGTGTTCATCAACTGAGTCTGTCGACTCCAAAAAAACTGGGGCAAGTCATGTGGGGAGAAAAAATGTTGGTCCAATTACAAACAACTAATCGATAACTACAGGCTCACAGTTGCTATCAGCACCGAGAGAGTAACATCGAAGCAACTATTTTGCTCGCGAACAAAGCACTTGAGGGTTAGACTGAAGTGGTAGGAGAGGGGGCTAACGGTCGAGAGGCCTAGGGTTCTATCTCAAGAACAGAGTTTTTTGAAGGATCTCTCAAGTACGCAATATTTTTTTCCCAAATTCATGCTATTTTCTGGCAATTAAAACTAAAATGGATTCCTTGGAACGTATTAAGATAATTCAATATTTTCTTTGAAAAGATCTTTAAAAAGTGCTTGGGGTACTTACTACAAACAAACATAACTCTTTATTCCGAAACTGGAGCAAAAATAAAAGATACCCCATCCCACGAGCGGTCAGTCAAGTACTTATAAATTACAGATAAATCAAATATGAGCGGAAAGCGAAAAGGAATCGCATTGACAAGGGTCTAGTTGAGTTGTTAGAAGGGGAGTTACATCAAATTTGAATGAATACATGCGTAAATATATTCTTTTCATTTTCCTTCCTTCGGCTCCATAAGGACACAAATACCTCAGTGATAAGAGTCTTTTAAAATCGTGGTCTTTTCCTCTGTAGATATACGTGTAATTGCCATATCTACTTGAAATTTGGTATTAACAAAGCTTCCCACACAATAAATATTAGCAAAATCATGAAAAATTTGAAGGACAACTCCTAAATTCGTTTGTTGTTGTTGTTGTTTCAATGTTGGAATAAATCATGAAAACTTTTTCGACTTACACTAAATTCGTCAGAAAATATTTAAATGTACATGAGTACCGTGCGTGAATGTTTTGACTGAATTCAAAATGTTCTTGGACACGATTAAGTAAGACACGAAGAAGGATCAGATGCTGTAAATTAAGTGGATGATCATCGAAGATCAACTACACTTGAAACTGAGATATATCTATTACCATTTTATACCATTTTTATAAAAGCTATTTAGGTTTAGAGATGATTAATTCAGCATGACATCCCTATTGCTAAACCTCTTATTACTAGTATGAAATTTAAAATTCTTGGAATTAAAAGATGTTAATCTGTAGGAGAAATGTCAGATGAATATGGAGTATATTGCCAGACTTTCCGGCACTTTAAGCTTAGACACAATCAGGTGAGGGATGGGATGTGTGGAACTGACATGGAGCATTTCATTCAGTTTATGTGGGGCCCATTATTCCAACTTTTTAATCTTTCTTATTTGATGATGTGATAAAGTCGACGGAGAAGTTCTAAACTTTCAAGAAAGTGTTGAAGCCATTGTGTATGTGTCGTTGACCGCTGCCGTCGGCAATTCTTCATCATTAAGAACAGATTCGGGTCCCCCTCGAGGTGTATCATTAGTACCCATATTTACAGACTTAAACTTATTTAATCGACGCAGAACAGTTCGCAATATAGTAGCGTTCAGCATCCCGAGCAGCATTGTATCCCAATTTGAAATTGTACTTGAGAATAGGTCAATTTTTTAGGGGTAGACAATTACTGTTAAGGGATAAAAACCTTCAATAATAACAAATAATATACCTCTACTTATATCGAGTCTAAAGAGAATGCAGTTACATTGGTGAATATTTCACTTTCAACATTATTATCTATGATGTAAACAATCGAAAAACAAATACAAAATATTTCATGTGTAACAATCTAATTGCTTATATATAATTTCCTCTGAAACATCAATGATCTACGCGTAATGTTTTCATTATTTCGTTTAATGGACGATATATTTACTTTTGTAGCGATCTTCCCCTGAATTGCATATGTATTGTATACTTATAAATGTTGTGCGTTCGAGACGACATTGTTATAACGGGGGAGTTTTTTTCGCGCACATCAGCTGTTGATAAAAAAAAGTGTTTTGATTCTCAAGCGTTTTCATTTTCGGTTGAATCATTTGTACTTGTGCCCCAACTCCCGTTGTTAATACCTATGCAACAGATACTTAAGGCTACCAAACAACAGTCTTAGACACATTATATTTCATCAAATGCTTCCTCAATAAGGAATATTCCTGGTTCCAACGTATACCAAAGTATGGTCGATGATCCCATCGGCAAACATGTGATGGTCGAAACAGGTGTGGTACAGTAATGTTTGCTAAGAACATCATACAACAGTACTTGATATCATTCACTGATTTATTCAGATTAGTGACCCCACAACGTTTCGAATGCTGTCCCTTATGGCCTTCTTTAGGTGTTTATCGCACTCAATAACCTCGTGGGATTCAATCTGCGGGAATAGATGGTTCTCGTTTCATTGTCTGTACCGGGAGAAGGGGCTGGTATCTCGTATCGGTTATTCTTCCTAGTCGATTAATCATTACAGAAAGCCCGTTGTGTTTAGATCTGGTCGCTGGGGAATATGATGACGAATCTGCAGGAAAGAAAATGCTGCATCTTTGGAGAGATGTAACCGGTTCCATATCATGAACGAAAAGTCTGATTATGAAAATAATCCATGTTTTATTTTGTCATGCCTCTCACTTGATAGTGTAAAGAGATGAAACGGTGCTGAAAGATTCCTGCATCTAAAATGCTACTTTTGCCATACTGGATTTTCGCACAAACGATTTGCAAATTTCAGTCAAGTTCGCTCCTTTCCTGAGAGGCGTAAACATTCCCGCTGGTCGCAAGGACCAGAGGCTGACTGCTATCCATTCAACTTGCTATTCTAAAATCTTTCCCTATCTCTTTCTTAATGCCTACTATTCCTATCTCGCTCTCTCTCAAAATTCGTTAGTTAATGTTTACTCACAGGCACACACAGATATACTCACACATATATCTAGGTCCATTGATCTATCTGCGTGTCACTTATAACACACACACACACACACATCTGTTCTCTCATGTTCTCTGGTCTCTTATCACTCCTGTCAAAACTGATCTCTAAATCGTCCCTTCACTGGTCAGATATCTCTGCTCTTGACCCCTGGCTCCATTCATCTTCTCACAGAAAAGAGTTGGAAACAGAATAACACACACACACAACTGTTTCATCATAGGCGCGCATACACACATATTTTTGACATACCAAATCACTCTCAAATCGTTGACCGTGTGCCTCACAGGCACCTATTACGTAACACAATGCTAGACTGGATCGTTACTTTCCGTGCATCATAGGAAAGTACAACTTCGAATTTTTCGGTTACTTCCTTTAGTTCCTTTCACTTACTTCTTTTGTGAAAAAAAAAAAAAAAAAAAAAAAAAACCCATCTGGTGATCCTTCGTTTTGTGAACGCAAATTTAAACCACTGTCGAAATACACAACGAATGCAGAAAAGGGCAAACCTACTGTTATATCGGGTGATATTTAAATCAATAACAATATAATTCATGCTTCAAGTTTTGTTTTTCATGAATTTTCCACACACAGGTGTTGAAAATAAAAGTTGTGCGCCGTTCTTAAACATGAGATTTTTAACAGCAGTGTGAAACTTGACCGATTGTAATAAATAACTATCATCATCAGTCTTTTAACGTCCGTCGTTGGACATTGAAATCACGACGCCCATGATAGAGAATTGTGGCGAATCCCGTCAGGTCACTTCATTTTTGCACCTTTTCTGTATCTCTAGTTGATTTTGACAATGGTCAAATTTTTTGCCTTCACAAAACGAAGGGTTGCCAAATATCATTCAAGATAGAAATAATTTTTTTTGAGAGTTAATTTTGTGGGAGTAAATTCGTCATAAATTTTTGCACACGTCACTGTTATTCGTGCGTGATATTTCTGGTTTTTATCCTGGTCATTGTCACCCGTCATTACATACGAAAATAAGACCAAAACTCAACGGAAGATTATTAAAAAAATTTTTTCAAATTTATTCTTGGATGAAGTATTGCAACATTATTATTAATTTTGACCTGCTTTTACTTTCATCTTAATTTTCAGTTTTTTTTTTTTAATTTTTATCACAACTTCAAACTGGACCGTAATCCTATGACAACAATTGAACTGCACGATGGGAAATTAAAGGACCAACCCACAGTGAGAATCGAACTCACATTCTATAACCAGGTGTGGCCCCGTGTACGTTTGTTGATATTTACAATATCGTTGTAAGGAGTAAGGTCTAAAGTGTAAAATTAGCTTCTGTTCAACTACAAAGTCCCCCGTGGCTGAATGTTTAAAAGTGTATATTGAACTAGCTAGATGGTGTGAGTCCGATTCTCACCGTAGGTTAGCTCTTTGTTTTTCCGATTGTGTTTAATCCTTACGGTAGGATTACAGTCCAATTCGAAGTTATGATGATAACAACTGAAATTTTGGATGAAGGTAAAAGATAAGCGATAATATCCTTGTTGTCAAACTCCCACTATTCGTTTTGACTGTTTTCCTGTTACGTTCATCCCCATAAAGGGCATAATGAAAAGGAATTAGTTTAATAGAGAGAAAGATACAGGCAAAATGTAAGGGAAGGTTTTGGGGATAAAGTCATGGAAAGGCTGTAAGAGAGAGAGAGAGAGAGAGAGAGAGAGAGAGAGAGAGAGAGAGAGAGAGAGAGAGAGAGAGAGAGAGAGAGAGAGAGAAGGTAAACGGCAGAGAAGTACGGAGAGAGAAAAGAGTTGAAGTAAAAGGCAGGGAAAGCGTACGAGAAAGAAAGTAGAAAAAGAAAGAAGAATAAAATGAAATTGCAGAGAGAGAGAGAGAGAGAGAGAGAAGTATGGAGAGAGAAAAGAGTTGAAGTAAAAGGTAGGGAAAGCGTACGAGAAAGAAAGTAGAAAAAGAAAGAAGAATAAAATGAAATTGCAGAGAGAGAGAGAGAGAAGTATGGATAGAGAAAAGAGTTGAGATAAAAGACACGGAAAGCGTACGAGAAAGAAAGTAGAAAAAAAAGAGGAATAAAAGTGCAGTGAGAGAGAGAGAGAGAGAGAGAGAGAGAGAAAGAGAGAGAGAGAGGATGAATACTGTGTAACAAACTCAGTTTAATCTCTCTCAGCAAATAGTCTGCGAGTAGCCTGCTGCTAACTAAAGCTTTTTTTTTCTTTACAGCAATTGTCCAACTACACGTGCTCATCCGATACACAAGCAAACGAGTAGGAAGCTCTACAAGACACGCACGTGTGCTTGTGTGTGTGCACGTGTTTATACAGGCGATACATGTGCAAACGTCAGATCAATTTAGGACAGCCATTTCCAAATATCCAAACAGGGCGATATTCGAAGCTGAAAAGGAGTATTTGGTCAGAGTGACCCCTGTCGGACATTTTGTGTTCGCAACGTGACTTGTACACTTCAGCTCACCAGCGTGTTGACAACAGCAAATACTTGTAATAAAATTACATCCACGGTTGTCATAGCTTTCAGTAACTTACCATTGTCTCATGTATATATAATTGATTTTTTTTCTTCTAATTAAGACCCCCCAAAAAGGAGACCACTTAACGCCCGGCTGTACTCGAAGCTGCGCCCGGTCGGGGGACTGAGTGAGCGTTCACAACAAGCCGGACTGTCCAGCGATCTGGCATCCGTGGCATAAAACTCGAATAACGACATCGTGACGGAACATCCGACCCACGTGTACCGGCTTTGCGTGTAGCCTAAAAGGACGACATGGACGGAGTAGGAGATTGAAAGATATATATGGTAGGAGACTGTAAAAATATCGGCTGCCAGCGTGTGTGACCTGACAGCTGTGCCCTCCCCATCTGAAACAAATCCCCCTCCATCTATTATCCTAGTTGGTGCTCTTTCTTCCCTCACTATAGAAGTAAACCGACAGCTGGGCAGGAGGAGTCGGCCACTCGGGTTGTCAGTCTTTCTCCCCTCACTTAATGGTTTCCTTCTTTGTGTTTTTGTTTGTCTTGGTTTCCGCTTTGCAGCTGGCTCCGGCACGTGGTGAACGTTCGGCATGGAATTGATGTCGCTGTTGTGGCTCGCCTCTTGGTTGCCTCTGCCCCCTCTTCCCTCGAGCTCTTTTTTGCTCTCTTCCCTTCACCCCTTCTCTATGTCACCCTCGCATAGTAACACTTATAATGGTGCTACGTCTTTCTCCTTCACCATCAATTGCCCGATCTGTCTACCTATCTATCTATCTATCTCTCTCTCTCTCAGTCTGTTCACATTCTTCTATCTCTCTCTCTTTCTCTCAGAAGAGTAACTGTTCGAGGGTATTAAGCCCCCCACCGACCCCCAATTCGAGGGGGGCTTTCCAAGAGCTTTATAAGTAGTAGTTCACCAACTGCATTTCTGCTGACAAATCTCACTAAATGTTGGTGCGAGTCCCCCAAGAAGTCAAGCCCCGGCCCCCACCGAGCTACATCTCCGTTCTCTCTATTTATCTATCCCTGTGTCAGTGTTCATACCTATTTCTTCATCTGTTCAGTGTTAAAATCTATAAATCCATCTCTGTTCATTTCCATCTAAGTTGAACCTTTTTTTTAAACCATTGAACCGTTTTGAGAACTGAACTGTTTTGTTTTTTGATTTTTGAGTTTATTCATTAATCAAAATTTCCCAGTGAATAATGTTCTTGATCATGAATTGAAGAAGAGATATGAGAACATGTGAATCACGAAATAAACATCATTTACAGATTCTGCATTTATTACCTCTGTCAACAAAAACAAAAAAGATGTTTATGTATCAGATCGCGTCTGGTCGTCCGTCCACGCAAAATTTCCGGAAGCGTTCACTCGATTCCAATGAAAGTTTGTGGAAGGGTGGGCAATAGAGTAACAGAGAGGTGGTAAAATTTGGGGTGGATCCAGGAATTTTTATCCATTGGTTTAGCAATATGAATATATAAACTCACAAATGTCCACAAGATATCTCCTAAATTTCTCAAAATCCAATTACCTTCACTACATCGCAGTTATTTATCCTAAACATATAATATAGCTAAAATTTAATGACTGTCCACACAATATCTCCAAAAGTTCTCGATTTCTATGCCATTTTCTGATAGAGTGGACAATAGGCTACGGAAAAACTGATTTAATTCAGGAGCAGATCCATGGGCAATTACCTCCTCTGCATCGTAGTTATATGTCCAACCAACATAATATCACCAAAATTTCATGTATGTCCACACGATATCTCCAAAAGTTCTCAATGAATTGCAATGATATTAAGTGCAAGGGTGGACAGTAGACGATGGAAAGACCGATTACATTTTGGGGTAGATTCATAGACAGTTACCTGGCCTAATGGCGTTGGCTGAGGTGTATACTCCAAGCACTTTTTAGTTTCATTTGTAATAACCCTTTATCGGTAATCTAGTTGTTACTTTTACTCTCTCATGAAGTGAGCTGGTTTGAGTAACATGATCAAACAACATCCCTTCAACATGGTGATACAATAAACGTTATTGGTACCATTATCCGAATTGAGCCCCCCCCCTCATGGTGTAACAGTTAGCCAGTTGGTCTCACAGATCATCAATACTGAGTTGCGAGTTGATCCTAACTGGGTGCCTCATGCTTGTTACATTGTATCAAAACCAAGTTAAGCTGAGTGAATAGAAACAATCTTCAAATTATTGACCCATGAACGAGAGAGAAAGAAAATTCAACACCAACTATCAAATTGCTCGTGTTGACGTGATTTGAAATAGAAGTGCCATTTGTCCAAATCGATTTGAAGGAATGATATAATGGCGTCGGTGTTATTGCGCGCTTTATTTAGACGAAAGAAAAAAAAGACAACAAGTGTTGGAAAATGCGGATGTGCACTGCGTAGATTCGAGAGGTCAATAATGATAGGTCGTTATGGAACGATGAACGTTTTCGCAGACCACAAAACTCAACTGTTGTTTGACACTGGAGACCAATCAGCGTAGTTTCAAGTATAATCAATGAAGACGGACCAGAAAATGATAAACGTTTTGGCCAACCCGTAAATCTTTTCGGACGAAACGATTGTCCTCAAGTGGTGTTCGTCGCCAGAGACAACATTTGTTCATTTTCAAGGCTTTATTTAGTACGTGATATGATATATAAATCCTTGTCAAGAGGTCCTCTCTCATAAAAAAAACCGTTCAAAGCCTGTGGTCAACAGAGTACACCGAGAGGCGAGGAAGCAGTCGTCGCTTCCACCTGGAAAGGAAAGGTCGTCCACTTTCTCTTTCGCACCTCGGCCAACCCGCCCGTCCTCCGTCTGTTTTTCTCGCCTTGTACCTCACCTCACGAAACCCCAAAGTTGTATGACAGAGAAAAAGAGAAATAAACAAGACGTTTAATTGTAACTACGGCATTTTCTTCTGTTTCGTCTCTGCTACTTTCCGCCTTTACTGCAGACACGCAAATCACGGGTCCTAACTCTTAGCTGCCGCATCATTTCCCTCATAACACAATCTCTTAAACACAAATAGATAAAACAAGGACTAAAACTTGAATCAAACAATGGACTTAATTAGGTTTATGAAACAAAGGAGATGGATAATCTATCGTCAATATAATCTACACGTTTAATCTTTATAATTATTTCATATTGCCTAGTATATTTCATCGAGTACAAGTCTGAAATTGTCCAGCTAAATTTTGCAGGAGAAGATCAGATATATAGGTATAGTAAAAACATCTTTTGGCACTACTAAAGGAAAAAATGGTTATGCAACAAGAAAGTAATACCGTTAGGGGTCGGATTTGACAAGCTCGGGAGAGAAGTTGTTGCTTGTGGTTAGGCAAACCAATTAATCAACCCATATCAAGGAGTATCGCTTATACATCCTTTACACAACCGACACCGTGTCAGGGAGTTTGATGGATAACCTTGCACTTGCGTAGGTAAATTTGCGGCTTGCGGTTGGTCCGATCTGGGGTAGTTGATTTGGAAAAAACCCAGGTGGGACATATCTAATGAAATGGAGAGAGATTGGCAAGAACCCTGAATCTATTGGTATAGACGCTGTAAATCTGAACGAGGACCCTTAGACTGGGTTACACATCTTCCGTTGATTAAATGTGTTGGGTCGACAATCTATGAATTCCGGAAGTGTAAATGTTAGAATTTTTGAAGGATTATTAATTATTAAGGATTTATTAATGACCCGAAATAGCTCATTTGTCAAACTAAAGATTGAAGGACCAGTTGCCTTGGGGTTTTGGAAAACAAATGTTGTGTTTGAAATTCTTAGCGAGATGAGTCAAATTAATGACAGAAAATTTCTAATTTGTCAATGTCAGAGCCCGGCACCCTCTCGTGGGCGTTCTATGAAGGATGCCAAACCATGACTGATTGTCTACCACCCGGGGCCCAGGCTGAACTTTCGTTAGGCCCACCCTGACCTTACCCCTCTACCCAACCCTTTATCGAATATATCAAAAGTAACATAATTATGGTAAATAATGTGATACGATGTATAATGTTACCACCATCATCATCATCAGTCTTTTAACGTCCGTCATTGGACATAGAGAAATGTGGTGGATCCTGGGGAAGGTCTATCATGGGCGTCGCAGAGCCAGTATTTTCTAATTTTTTTCTAGTATATCTCTCCACCTTGTATTCTGTCGGCCTCGGTTTCGCATGCGATCTCTGGGTATCTATGTTGTGAGTCGTGATATCTATCAGTTGTCTGACATTCTTGCAACATGACCTGCACATTGCCATTTAAGTTTTCTAAAAGATTCTGACTCCCATTTTCTTCCTGATATACTGTGCTATCTTGTGATCTCTCCATGTGAGGTTGAGCACGATTCTCTCATGTGTACGTTGCATGCTTCTCAGTTTGCAGGTCTGTCTCTTGATTAGGTTCCATGTTTCAGCTCCATACGTGACTATCGGGAGAATGCATTGTTTGTATACTCTTCTTTTTAGGATTGTTGGGATCGTCTTGTTTTTGAAGGTTGAGCTTGCCTTGCCGAAGGCTTGTCATCCTAGGGCGACTCTCTGCTTGATTTCTTCTTCTTCGGTGGGTTTCATACAGATTCGTTGTCCTTGGTAGATGTAGTGGTCTACTTTCCCCAGTTTTGCATCTTCGATTTTGAGAGGTATGTCCTTATTCTCAATGTGATCTTTGAACATGATTTTTGTTTTACTGAAGTTCATGTGTAGGCCAACTCTTTTGCTTTCTTCATTTAGTTCATCTAGCATTAGCTGGAGGTCGTGTAGGTTCTCTGCGAAAAGGACGATGTCGTCTGCAAATCTGAGGTTGCTCAGATATTTGCCGTCTATTTTGATTCCTGTATTCTTCCAGTCCAGGTTTTGGAAGATCATCTCGAGGCAGGTCGTGAAGAGTTTGGTAGAGCTGGTATCACCTTGTCTTACGCTTTTTGGAGCTGACAGGGTTCAGAGTCTTCATGTTGCCTGATAAAGGAGTTGTTGTAAATGTATATATGTTGCAGTATTTTGACGTATACTGGGTCTACACCTTGTAGAGTGATGGCCTTCATGACCATGGAAATTTCTACAGAGTCGAATGCCTTCTTGAAGTCTATAAATGCTACAGCGATTGGCATTTTGTATTCTGCTGCTTTCTCTTTCAGCTGAATTATTGAATGGAGAATGTCCATGGCCGAGTAGCTTCTTCTAAATCCAGCCTGCTTCTGTGGTTGGTTTTCAGCTAGTGTTTCAGTGATCCGGTCGGTGATGATTTTAGTGAAAATCTAACATGCATATTATATATATACGGAGGCACTGTTATCCATTTTTGTACACCCAATTAAACAATTTTTCTTCTTTTGACTCCCTCATTTCCAACTCTCCAGTCTTGAGCCTACGTAGTCTAATTGTTAATATGCCACTTGTAACGTTGCCTTTGTTTGTAAAAGCTTATATAAACGCTGGCTTTAGTCTGCTTTAGCAGTCGTTCTCACTTTCCGAGGAAAAGAACGTCGCTCGAAATCTTACATTTTCCTAACCCAGAATCCCAAATGAAGCAAACTTCCAGTCTTAGTTGACATGGCCAGTGGAGACGAGGGGAGAAATACACAGCTCTATCCACCAAGACGTCTAGACGGAAAATCACTACTGTTACCTGATAGAAAACCAGTCACATTCTTCTCTTTCATTCCGTCGCATTTCACACAATAATTTACTCACCCAATCTCAGTGCCTCGCGTATGGAACGAGCCATGTTAATCCAACCATTGTTTGTAGCAATAGTGGGGTTTTAAAGAGCTGGGATGCTGGTCTGACACCCAAGTTGGACTGTCTTACAGGGATCTTACTGTGCTTCTGTTTACCCATAGCTAGGAGAGATTGAGAAGTGGATTCATGCCTATCTCAAAGGAATTAGTGCAAAAATTAAAATTGATGTAGCCAAGGTTTGAACTCGGTTCGGAAATTCAGTTCTGCACGCCGTTCATAGTTACGCAATTCGAACCTCCTAATAACTCAATAGTGTAACAGAATAACATACGCTGTATTTATTCGAAAATTAACTGATATTGTGGAGGTTGCAACAAAAAGTTGTTCTCTCAACACTTGTATTCAACATCGTTTTCAACAGGCGAAGGGAAAGTAAAAAACAAAAGTGTACACTTCTTCTTTGCTCGACCATTTGACTGCGTAAAAAACCCAAACAATCACAACGTGGGTAGATCTGACGAGTAACCTAATTTAATTGTTCTAATTAAGTGGTTAATGACCACACCAGTACACTCCCAGTGATTGGAGCTGGACAGTAGATGACGGGGCTTTGGCACTTACAATTATTTTTAGCATTCAAGTAATATAACAAAGCATTTATTTTGAAAGAACATCTTTTTTGCTTTTTTCCTAGCGCGAATGTTACCCCCAACTGGTCGGGATGATTGGCATAAAGGAGGGATTTGTAGGTGTGGAGACAGACGACACCCTATCTGCTATGAATACACTTAGTTATTAAATCTGAGGGAAGGCTGGATACGAATACCTGTTGAGAATGAGAGACGCCATTTAGTGGGGGGGGGGGTTATGAGAGATATAATACCCAGCCTTAAAGACGCAGGGTGAAATTTCAAGTTGTAGGAAAAAAGGGGACAAGAAAAGAGTCATTATTGGATCTCTTGCTTTAAGTACAACAAATCTCTGTATAAAAGGCCAGCATATATTATCATTATCTATGAAGATGTTCCAATTCTTGTTGTACATAAATGAATTGAAATTAATGAGAAAGGAACTCCTCAATTAATCAGCATTTTCTTTTATCTCTCTTGACAAATATTACCGACAAAAAGTTTAGACACATGTGATGTATTAAGTTACTGTGATCTCGTATATCAAGAGTCCTTGTATTGCTGTCCGTTGCGTAACGACTCAAAGTACACCAGATATTCTGATGCTGACCGGGATACCAAGATAGATGACACGGTGAGAAGAGTTAATTCTTTTTATCAGCATCGACACAAGAAGATAAATAATTTGAGGAAAATATTTGTATTTTGAAATCCGACCCCTTTCATTATACAGCGCCGTGTTTACAATTCAACTCCCCTTTTTCTCTCGTTACAGTTGAGTGACGAAGGCAGGTTGTTTATCGGACAAGGAATTTTATGAATGACATTGCATTTTGGGTCTTTTTCGTTTGTCCGTACCTTACTGAAATGTTCATAACCTGTGGGAATCGATGTATCAAGTTTATTCCGTTAGTCTTGCCCCGGACTAAGGTTTCCGTTTTCACAGAGGAGACTAAATAAAGAGAACTAGAGTTTAGGGTTCTTTACGACAATAAAAATAAAACTCAAGTCATTTTTTTCGTTTTATGCTTCGTATTTTTATTGGCTTTCGCTTTCAGTGGTGACTAACAAAAAAAAAAAATAAAGGAAAAAAAAGACCTGCTAAGTTTTGCAAAAGTATTTAGGGTTGATATTGATTTTTACTGTTAAACTCAATGTGGTGTAAAAACTTTTAGTTATATTCCAAACTTTAATGAACTCAAATGAGAGTTTCTCCCTTTCAACAATATCAAAGATCAAATACAGAAAGAATCACTTAATGTTATCAGTCAGTAAGGTGATCACAATAACTGGATTCTGTTTACAGTGATCGCTTTTAAAAAGTGTTTGGAAAGGACTGGTTTCGATAACATTAACCATTTGATAACATTGTCTGTTATTATAATAAATGGCTCTGTATCATGATTATGATTCTAAAGTGTTGTTTTGACGATTGACCTCATCGTCTTCGTTGGTTTGGTTCAATCAATAGATTTACCACCATTTTTTAGAATTGTTTTTCAACAGTAAAGAGAGAAGATAGCTGAAAAGAAAAAAGTCCCCAATTCTTCGATGGAAAGTATCCATCCGGAGGGAGCCGAAAAATAGACTTGGGGAAACATTATGGTACCAATAGCAGCGACAGAGAGAACTAAGTCAAAAGTCTGGAGAACTCTTGGAATGATGAAGACTCATCTGAAAATGAATTACATATTGTGCTAGTTTTTATTATTAAAACTCTATTATCAGTGTGTACGTTTGCAGCCCTGATTTATCCTTATTTTTGATAACTAAAAAAAAGAAGCTTTTTTTCTGTTGCAATGCATCATTCAGAAAAGCCAATTGCTCACTGTTGGGTTTCGCTGCAACAGTGCGTCGGTATTCTAGCAATTGGTTATGAGGAATTCCCTTCGGATCCCAACAAACACAGAACTTGCCCCCAGTAGATTCTGATAGGTTTGAGATATTGGAGGGTATCCTTCATCCAGTCTGGATTTTGTTCGTTTTTTTTATTCATATAATTAATCTATTTTCATCATCAACGACTTGTAAAAAATGATCTTTTCTTTTGTAGATCCAGAAAAGAAAAACTAGTATTCAAACCAGAGCTTTCCAAACTGTGTGTAACGACACTCCAGTGTGCCGCCAGTAATCTCTAGGTTTTGCTTACAAAAATCAGAATGATATGCTACAAGATTTCTTATTTATATTACGTGTGTCTTCAATGTAAAAGGATGAGAAAGCTCTGATTTAAACGCTCTCCGATCTCCGTGAGTTCTTGTGGGGCTTATTTTCCTAAAACTTCTAAACGATGTGTGGTAAGATTGTGCAAAAATTGTACCTGGGACTTTTACATCGACATAATATAAGAAAAATCTCTTGTCTCCCATGAGACTGCTTTCTTTTGTAAAGGTTAAATCGTGTGGTTAAGATTATTAACGCACTCTCCTTAAGACGGTGAAAAAATAGAATTTTTGTTTATATCTAGAATAAATTCTCGAAGTAATGAACACAGCAACTATGAGCAGGTTTATCATAGTGGTTCGTGTATGGTATCATAGAGACTTCCAATTCTTTCGAGGAAGTCAGTTCATTTATGAATGAAATTCATCTAACGTTTACTTTCGTACGGGACGTGGTTGAATGTGGGGTGTTCAGCTTTTGTATTTTGCTACTACTGCTTCGTGAGGAAAGGTAATTATGGGACAATAGTTTACTCACTAACGTTTCTCCATCAGCCATCATGGCATGCGAGTGACAAGACATTTTTCAAGATACCGACGGATGGAATAGCATAGAGAAATGTGGATTCGTGTCTTTTTAAAATGTTTTCGGCTGGGGGTGATTGTATTCACTCCCGACTAGGTTTGTCGATTCTGATTTTCTCGTCGTTAAAATGAACCAACATCCTTCGCCTCACACATGTAGGTACATCAATAAGGCCGTAGCCTAATGATGAAAGAAGCATTTAATCTCCTTACTTGACAATGCACTTAATATAGTGGTGATCTTCGGGAACCTTTTAAAGTGAAAATTTCAGATTAAATCTGAGCTATTAATTACGTATCAGTCTGTGAATTTACTGACCCAACCTCGTATGTTAGTGTTGTTTTGTTTTTCGTGGGCTTAAGATTTTAGGCCTATTTAGCCATCGCTCGCGGGGTGAGGGACTTATTTTCGTACTAATGGCCCTTCCAATAAGATTCGATCCTTAGTTTGGTTATCGTCTCCGGCCAGGACGCAGCACGAACGAGGCAGGCCTGGCCCTGGGGATTCTAACCCATGAACAGCATCTCCCTTGCCTTATAAACGGAGGAACGGGGGTGTGACACTGATTGCAAGAACTGGTAGATCTTTGCCCTTGCTCGCACGTTCGCGTGCAGGACCTCAAGTTAAATCTGGCCTTGTGCCATATCGACCATTGTGTGTTTAGGAAAAATCTCATCTTGCACATAAATTAATACTGAAATTTTAAAAGAATCATTGTTTACCGCCTTAAAACAAAGTAATATTAATGAAGGGCTGCTGCGAAAACACACACACACGTGTGTAAGTTTCATAAATTCTACAATCGTTATAAAATAATATAAGGCAATACGCAATGACTTTAATCAAAGTGGGAGATAACAAGGGGAATCGTAGGTGGCCTAACGATTAGCGACACTGAGAATAGAATCGGCGAACTGTGTTCAAACACCAGCTTGGTGAGGTTGTATTCACTTATCACTTATGCGCTTTTGCTAAAAACAAATGTCACAAATATTGATTGAGGTTACATCGATCGTTCGAGAAATGATGAAGACATTGCCTCACGTGTCACACCACACAGGACCAGCTGACCTAAATGACAATCTCATGAAGAACATAAAGGTTAGATATTATTAATAGAGGGCGTCCCTTGCACAGATTCCCTGTGAACCAGGGCTTCTCAACCTGTATAGTAAATGTTCAATTCGCTGATTCTTTCATAAAAGTAATCTGAAGTAGTAACATCAAGTATTTGGCATACAAATACCATTTTTGGTACCATCCCTGTGTCTAGTGAGAAGCAGTTAGTGAAGATTCATTGGGTTTACATAATGTATGATATCATCTTGCAGCTTGGTAAATTATTGATAGAAAATGTAGCTATTGACTCATTTTTTATTGCCAATTACGGACTTTATTTCTCAAAATTCTACATCGCCCGTTAGAATTTCAAAACGACCCCATTTTCCGGACACTCGCTCACTGCCCACCGAAGAGTTGAAATCACCTATCCGTGGTTAATATCGCCCAGGTTGAGAAACTCTTCTGTAAACGAATGCATAAAATTCAACCATCTAGAATCAAATCATGTTACCTACCTTCCAAAAACTGTAATAGCCCCATTTTTCCGGCTTGTCTCTCTGAACGCCTCAAGTTTTTCCTTTGCTCGACCTTTCTGCCTTTATTGGGTTTTCCTCAAAGACTTTGCCTTTTCGTTTTCGTCGCAATGATGACTTATAGTGCTGTCCAAGTTGCTCTGCTGGGAAATCACCTTTGCCCTTGCGTTTTCCAGTCGATATGTGCCTTTTTTTGTGGTAAGTTCGTCTCTTCACCTGTCTAAACCGTCTGTGAGTGGAACTCTGCATAAAATCTCCAAGTTGTACAAATAAAAAACAAACAAACACTGAACTGTTCGATGCGTGATAAAGAAAGAAAAATAACGTTGAGAAAGAAAAAAGTCTCAATAGTTTTAGTGTTCTCGTTATGTCTACAAAAGTGAAATTGAATTTTATCACTCAGGTTTTTTTTCTTTTTCTATTACAATTCCAAAGTCTTAGTTTTTTTCACAAATATCCAATCATAAGAATTCAGCCAGCATCTTTCGTTTAGAGTCTGAACAATGAAAAAGAAGGCCTCTGAATATAAGACATTAGTTTTATAAAGATTGACGTAAACAGTACCAGATACACGTGACAATCTAGTCCCGCCTCCTTTGAAATATGTTTTTTCAAAAAGTTACCAACACCTCATTTTTTTTGTAAATACTCATGTTCAACGTGTTATCATATGGATATTTACAAAATTTAGCTTAGCCCGGCACCAAGACACAACAATGGGGCATCTGTGAAGACTGAGATTACTACGTTTGCTAATTAGTCTGAGAGACTAGCTTGTAAATCATTGTGCCCAGTGTGTATTCGTATGGATTATATATATATATATATATATATATATATATATATATATATATGTGTGTGTGTGTGTGTGTGTGTACACATGCACACATGTGAAGGTTCGGCATGCTCTACTGGGTCAACGATCAACATCCGAATTCCGTTGATGCAGTCAACGGGGACGATTAGGTTGTTATTGCTGGAATTGGTAGGGTAGTGATGAGAGAGAGGTTTGTTCTAGCACTTACCCGCCAACCCTTTTCTTCGTCATCTATTGTAGCATACCAGCGATGTCACAGGATGTTTGGCCATAGGACTAAGCTAAGGGGGAAGTAGATTCATGCCTTGTATGCAAATTCTGAAAAAAAAAAGATCGAAGTGAAAAAAAAGGTGAAGAAACGACCATTGTCAAGAAGAGAGAAAGAGAAAAAGAAAGAAAAATAATAGTTAATAAGACAAGGAAGGGTTAGATTAATAATTAAAAAAAACTGGGAGAGAGAGAGAGAGAGAGAGAGAGAGAGAGAGAGAGAAATAGATAGATAAAATTTCTCTCTCTGCTTCCATGTGTGCATTTCATTATCTGTCATATCTGAGATAGATAGTGATCTTACCGACCTCAATTCCCCTCGCTCACTGACAATAGTTTTGATGCAGTTTTGTAATATCATTTATTAGAATCATCTTACGTCCATAATATCCACCTGCAAACAATTCAACAGACCTATAGAAGGGACAAAACATATACAAGAACAATGGATCATATATGTTTTAGCATAACAGAAATTCTATGTAACCTACGATTTTCATCTTTCAATCGACCATGACTTACCCACCTTCATGGTTTCGATACAAAAGCAAAAGGAGCGTTTTTAAAAAAAATCAAGACACAAACCCACTTGTTTGTGACAAAGAAATACAAGGCAGATACATAACAGAGTCTACGTATATATTACTACACTGGATATTTGTCCGTTATCTCTGTAATCCTCTGTTGAGCAAGCAATACAATTGACATTATTGCATTTATTAACTTGCAAAAAAGATTCACTGGAAGAGGGTTTAAAACAGTGACTCTCTGAGTCCCAGTTCACATCCCCCCTTGCGATCCCAGGTTACATTCTTTCCGTTGCCGTCCCAGGTTTCCCAAGTTTCTCCCCACCCTTTTTTTAATTGTCATCAAGTGATTTTTTTACCACCATACTTTCCATTGTACGTGTCTCCCTCGACTGCCATACATTCCAGTCATAAACTACAAGTAAAATACTTTCGGATATCTATCCAATGGAGGAATTGGGGAGGTATTTCAGTTACCTTTTCTTCAGACAACTTGACCATTGACTCTAATTTTTATCGTCTTCTCTAGCCTACAACTGTATTGCAACGATCATTAAACCATGTTGACTCATCGCAAAGCAACCTCTATGTTTCATTAAGCAGCGGCGGAGGGAGCCAGTTTGAACGTTACCAGAAGTGATTACGAAAACACTGTAGATACAACCGTTTACTGGTGATAAAACTTGTTAGAGCAGTAATGAAGCTTCACGTAGCCATTAGCTGATTATCTTCTATAATATTCTGCTTGTTCCCACCAGCGTTCGAAGGTTCTGCTTTTAGTATTAACGCAAGAGAACGGTTAGGTAGTGCAATAAAAGGGTAGAGGAGAGGGGAAAAAGAAAATTAGGTAGTTTACTGGAGGGAAGAGGAAAATTCTCGCACATGAAACTAATCCATGTTCAAATAACATTCAGGTTAAAAAACAGGGCCAGACAACGAAGATTGGAAGAGATAAAGGAGAGAATAAGATCACAGACCAAAAATAAGAGAAAAGCAGAGGCATGAGATAAGGGATAATCTTAGTTACCCGTTGATTTTTCCTATGTAAGTTAGATACTAGCTGAACCTAACTGTGAGTTAGTTATTTCCCTTGTGTGACACGGGACAAACTTAGCAACCTTCACATTTTCACGCTAGGGTTACTTTCCAAAGAAGATTTTCATTCTTTCGTTATTTGTAAGTAGAATGTAATTGTATACAATATTTGAATTATCTGAGGAACCCTGACTATTTGAAAAAATAATTAAAAACGAAATCTTTGTATGATTTGAAGGACTTATTCCTACAAAAAAATGATTTTCGAACAGTTTTAGCAGATATAATAAAAAGTATTTGTGAGAATTCGACCTTGTCTGCCAATTACCCAGAAGTTTGTACAGCTTATATTTTGTTTACACATCTGTCCGTTACGAATACAGCAACTGCGAGATCCTTTTCAAAGGTGGAGTTGATTAAAAATTATCTAAGAATCTCAATGACACCAGAACAAAACCACGATTTAATATTCTGAGTATACAAAAATACGACAGCTGATAAAATTGACTTCAACCAGCAAATCGGTTAGTTCACAGCTGCAAAATCCTGAAAGAGAAGTTTTCAAATTAAAGATAGAAAATTGACACATAGTAACTCTGCCACGTACTTTTAACGCTCTATTGCAAAAATTCAAAATCTTTGAAGGTTTGATTTTGGTAATGATTGCAAGAAAATAGCTTAAAAAATATTTCCAGAGTATTTTCTTACGAAATGATTTTTTCCAAAAAATATTAATTCAAAATGAATACATTCAGAGAGTTTCATTAAAATCGGCCCTTTGATATGTTTTAGTGAAATTTTTAAATCTGTAAATTAGGCTAAATTTCGTAATGCGAATTCTCATACTTCACGAGTGTAAACAGATTTTCATCCACAATTATCTCTGGGTATATATTGTCTCCACACATAATCTTTAGTTGATAATCTTCAAAATATTTTCTTCCTATTAATAACACAAAGATTATTACGAAAAAAAAAATTAATAGATTACAAGTTTCAGACGTTTTTATCAACGCGAATCGATTTTTGTCTGTGTAAGTCACGAAAACATTTTCCAATAAAATTTACAATACAAGATTTTACTTGATATACATATTTTTTTTAAACTGTTTTACACGTTTTTTTTTAATTGAATTCAAAGCAGAAAGTCTGTGTGTAACAGCATTTTGTTTTAAAAAGTGAAGTTCAAAATCGGACTTGAAGTTCCAAAATGTCCGTTTAAATCTTTTTTATGACGGGTGCAAATTTAACAATTTACAGGCGGTACAGTCGGGCCGAGCGTCGCAACAGGTAAATTAGTATAGCATATTATATTACATTTGATAAGCAAACAATTCTTTGCTTGCGTGTACTTGCATATACAGTGTCCGTTTTCTTATAAAAGCATGTAATACTGGCTAAGTTCATGTGCGATGCGCACATGGCAATTATGTTTATATACATGTGGACTGATAAATATGGATATGAAGTTTTTACATTTCAGTTTCGGTCTTGATAATTTGATTTACTGTTACTTGACACGAAAGCTAAGTGACATCACTTCAGATAAGTTAATTTTAAATAAATATTAAGCTGTTTTTTTTCCTGTTATAATCGGTTTTGCCAGTTATCTCTGCTGCACAAGACGAAATTGGTAAGGTCGAGGAAACCAAAGAAGTAATGATCAAATAAGCTTGCAGGAAAAATACATTAAAAAAATCTTCTGTTCGTGTATGTTAATGTCGTCGTGTATCATTTTTGTGAAAGTTACTGCAATCTTTTGTAATTTTTCCTTCAGTACCAACTCTTTGTTTTCAGGTACAAATAACTTTATTCAGTACCAAATTTATTCAATTTTGATGTTGGAAAATACCAAATAACAACCCAAGCTTGCGTTTGAAAAAGAACATATCTTCGCATAGGTATATGCAAACGATAAGTCTTACAACGTCACGTTTTCCCATTTAGAAATGACTTGCTTACGAGAGAAGAATGTAAGCAAGTTTAACCTCTTTCCCTCTGATAACGTTTACCAAGCTTATTTGGTAACTTTTGGAACTTAAAGTCCGATTTTGAACTTCACTTTTTAAAATAAAATGCCGTTTTGAATTCGGTAAAGAGTTTTTTTTTTCTACCTCAGAGAATAATGTTTCAATTGCATTTCTTTTGAAGATTCAATGCAAATAGATATGATTAGTCAATATTGGAAGTTTTTGAGCCCTTAACAGCAATGGTATCTACCCCAAGAGTTTAGACCAATTTTAAATTGTGATTTCAAATTAGGTGATAATGTTACTCAAGCTACTGATAACGCCAACAAATAATATGGAGAGAACATCACTACAGTAGGAATAGGTCAGTGTTGGCTCAAACTATTGGACTTGGACGTAGACTAATGATAATATTCTGTGAGGCCGCCTACCGTAGAGCAATGGTTTGGTAGCTAATCTTGCAGACCATTCCGAGGGCTGTGAAATAAGCTTATTAAACGTTATCAGAGGGAGAGAGGTTAAACTTTTTAAAAAATTACCCAAAGACGTTTCAGGATTTGTTAAAGTGTCATTTTATTTCGTATTAACCCTTTTCCTACATGATCTTATATATGAAATATATCAAATAAAATCATATAACCATCAGTGAATCTCAAACTTGTCATTATGTATGGTAACACAATAAAATGGTAGAAGCCACTAAACGTCAGGAACACGATATTGATCATTAAACATGTTTAGAAGAAAAATCCATTAATTTTTAACGTTACAGACAAGAAAACCAGAAATTCAAAGTATTCTTCGTAAATGGTTGTTGGCATTCAGATCTATTATCAGCTTTTTTTTTAACTGTGAGCTTGTACTCAACAGAAGATGTAAAGCGAAGAATCACCCTAGGTTGACAAGATTCCTGTAGAGCAAGTTCGACTTTCAAGAACGCGCAAATCTCACGTCATAAAAAGAAGGGCATAACCATCAATGCATCCTACCGATAGTCACTTATGGAGCTGAAACATGGAACTTGACCAAAAAATTGACTTTCAAACTAGGAACCATACCACGTGTACACGAGAAAATCATGCTCAACATGACATGGCGAGATCACAAGACAGCACAAGTCCGATTTGTAGAAACAGATAGAAACTTTGAAATGGCGACAGGCTGGATATGTTGCAAGAATGTCAGATAACCGCTGCACATCACGACTCACAACGTGGATTCCCAGAGATCATATGCAAGATTGTGGTCGACAGAAAGTAAGATGGTGTGATGAGCTAGATAAATTCAGAAAGTACTGGTTTCGCGATGCCCATGATAGAGAGGTCTGGCGAATCTTGAGGAAGGTCTATGTCCGGCAACGAATTTTCTGAAAGTTGGAGGTGAGGAATCAACATAGCTTTACATTGTCTCCTCTTGGTTTTTATAGTTACAGCGTTTCCACGTGTGTACCTTTCGGCCACCTCCGGGTCTCTATCATAGTCAGGACATATGGCCAAATCGATAAAAACATTAGTTAAACGTATCTAGGTAACCAACCTAATGATCGTGAGTTCAATCCCCCAAAAGAAAAACAAAGCATGGTTCAACGTAATAATCAAACGAACAGCATTGAAAGGACGAATTAGCAAGGAAGAATTGATACTGAGATATCATATGGCATGGAGAGCGGAATGAGAACATCTAACCACCAAGGGTTGAATATGAAGAGTTCAGTTCGAAATTCCCAGAAGGTAACCGACAACGACAGACACCTGAAGAAGGTTGGAGGGTACGACAACCAAGATGAGAACACTAGTCCGATTAAAACAGTTTTAGGCAATTTGTTGGTTGGTTGTTTGGTTGGTTTAACGGCATATATCAACCCTCCATAGCTTATTTCATGTTGGGAACTAGGGTGTCCGTATGTTTAAATTTTATGGTTTTTCTTGTTAACAAAAAATAAAATTGGGAATACAGATACCCCCAAAAGGGATTACAAAGTAAAAGGTGGATAGAGAGAGGGGATAACGGGGAGGTAATTGGAAAATGAGTACTAAAGATGGGGCAGGAACAGAATAAATAGAAAATACAATAACGGGTCGAGGATTAGGGTTTATAATTTTTTGGGGAGATTGAATTGGTCGAATTACTCTCCTTTGACCTGTCTGACTTGGTTGGACCTACTAGAAATTCAATTCCCGCCAGCATAGCTCTCCAGGTCATTGGAATATGCAAACCATTCCACCACACCAAGGTACTTATTGGCGTGAGGGAGGCAATTTGTATCCCCCAATATCTTCGGAATCGTGGAAGTGTCAATCATGTAGTTAAGAAAAAACCAAGCTTCTTGTCGACGTGCTTGGCTCAATTTCCCCTTCTACTGTATGTGGCATTGACTGGTTGATACGTGAACATGCATAGAAGGAAAGTAAGTTCAAGTTTCAACACAGATTACAAACAATCCATTAGTATACAGGCGCATTGTTATTGCATGTAAACGATTCCTTTTATGCAGGATAACTTGAATTATTTCGATTGGTTACACTTTACGCATTGGGGAAAGAGTTGGGGATAAGTGGCCTGGCTCATCTGGTATCTGGCAATGGAGAAACGAATATAATACCATCTGGAGTCTTTTTTTGGAAAAAAAAAAAAAAAAAGAAACAAACAAAAGGTCTACATATGTGACTTCTTTATGCGTGAGATAGGTGGGAATTTTGCCCCCAGCGTGGTCGGTGTTCAAGCCCAAGCAAGATTTAAGATGTTGACTTTTTTCAAAGTCAGCAAGCTCTCCCCATTTGGAGGGTTAATGCAATTCATGCTTACCACCCTTTCCCCCCTATTTTCTCTCATTTGTCCTGGTGCAGTTTCCAACTGAGATTGTGTAAATATCTACTAACATGACTAGGGTGCCCTAAAAAAGGAATGGGTTTCGAAATTTGGAAATCTTTTCCGTTAGTCTCCACCAAAAGCTATGGAAGCCTAGAAGAAAAAAAAAAGATCAATTTGCCTTTTTTTCCCCGAAAAGACCCCCCCCCCAAAAAAAAATGGTGCATCTTTTTCATTACTCCTGTCAACGAAAATCCTAGCCCCTAGGGGGTACTATCGAAATTAACTTGACATCGATAACCACCTGGTATGAACATTTTGGTGAAGTAGGGTACGAACAAAGAGGCTCCCAAATGCTATGTCCTATACAGCTAATTTTTTCTCATTTCAAATCCTTGACAGCATGATTGATATGGAACGTCCCTAAAATGATATACAAGACAGTCTGAGAGGAAAGCTTGAAATATTCCCCAAGATTAAAGTACTCATAAAATTTGATCCCAAACTATAACAACGGATTGAATTTCTAGTTCATGAGAAAGAGAAAAGGCAACTTAACCTTGAAGTACGGAAGCCCCAAAAGATAAGGGACGTTAGCTTTTTGGTGGGGTACTAACGACCCCAACTTTTATGGAGACAGTGTACTTATTACCGAAAGCACAGATAACAATTCTTGGTTCGAAGAGTCACATTCAAGTACAGATCTCCCCGTTTTAAAAGGTAATTGTACAGCCACTTCCTTCGGAAGTCCTTTAAGATATCGCACGGTCATTCAGCCCTTATTTACTTACTAGCAGGGGTACCCAGCATTGCCCGGGTGTCAAATATATAAAAAGAATTTTTGTGTTGGACTAAAACGACTCAATTGGTAGCGAGCTGTTATGTATTTCTTTTTGAAAATTATGTGAACATTTTTTTCTTTTGGAAAGCTTGTATAACTCTGAACTGATTTTTTTTCAGGCTGTGATGAGGACTGACGCTTCGCAAAAATTAATTGATGATTATTAACTGGGTTCCTCTGCTAGTTAAAATATATTGAATGAAAGAATGATATCTTAGTTTTTTTATTTACTGTCTAATTTTTTACAGTCTATTTTTTTGAATTCTAGATTGTTATGCCAAACACAAAACATATATCATAAGAGCTCTTGGGTAGACAACATTTGTTCTATGATGTGTTCTGAAGTAAAATAAATCAGAATACAGGGTCACGGAAAAAAAACAAAAAACAATCACAGCTTTCTTGGTTTCAGTATTCGAAAAATATAGGATTGATTAGGATGCGATAAAGCAAATCTGCGAATAGGTCATTATTTTAGAAAAGATCTGACATGGTAGCAGCAATAATGCGATAATCTGTTAGGCAGTGTCTAAAGTTGACTTTTCTACCCTCACCGATTGAAAATCGCATAATTCTAGAAATATCTAAATAAAAGGTTTGCTTTCGGACCCCTGCATCTAAACAGAGAAATACATGCAATTTTCATCAGATTTTAACCTGCAGGAAGGTCTGAACCAGGCTTCATTTATTCATCCATCATCGTTGGGTGCATCTGAACACCTGCGTAAAAAAATGGTGGAGATTCGTTGGGAAATAGCAATGTTGTTTCAAGACAAATAACCAAAACAAACTTTCACGCTTATTATATAGATACTGTGATCCCTCATATCCGGAGTCTCCTTGTTTTGGTGTCCTTTGCGTAATTGCACTAAATGCTCAAGATATTCTGAGTGAGCGACACAATGGAAAGTGTTAATTCTTTGTATTGACATCGATACGATGAGGCTAAATAATTTAAGGTAAATATTTGCTTATTGAAATCTGATCGACTTGTTTACACAGATCCGTGTTTACAATGCAAGTCCCCTTCTCTTGTTACAGTCGGGTGACGTAAGCAGGTTGATCGTTTTACAAGGTAGTTTATGAATGGAAATTTCCATGAATAAGCTGCTAATCATCGATTTTAACCCGTTAATTGCGGAAGGTAGCAAGTGTAATACTTATCCACAATAAGTAATATAGTGCAAGACAAAAGAAAAAAAGTTGACCCTCAGATTGATCTGAGGTGCCGTCAATTACAAAATGGAGATTTTATTATTAGGCATAAAACAACTATGACGCAGATCAGGCGTGGTGAGGCCTTCTCGCAAGGCAAACAGTACACTTACGAAATCATAATCTAGAGACCATATCTTGTCTCTTTGGTGGCTCGACACATCAAATTTATAACTTTGTATGACGAAATTGCAATCGTCATATTACAGTACGACTCGTCAACCTCGCCATAGTAAACGCACACATGGTAAACTTTATTATAGCATGAATGGCCGCTTCATAAAACTTCTGGGTTGCAAGCCTATTGTTTGGTGTGAGGTTAGGCGAAACATTTCAGTGGTTCCCATAAAAAGAAACTCGGGTACTTGATGCAATTGGTTCCGGACTAACCGACACACGCAGAATGGACGTCGTTATTCGATATGTGAAAATAAAACAGACTTTATCAGTTATTTTATCTTATGCAAATTACAAGTGATATCTTAGTCAATGAAAAAGAAAAAAAAAATCAAAACGATGTCCAACACTTCTCACGTGTCTTTACACGTTTCCCAAACTGCTTTTGTTGGGTTGTTCGAGAGAAGAGAACTTCGCAAATACAAATTGAAAGTGAATTAAACAGAATAAGAACATTCAAAATAAGATAATTTCCTGATCTGATTTTTTCCAGTAGTAAGCTTATGTAATTGCCGAATATAGGTCGTCTGAATTCGTTTGAATTTTCGTAAAGTACATTGACGACCACAGGCATACATAAGGAACATTCCTTATTATTTCAGCCGATTCATGTATTTTTGCTCGCTGAAATTCGTATCATTTTCTCAGGGAATGCGTTTTTATTTCGTATAATTGTGCATTATACCTAGGGATACATTTAGAAAATTGTTTTGATTATTTCATTTTGTTTTATTTTTGGGTACCGAATTGAAAAATGAAAACCATTTTCTCCATGTATTTTTTTCATAAAGTACTTTTTTTTTACTTTTCGAAAGGTTTACTGGTAGATCCATACGATACTCATGGATAACTCTTTTCAAAGACAATTATGAAGTCAATGCTTTTTAATATTGATATCCAAGTTTGAAATAATATTAATAAACATGAATACGACTGAAACAACAGTGGTGAGTTATATCACTATGAAGTAACATATTTAGCAGTTGGACATGTCTAGGGCCCAACTGGTCAAGATATACCAACTGCTAAACACGCTACTTCAATGGTGAGAGTGATGCAAGTGTGTCCTATTCAGAGTCTTGCTAAAAACGCCCCAACCCGGCAATACTTTTTATTGAGAGCACTACCTGACGGAATGTTTTTGTTTTGCTAAACGTTATTCCTTTCCTTACCCCCTAAATAATGTTATTAGTATTGCTAGTTCTCAGATATAAACACTATATAAACGCCGGTAGCTATTGACGTCCTGGACTAAAAAAAGAAATGCCAAAGTTGCTGTAACGAAACTACAATTAATGATATTGCTTCACAAATACAAAGCAGAAAAAAAACTTGCTAACAGGAAACGTGGTCCCCGATTCGAACATTAAAACCCTCGCTCAGCCTTGTGATGTTTTAAAGCAAATGTAATCCCCAGTGAAAGATTAACACCCCGCTCTCTCGCTATGTAAAGACGACACACAAATAGATAGAAAAAGCAGCTTCTAGTGAAATAAAAACGATATTATGAAAGATTTTTTAATCAGTTAACGGATATATCCAAGTTTCTCAAGTTTCAACTGAAGAAAAAAAAAATCAAAAGCGTTTTTATTTCACTAGAATCTTTTTCTATTTGTGTGTAGTCCTTATATGTCGAGAAAGCGGGGTGTTAATCTCTCACTGGGATTACATTTGCTTTGAAAACACCATAAGGCTGAGCGAAGGTTTTACCTGTTGGTAAGTTTTTTTCTGCTTTTTATTTGTGAAGCAGTAGTTTTAACATTGGTCTCGCGACAGCAACTTTGACTTTTTTTTTTTTAGCCTGGAACGTAAATAACAACTCCCGTTTACGTTGTTTACATCTGAGAACTATCAATACATTGTTTAGGGGGTAAGGAAAGCTGATAGAATGTTTTTGTTTTGCTAAACATTATGTCAGGCGAAATCCCCAATAAAAAGTACTGTCCAAAACAACCTTTTTCAATCTTTCTGTAACCCGGATGCCATTTTCCGGTGTGTTGAATATTTCGTAATTTGATGCTTGGGCAGTTGTCCAATAACTCCTTTAGTTTATTGTTGATCAACTAGTGTACGATTGGTTTGAAATAAGTACAAAGAATTTTGTCGTTTGAGTTGTTCAAATGTAATGATCTTTTTGTTACTATATTAACTTTTTCATTTCCACAGATGCCAACATGGCTTGGTATCCAGAATGGTGTTTTTTCTATGTTTTTATTTTGGGATAAGAAGTTGTTCTGTCAGTTTTTCAGTGATGAGAGTGTGGACCTGGGGGTTTGAGAAAATGATAGATTTGTGTAATGATATCTGGAGCTCAAAGATTGCCATATAAATCATCAGAGTTACTTTGCATTAGTGAGAACAATAGTCACATCCTACCGGGTCTCCACTTTGTATATGTGTCTAATTCAGAGTAATTATTATCAATGATAAGTATTCATTCCTGGAAAGTGACTGGGCCTTGGGGGGGGGGCATGTTTGGCTAAGTAGAATCTTTGGTTGTTTGATCAGCCAGGGAGGTGTTTTTGAGTGGCTCAACGGCTTAATAGTGTTTTCCTTTCAGCCGAAGAGGGTTTTATATTTTGGTTGGAAGACTAGGTTTGATAGGCATGAAGATGTATGGCATTGCTAGATTCTACCGTCTTAGTGATTATGGGCTCACATTATAATCTCTCCACTGGAGAGGTGCTGGAAGACCCCAGTGTCTCAGTCCTTGATGGCGAGTACTCTCTTGCTCTTGAATATGACTTGCTGAAGCATCCGTTGTCTAATTTAGAACGTATTAGTATTCGGTAAAGTTTTTATTTTTTATAAACTGCACGCTAGTGTGTTCTACCACTTTAAGCTACTGAATTGCTTTATTATTGAGCTTCAGAACAGTGGTCGTTGCGCATGTAGTGAATTTTACAGAAATGCATACATTTGTTTGAGATTTTGAAACCATTTGCTATGTTCAATCTGTATTTTGTTTAGGCATTGCAATAGTCGGTGTTCAATTGTGTCAACAAGTCGTCGACTCCAGAGTTGTAGCATTTCATTATATTGTTTATCTTAATGCTAAAAAGTGTCACATAGGATACATCGTTGTGAGACTCGCATTCTTTGTTCAAAATCAGAAAGTGTGTCACTCAGCCGTACTTCGGAGCTTATGTAAGGAAGCTATTCAAGGATATTGGCATTCAGCCTTTCAGCTCTCCTACAATGCCATGCGCTACATAGTATCATTTCCCTTTCCAGACCAAAAAGTATTGCCATAAGATGCTCTTTTTTTTCAAATGAATTTTGTGTAAAAGGTTTCCAGGCGAACGAGATGGTTGACTGTACTTTTTTCCCCAGAAATCTGTTTGATAAATAACAGACGAACATGTCACCTAGCAATAAACAACGTAATGGCAAATCTTCATTCACGCAAATGTTCAACACATACAACTGGAGTTGATGAATAAGATCAATGTTTTATGTAGGGTTGCTGATACGATAGTTACTTGCGGGTTTAAGTTGATTGAGTTTCGTCTTTATTGTTTATGATTATGGATGTGCCTCCTGAGGTTCTGTTAGTACAGTTATTTGTATAATTATACGAAGTACAATGTTTTGTTTAATGTGTTATTTTCTTTGATGATGGTTTCTTGAAGGCAGAAAATTGCTGGGCATTAGCTCATGAGAAACATCAGCTAATTAGGATAAGCCTTTGCACCTCAGAGTTCCTACTTGTTCGATATTGTTTGCCATGGTTTAGGTGGGGCTTTTGTTTGGAGGTTCTGGTCGTTCATGGTTTTTGCCACTTTAATATGTTTTGCGTTTGGGCCAGCTCGACTTGAATATTTGCTCCTTGACACCTGCTTCAAAGACGGGACCCTCCTATCAGGTGTTTTCCTTGGTTTGTCTCGTAGACGGGTTTTTGGCCGATTCAGCTCAGTGGTAGGAGTGATTTGGGATCCTTTCTTCGTAAGGATTACGTGTCTGACCATTTTCTTGGCTGTGGTATTTGTTTTGTTTTGGGGATTGTGTTTTTCCTTTGGTCTGCTATTCCTAACTGGTCCGTTTTTTTGTTGTTTCGGGTCAAACTCCCCCACGAGCTAAACAGTGTTATTGGCGGCCTCAATTATTATTGGTTTCAATTCACTTCGGACTTTTGGCCAGTTGCCTGTTCCTAGCTGTAGTAGTCTTTCAACGAGTGGCTTTTTTCTTGTGCACTGGTTATGGTCCTTGATTTCTTTACTATACATGTAAGTATTCTTTGCACGATCTTGCGTGCTTCACAAAAAAAGAGGTTCTGGCTATATTTAACCTTCATGATTTCCCTCTCCCATATACCTCACGTTCTTGCACGTACTGGGTGATCCCAGTTTGCGCATCTACTAGCTCTGTCACATTCGTTCTTTTGCACGCTGGTTATTCGGTGCACTTATCTTCATGATTCTTATTTCTGACATCTGTAACATCTCAAAGGGTTTGGAATGTACTAATCAACTCTATATTATAGTCTATTTTGTAATTCTTTAGGTAATGTTGGTATATTAAAATTTGTGTTGGCTATCGTCCTGCTCTTTAGAAGAAAATCTTTATGATGAATCACTCTCTGGTGATTTAGGTACGTTGTGATTTGATCTAGGATGCACAGGAAATTTTTTCTGATGCTTTATGGCACTTAAGTATTTAATGTCTGATGCAGGTAGGCTTTTATTTTTAATTTGTAGAAAATATCCCACTGAAAATGTATGTTCAAAAAAGAAACATTTCTACTTCAACTAATTTTTTTATTATTTTTTTTTATTTATTTTTTTTTTTTTACAGTTTCAGGGGTCAGATTTGTGGAAACGATTTTTTTTCAATTATGATATACTAAAAGAATATAGACATCACCATTATTTCCTTAGCACTCAACGGTCGCTTCCCTGAACGTATCTCTTTAACCAAAGTTTTGCTGTCTATTGTGTCTTTAACACCGAGAAGCCATCGATCATCCTCTTGATGTGAAAATTTATTAAGAGTAATAGGAACTCAAAGGAAAGCATAGCCGTGAAAAGTTTAGACTTGTTAAGACTGACAAGAAATAAAATTATTTCTAGAGAACAACTAACCATCAATTCAAACGATCGGAGATGTAAAAATTAAACGGAGGCATTTTCCAGGAAGACACTTTCACCAATGATATTTATATTGTCATTATTCCCAGTCAACATTTTATAGAGTAGATTACTAAATTGACATGGTACAAATTATTCATCTTTTTCGCATTCTTTGTGGATCACCCAGAGATGTATGCGAAAATCAGATAAAGCTACAGAAAGACTGATAAATACTGTCAGGATATTCACATGGAATTTGGTACCTTTTTAATAAGGTGCAAAGGTTACTATTAATAAAAGGAAAATCGATATCAACTGGAAATTTCCATCTATCATCAGTGGAGCAAATAAGGAAACAAATACTAAGGGATCAACTAGTTGAATTAAATGAATAAAAGGAGATGAAAGAAAAAATCACATCAGAATACTAAAAGCGATTACAATATATCTTGTAGACTGAGCAGCAATTGACACTTGCAGCACCAGAAATAACATCAGTCTTCTAGCGTCCGCCGTTGGACAGACCTTCCCCAGGATTTGCCAAACTTCCTTATCATGGGCGTCGCGGAGCCAGTACTTCCTGAACCTGTCTAGCTCGTCTCTTCATTTAATATTTTGCTGGCCTTGGTTGCGCCTGTGATCTCGGGGGAATCCATGTCGTGAGTCACGATGTCCATCGATTGTCTGCCATTCTTGCAACATGGCCAGCCCACTGCCATTTGAGATTTTTAATGGATTCTATGATGTCCCTAACTCTTGTCTTTTCTCAGATGTACTGTGCTGTCTTATGGTCTCTCCATGTTTTGACCAAGCTTCGATAAGTAAATCCAAAAGCCAGGAAAATGACAATTTACAAACGCTATACTGAAGAGCCGATATTGACAGATTGTGCATCAAGGGGAAAAAAAGGGAAGACATTAAGCAATTGAGGATTTAGTGGCATTAGAAGAAAAACATCATTGACAGACTATGTAGAGAGACATCAATACAAATGTTATTGGAGGATGCCAAAAGCTGAAAAGATCCAAGGAGAAAGAAGCAAGGTGGAGAAACAAATCCATACATGGAAAGTGGACTAGAATAGTTAATGAAATGGATCCAAGGCATCTCAGTGGTTTAATATGCAAAATCGACAGAGCAGTGCAGAACTCGTAATTAATATCAGGAAAGAATAAAACACATGGCTGCCCAAAATAACCGCAAACTGTACCTTGAGAGACGTAACTCAGTAGTAGCAACAATTCATTGGAGTTCATGCAAAGCAGCAGGTTTTGAAAGAACATATTTGGTAGGAGCATAAACCTGGAATTGCATTAGAGAACGCAAAATTCCAAGTAATTTATGAATAAGACCATCACTGAAAGAAAATACTATTAGAAGGTCAAATATTGTCATTATGAATAAAAATAGCAAGCAGAAAAATTTTGATATCATGCTCAGCAGACAGGAATATTGATCCGTAAGAAAAATATTAAGACTTGACGATAGAATCGTTACTAGAGCACAATGACTACAAATCTGGAAACACCCTCTGAAACTGAACGTCAAGGACATTTGTCCCCAGAATGATACTAATCAAGAGACATCTTGAACTCCTAGGATCTTGTTTAGGATGAAGGACATCCTTGCATTAAAGTAATGATACTTTGGAATGAATAAAACAATGAGAAAGGCTAACGAGTTGATGAAATCAGATTGAAGCGAAACTGCTCTTGTTTAACTGCGTTCGCAGTTAAACAAGAGCAGTCTCGCAACACAATCGATTCGTAAAATCTTTTTGGACAAAGTGATGTTTTGCTGTATACTTTTGTAAGTAACACACACGTGTGTTATATATATATATATATATATATATATATATATCTCAGTCTTTCAACTCTCGTCGTTGGACAGACCTTCCCTGGGATTCGCCACACTTATTTATCGTGGGTTTTAGCTGATTTATCGGATGCAGGTGGCCCATGGTCGAATAGCTTCGTATAAAGCCAGCTTGCTCTCGTGATTGGTTTTCAAGTGCTTTTGTGATTCGGTTGATGATTTTTGTGAAAAGTTTGCATATGCAGTCGAGTGGATTTATAGGTTTGTAGTTGAGATCTTTTGGGTTTATATATATATATATATATATATATATATATATATATATATATATATATATATATATATATAAAGCGATTATGATTGAAGTGTGCCAACCACCGGGGACTTTACTGTTTTAGACAAGTTGGAAAGGATGGCCAATTCCCAAGTGATGATCTTACCCGCTTTTCGGAGTAGGTCGATGATGTCTTGTCCAGGAACTTTTCCTTTCTTCGTCTGTTTGACGGTTTATTTCACCTCCCACGGAGTTACTTCTGGGAAGTCCGCGAGTTGATGCTTGCGTCTTGTTTTGTAGTCCTTGATTGGATGAATAAAGTTTTTGGTTAAATTCTTCGGCTCTCTTGACAATCCTGTTTGTCTGTTAGATCTCCATTTTCCTCGAGTATGCTGGTTATTTGCTTCTGTTCTGAATTGAGGCCATTATTTATAGCTTTAAAGCCCCCACCTCCTTCGAGAGTCAATTCGATGACTGCCATCAGGTATCTATCTTCCCTTCGTTTTTTGCTGATTAATTTATCAAGTTCAGTCTCTTCAATTTTCTCTCTTGTTGTCGTTGGCTTGAGGTTTCTGCGTTTTTCCATGAGATTCTTTGTTTCATCTGACATTTTACTAATGGTTTGTGTGCTCGTTGGTTTGAATATAGTGGCTACTTCTATGATAGATGCTGTCATATTGTTTAGTAAGTTGATGTTGGCGTCGTTCTTGTTCAGTAAGAATTCTAAATCTGTTTTTCATTTCGAGCCTGAAGGATTGAGTGTGCTCTTTTGGTATGTTTAGTGGTTGCAGTCTGCTGTGGAATATTTTCCTGCGTTCTTTGTTGGTGTTTACTTGCATCTTACCATTCTGTGGTCGTTTCCTAGGTTGACTTGATTCAGGACTTTGATGTCCTAGACGATATCGCTTCTGTCCGTTAGGATGTAGTCTATTTCGTTCCTTGTTTCGTGATTGGGGCTCTTCCAAGTCCATATCCTATTGGGTTCCTTCTTGAAGGTGCTCATGATTTTGAATCTGTTAGCCGCTGCCAAGTTTACAAGATCTCTCTCGTTCCGTACTTCATATCCGAATTCGCCGACGTAGTCTTCATTTCCTTGTTCTACCTGTGCATTGAAATAGGTAGTTCAAATCATCATAGGAATTGTCTATTCCCTCTAGGGTTATATATATATATATATATATATATATATATATATATATATTGAGCGAAGGTTTGGAATCCTGCTCAGCTACACCTGGAGCTGATATCGAGTTTATAGCCACACTGAAGAGTCGTAATACGACGAAATTATACATACATACATACATACATACATACATACATAATGTGAACGATAGGGAATGAGAGATTCAGGAGTAAGAGTGTATGGAGACTTTTCATCAATTAAATAATCCACAAATGAATTATTTGGCGTGCTACACATGTTTCGGGAGGTTTTCCCATTTTCAGTGTGTGGTCAGGTTTTGTGTACCTTTCAGTGATTAAGAAGGTTTCAGTAGACAGTTAATTTAGTGGGAATTGAGGAGGAGGATTACTTAGGGTCATCATGACGTATTGAGCTTTGTTCTCTCTGGGGATAAATCAGTGGATATGATAGCAGCAGCTGGTCCTGGGGTAATGGGGCCAAGGAATTTCATGAGTGGTTTCCTTACTTGTCATGGAAAGTCTGATGGCTATGAATTATACAAATGAAATACCATAAAAAGGTCTTCATTGGTAGGGGGTCTGTGTGACTGAAGTCCCCGAAATTGAATATACATGAAGGCGGGTAGGGTGTGAATTTGAGGTTATTTGTGGGAGGATTATAATATTAGAGATTTATATGGTCAGTGTTCAGTTTAGTGTTCAGTCCATTAGGTGAATGAGTTCCAAGTTTGTTGATCCACATATCCTAATATCTTCAAAGAATTTTTATGTCTGTGGGCAATTTTTTTTCTATTTTTTCAATGATTGTGAACCTGGCGTCTGAGGCAAAATTATATTCAGGGGTGCGGAAGTGTAGTTCTACGGGAGAGTGAACGGGGATGGTTGGATGATTTGTTTTTGTGTTTATAGTTATAAAGTCTGACGTTGAATCGCCACTCAGATTTACCTTTGCATGTTAATATGCACTTTGAGGTATATTATTTTAGCTACGACAGTTAGAGTTATGGTGTATGTAGATAATCTTGTTAGCGGTAGAGCTAGTGAAGGTGTTAGAGTATTCAAGGTGGTTGCAGCATAGACTTTAGAATTCAGTGGTTTTAGGAATGTCGTTATGCGAGACTAGCAGCAAGATTATGAACAGTAATCATATTTGATCTTTTAGGGTCTGTGATTAGCTATGACACATGGTTCTACGAATATATTCCATCTCTTGATTATGAGCCAAGGGTGTGAGTGTGCTGTTGAAAATGGTATGCAGTCAGGTTTGTTAGAGAGTGTAAAGACTTTCTGTTGTGGCCTTTTTATTTGATTATTTGCATCTTCTAGTGAATATCCTCGTTTAGTAAAATATAGTTGTTTCTGTTGAGTTTATTACCTGTACACCAAATTCTAAGTGATTGTTAAAATGGAAGTTTTTTTTTCACATGTTTGGGTGGGTCGATTTTGAGTGAAGGTAATTGTGAGTCTGTGGGTTTAGTGTGGAGGGTGGTTTTGAGTTTTCTATTACTATCAATGTATATTCAGATGTCTACGAAAGTTATGGAGTCAGAAGATGTCAATAAAATAGTGTGTGCAATTTGTGTGTGCAAAGAATTTTCTAGTTCGGTTTCATCTGTGTATATAAAAAGAATGTCATTTATGTATCTGACGTAGGAGATGCAGTCTTTATCTATCCCTGGGTATATGTAGGTCTCTTCGAATTTGAGTGTTAAGATGTGTTGCATAAGGGTGGTGGTGATTTTTGCAGTTCTTGGTTCAGTTCTGTTAAGGGCTTCTTTGAGGGCTAGAATGATTTCATTGTGTTTCATTGTTTAATATTACCGTTTAGGGATTTGACGTCCATAGTGACTAAAAGCGCTCTGTCTGGGATAGTTTTTATGCGCTTGATTTTGTTTAGAATATAAGTAGTGTCTCGTATGTTGGATTTATCTTGCATTGCTAAGGGTTGGACGTGAGGGTGTGGCAGTTAGTGGAGGAAATGACTGGTCTACCTTGGGGTTATCAGGTTTTTGGGAAGCAGGTAGAACGTAGGTTTTGGGAAGTGACTTTAAGTGTATTAAGCATTTTATTTATACTATTATTGTTTACCTGTTAAGGAATGGGTTATTTTGTTTCGGTATTCACTGAAGGGATTTTTATAAAATTGTGTTATTTAGTTGTGTGTTCGCTTCGAAGAGGTATTCATCCCCCCCCCCAAATGACTATAGCTCCCCTCTTATCTGCTATAGTAATTATCAAGTCTGTATTGCTTTTGAGTTTAAAGGTCTGTCGTTCTATTGTGGTGAAAAATCTAGAAATGTTAAACAGGTCTTTAGCACGCTCAGTCAAAATAAGTCTTGATTGGTACGATGTGCCCTTTTAGTTTACATAGGGTGATGCAAAATAAACTTTGTTTTTTTAATCTGTAAAGTAAGAACGAAATGTAATAAAACGATGAATGAAAGCTTTGTTCATGGAAACCTTATGTCAATGTGAAAAATCATATCGGCCAAATGACAACCTTCTTGCCCGCAAACATGTGCTTATCTCACGAGTGTTGCATATTTTGCACCACCCTGCATATCGGCTGTCCTTAAGTTTAGGCGACAGCATGTTTGATTTATAAGCGTTGTCAGCGTTTACCAAGATGTATCAGATTAAGTTTCATCATCCGGTCTTTAAACTAATGTATTTAGATACGAATGATCGTCTAAATATTTACTGCATTTACAATTGGTGGTGACAGGGCAGTGGCAAAGGAAGATGAAGAGTAATTTTTTTTTGAGAATGAATAAAACATTAACAGTGAATGACGGAAATTTCAAATCAGTCTTTGTTATAACAAAGTAGAGGGATGGTCATTTTGAATAGCTAGACTTAAAAAGAATTGGCACAATTTCATTTCTAAGTAAATGAGTTTTTGAAACAGTTATCTAGAAATTAAATTTACCCAATTTCAGCCTTTTTTAGCCATTCAAAATGGCTGATTCAAGTGAGTTATTGCAAAGATTGCCGATTTCAGCCATTACAGTTCTATGGCCGAATAAATAAAATTTCTATTCTATCGTGATTGATGGTAACTCAGTTTTGTGATTCAGAGCGTTTATCGTGCAAAGGACAAGGGCTTTCATATTTGTCACTCGCCACAGTTAATGAGTTAATTTCTGCAGAATATGACAGCGCCATCTACCTGAGTGCTCCTCTGCAAGAATAATGTGAGGATCGAAGTTGCAGTTTCGCTTTTTTTTCGTAAAAAGCAAAAATCTGGCATAAAACGAACTTTTGAAAAAGGAGGATACCTGCATATATGTAGGTCCTTACGCATGTCTAAACGTCCAGTGTTGTCTACCATCACCTATGTTAAGAAATAAACCTATTCAATACAAAATATAACCATATAGTTAAGAAATGATTCAAAAGGTTAAATGATTAACTTTAAAAACAAAAAATAATTACAAAACCAACGATAAAGGCTTAATTCAGTGTTTGAATTCTCGCAGCAGCCCCTATTTCCCTTAATTGCTTATCCTATTCATGTATCTAGGCCTAATGATACATTCACCGTGTAATGATGGGAGATCATTTCACATAAGATAACGCAATTCATAATCATATCGTTGGGTCATATATCCATTTAACAAAATTACATTATATAGGGTATTATCATAACGTACTATATATGGATGCTGTTTTATACTACACATTCAATTTTTTTTTAAACAGCTTACTTACGTAGGTTACCCCGGAACCCCATTTAACGATAAGGGATCAGTAAGTTTAATTCAAGACGTTACATTTTTCGTGTCACTTCTATTGAGTGTTCACTCGTGAATATTAAATCCATTGTATCGGTTTTAATTCAAACATGGGCGTACGTTCATATATTTTTGGTAAGACTACATATTTTGATATAGTCCGACCCCACTCCCTGAAGAAGTGGTCCTGGTTATTCTCCGATGATAAAGGGATGCATCCCTTTCGTTTCCACGGATGCCGGCGTGTTGTTCCTAATTCTTTCGTGTAGGATTTTCAGGCTGACCTGTAGATGGAACAACCATACTTTAGTATTAGCTTGCACTAATGTGCAGTAAAGTGATTTATTGTTCGCTCCCCAGTGTCGGCTAATACTAAGTAGTTGGGTTGCTCTACTGCATTTACCTCTCAAGTATTTGATGTGTGGAATGAAAGTTTTTCCCAAATATGATGCATAAGAACTTATATTGTTCGATCATAGGTATTTCATTACTATCTAGCTTCAGAACAGGATTGTTATGTATTCGGTGAAGGTTGCAGAAGTGCATACATCTAGTTTGTTTATATTTATCCTTCCAAGTGTTTTACAAACAACTGGTCAAGGCTATTGGTCAGTAATTTGATAGGTCATTCTTTGGAGTCTGGGTACTGGATCGATAAGTAGGGTCTTTCGCAAGTCTGGGTATGGGGGATCACTTTGGCCAGTTTCTATAGATTGGTCCGTTGCCACCAAGCCATATCTTGTTACATGCTCCGAGAAGGTAATTAAGGGATATTTGAGTAACTCACTTGATCATGTCCCATACCGCTTGAGTTCATTTTTGATGTGTAGTTTTTCCGAGTGATTTGCTTTGATTCCTTGATGGTTTGCAGTGTTTTAACTATTTTTTGAATGTTATTTTTTTTATGGGGTTCGATTTAAATTTTTTGAGTGAAGCATGACGTGTCCACAGCTCTTTATAATCTTTCTCAAACCATAGCTCGAATTTAATGGCGGTGAAAGATTGGAGTGTTCTCAGGTATAGTTGAGAGCGTTTTTGTGAAGTAGGTGAGGCGATCCCCGTTGCTAATATTATATTCTGGTGTTACTTTGGAGTGGCATTGAATTTTTCCCCGGTCAGACTTTTGCAGGTTCCAGTATGGAACTTGTTCATCAAGTTTAGAGCCTTTGCATAAGGTTGAATCTATAGCCAAGTACAAGCTTGTTGCTGGGTGGAGCATTATTGTACAGGCATATTTTGAATTGAATTACACATTTGATTTAATGGTGTTTGGTGGCATGCTATGGAGCACGTTTCGTGTAGGGTTGCTGACACAGCAATCGTCTGCATGTTTGTATCTAAGGTAATTTGACTATTTGGTATTTTGTTGTTTATGATTATGACTGTGTCACCTGAAGCTCCGTTATGATTGTATGATAGGGATTGTGATATGTTTATATCGTTTTTTTGTTTTTTGAGGAAGGTTTCTTATAAACAGACAATTGCTCATAAGGAACATCAGTTCATTATAGTGAACATTCGCGCCTCGAATATACCACTGTTTCCACCAGCCATTGTTTAGGTTTTATTTATTCTTTCTTGCTTGGAAGTTTAGATCGTTCGGGGATTTTGATCCTCGGCGTCCATTGTTTCCAGTTCCTTGTATCCGTTTTGCGTTGGCGTCAAATTTAGTTTTATTCTGGAGATTGATTGTTGTCGCGTTTGTTCCTACTTTTCAGGTCAGTCCTATCTATCAAGGTATTTTTCGTTTATCTGCGACGGGGGTAAGTGTTGATTCTATTTTGGGGTGAACTCAATAGACAGTTTTCGGTTTTTCCTTTGCAGGAATTTGTTAGATTCGTCTGTGGTTTTGTATCTTAGTTGCATTTGGTTTCTGAGGTTCAAACAGTGAGTGGTTTTCTAGAGTTGGCTTTAATTTTGTTTGTAAATTTTGGCCAACCATCTAGTCCTAATTATGATTTATCAGAGTCTTATATTTATCTTATGGAATTGAACGGGTTGTTGATGACTCGTAAAATGTTCGCAAACGAGATATTCTGTATAAGACTCATTTTTCTTAGCCTATAAGAATGGTATATTCATGCTATATTTGACTCCCAAATGTTGCATGTTCGCACATTCTGTGTGATCTCCCTTGCAGTTTGCGCATTCAGTCGCATTCGTCTTCAAGTTGGTCGGAGTCTTTCGTTCCACATCTCTTGCACACCAAGCGTCCAGTGCAGTGGTCAGGACCAACTTTCTCTCCACCGTATTATATATATATATTAGTTATTTGGGGGGGGGAGGAGAAAAAATTTGTTTGAATTTGTCTTTATAGTTATCCCTGGACATCACTAACCTCTTGGCTTTTAGGTGTGTCTTAATTTTGTCTGGGGGTAAAGAGGGATAGTTAAAGATTTATTATCACACCTTTAGAGAGATTTTTTGATTGGTAGGGATATGGCTTTTATTTGAAGGTTGTGAAAGGTGGTCATTTTTAGAAGAGATTAGGATGGTTTTTATTCTGTTTCAAACTACGAAGCGTCGTTTCTCATTCCCCCCTCCCACTGCCTTTGTTGTCAATCTGCAAGATTGAGCTTTTTCAAGTAGGAACGGTGACACATTCAATAGGGTAGGGTCCTCCAATCCAAAGAACACAAACATTCTACCCAAGGAGTTACCTACAGCCACGTTATAGTTATGAATTTTTCGAACCTATTGACCCACACCCTTTTAACAAATATATAGTAGACGAAACAGTCGATTTAGTGCCAGTAGGAATAGAATTGGTATGTGATAAAGCTTGACGTGACCAGCCAAATGACCGGACTCCGACCTCCTGTCAAGTCCAAATAAGGGTCAAAGTTGTCATGATCGTTTAATCATCAGTATCATGGTATACTCAACCGCCAGGATTTCTTCCTCATAGGTAGGTGGCCCTATCAGGGGTGGGGGAATAGCTTAGCTCTGGCCGACAGGGTGTCCGATGCAACAAGTGATAGTCAGCACGACTTCAGTATCAGTTTGAATCAATTCTGGTGGCCTTTGCAGCGACTCAAAATACAGCCAAAAGATTTTTAGCATTTGGAACTGATATCTAGCAGCTCATGAAATTGCTACCCGAGAAGGAACGTGCACTTTCAGTGTCCCATGCTTAAACGGGCTTCAAGCTGTACTGAACACTGATGGTTGGCTGCATGGGTTGTCTTCGGTGCCACCTTGAAAAATGGCGGCCATCTTGAATTTGTATTATTCCAAAGAACTATTGTTAATAAATTCAACTAACATCCTCAATTTCAAATCCATTGCTGAAAATGGATTTGAAAACTGTGGTCGCTGGCAGCCATTTTTAGTGGCAGTCAGCCGTCATGAATTCAATATCTTTTTTTGGAATATCTTTGGATTCCAATGTGAATTATATGCTTTCATCACAAAATGCAGGATTAATTTGAAATATTCCGCTAAGCTATGCTACTTAAATACTTTATTCAATTTTATATTAGCCGAGCTATGACAATTTCCTGGTTCCATTTCCGAGTCTATAATGTTAGTTACATTTTAATCTCCAACATGAGTATATTTTCTTAAGAATGAATAATAGAAAAAAGTGAAATGAAAAGAAATTTTTTTTTTGCTCCAATTAAATTTTGCACAAAGCCATTCTAGTCAAGAAGAGTTGGGTATCACAAGTAGGATAAATAGTTTCTAACATCACAGGTAGACATTTATTACATCAAAATGATTCATTCTCCTTGATCATTCGCTGCGTCTCGTTTACAATAGTGAGGCGGGAATCGTCATACAAAAATCACTGGTCGATTTCTCTCGGTAAAATGTTTTTGTTGCAGTGTGTCATTCAAACGAGACGATTTCTCTATGTAGTAACTTTCAGGTTCCAGCAGTTCATAGAGAATTGCTCTTGAATACCAAACAGGACCAATTCTCGCTGCCCAGTAGTTTTATCTGACATGTTGAAAACAGTTTATAAGAAATCAATTCTTCTAGCTTTAGATTTTAGAAGCGATGTATTTCATATGACTGATTCACATTCAATATCTATGCTGCATCCTTGGAAAGCCCCCTAAAAACGTTTGGATGTCTTCCAGAGTATTCTTTGACCTTGGATTCAATTTGAAAAAACAAACAAACAAAACAGTAGACTATTTCTGATAGTAATAATGCAGTAGACGCAAGCAGCTATGAGATAAGGTGATCTACGGCTCCAACTGCATTTTCCTCGGATTTCACGAAGCAGTGATGAAAAAAAAACAAACAACTTGCACAATAAGCTGAGCAGACAAATATCAGACAAATGATATCCGTAAATATTTATCAAAGGATGAATCTGGAACCTTTGCATCAACTTTTGTATAGCCTAGTCGAGCAGAATTCGAAGAAAGAAATTTAGCAAAATCAACTTCATTTTGGATTATTCCAATAACTTACGGATAAGAGTTACTTTTGGGTCTACATTAGAACAGCACATACTTAAGGAGGGAATCATAAGTGGCTGCACCATCAGTCAGCCTTCAGAATTGGGTGGTCAAGTGCTGACGATCCCTGACAATGACAGAGTAGTCATTTCTTAGCAGCGTGCGAGGGAGAGAAGGCCTTTGAAAGATCCCCCTCCACATACGGTAACCACCGAAAAGGGATCTACTGAACACAAACGAGAAGCATCAGCCCCGTAGGAGAGTCCCCCTCTGTAGATTGTGGACAGGGAGGGGAGGGGAAGGGAGGGAAGGGGAGGGGGGGAAGGGAGGGGAGGGGGGGAAGGGAGGGGAGGGGAGGGGAAGGGAGGGGAGGGGAGGAACGGTGGTTGCGTCATTCTAAAAGGAGCCCCTTGTAAAGCCTACACCCACAAACTACACCGTCATTAATCGAGCCAGTCTCAGGCTTTCGCCACTCCACGGCCATAACTCAGACCTTGAGAAAAGGCTTACGCCTTCCTTACGACATCAAAGGATTCTACAAAATACAAAGTCAGACCAGTGAATGGCTAACAACTGGTGCATGGTTTTCAATTCAATCAGTTAAAATTTATGATTTCCATATTCCACAAAATCCAGTAGAAAAATTATATAAGAATTTAAAAGGGATCCTTTATTGGGGTCAAATACGCCCCTGTTAAGGCATTCTGCAAATGTGACTCGGATAAGGCACGATCCAGGCTCTATCATCTCAACCATTGATAAGTATCTAATCGCTCAGCCATTGTGCTTTTATCTATCCCGTAACCCAGTACAATGTCTTTTGAGCACCACTGATAAAATTATCGGTGAGGTGTTAAGAGCGAGACAGCCTAACGGAGCCCATCCTTAAGTCTGGTTCGCAATTTGATTCGTCTGACCCCTTGACTGGTTGCCAGCCATTCGTTTGAGACCATCTGCATATCAGGGGTGGAGCAGGCCTCTCACAGCGATATGAACCTTTGCACAGCATGTTAAGACATGTTACTCGAGCTAATCTGAACATTCCGATGGTGAGCTTACAATTCCCGGTGCACACACATTAGTCTATGTATAAGTACTGTGATCACTCCAGCAACGGCCTGTTTGGGAAGATTCACCTTCGGAAGGGCTCATGACGCATGCCGGTGGAAGTCAGTTCACCGGACAACCTAATGACAAAAACCAAGACGGATAACTAACATCAGAACACTTTAAATGAAGAGTTGAGACCAAAACAGACCTGTAAAACATCAGTAAAGAATGAAGCGAAGGCAGCCGAACTGTCCAGGGAATCGTCTAGAATTGAACTTGTGGCATGGTGCGTCTGCGGTCGTATGTTCTACAAAGGGTTTTCAGGAATTAACTAAATAGTACTGTGCAAAATTTATCGGCCACTCAACTACTATTAATTACTCGTAGCCTTTAAGTAGATGTTGGCATCGTGTCTCATCTTTCTGGATCATTTAGATACCGAATTATATTTTGCAGTATTCCCGAATGAGGAAGAGGATATGCGATTTGATATCCGTAAAATGACCATGCAAAAGTTTAGGGCCACTTCAGTCTGTTGAATGGTTCTACCGCTTATATGAATTCCTTATCCTATTCCTGTTTTTTTTTTTCAAAATAGAACTCCGAACTTTGCTTTCTTGCATAGTCTAAAGTGTTGCGTAATTCAGTTAACTAGAAAGTGCTGCGTTCAGACAATTTAGTTGTCTATCATCATGAGTGAAAATGTCTAAAGAAACGAAAATAAAGATACTGGAGATAGCATAGGAGGAACTCTGGATTTCAAGGAGCGGCATCTCAAATCCTCTCGAAGTTTCAGAGCACTGTACATTACATTGATAAAAGTGTGGTTACCCAAGAAAATTGAAGACATGGAACAATACAGAAACTATCCAGGATCACAAAAGCCAAAGAAAACAGAAATGATGGACGAAGGCGAATTGAACAAACGACGCGCCAGTCTTGAAAAAGTTCACGAGTAGAGATTCTGAGAATAGAATTGCGACACAACCACAACGAAGAGAAGCAGGATAGAAACAAATATTTTTACTAAAGGGGAACTGCTGATCGTGACCGACGAGAAAGTAAAATGAGGTGGAATTGAACTCTCGAGTGTCTGCGAGCGGAAGATTTAGTTGTGCCAGGATTGTCGCTTCGGGCAACCCCTATTTTATTTAAGATTCTCGTGTACTTTAGGTTTTACCTCTGTACCATTGGCGAAGTAACGGGTATTTTATTTGTAAATGAAGGCGTATTTCAAGGAATTGTTACCCCAAGAAGCATGAAATACGTAACATTGTATTCAGTGATGAAATTGACATCGAGAAGTGTATTCTAATAAGATTTATAAGAGGTCCAGAAGAGCAAAATAGCCCAATTTAGGTTTCATCTATTTGAACAAACCTTGAATAATGTAGGTAAAAAATTTAGATAATTTTACGTTTGGAAGTTACAATTTCTCTCCGTATTTAATCGGATATAACGAGCAGAAGTATTAGTACAAGGATGAATTAACAGGATAAAATTAATGCGAAATACACCTTTGCATGGACTTCATATCGACTATTTATCCGTGTATTGCATAAATCACGGCAGAAACGTTGTGATTAAGACAGCCGAGATGAAGACAACAGTTCGAAGAAGTCAGTTTATAATATTCAAAAGTTTAGCTAAACTTTTGCTTGATTTCGGTAATTTGAGTTTATCATTTTGATTGGAATTTTTCTATTAATCATTTTTAGTGAAATCAAGTTTTTTTTTCGTTAGAAGCCGAAGCCCTATATATCGCTTTCATTGACCTCACTAAAGCTCAGATCCTCCTACTTTTAGGTCAAAAGAAGCTATACAGCCTAGCAGCTCATGAACCTCACGATTATCGTATCTGTCAGTATACAAGACCGATATTCAATTTAGATTATTATAAAAAGTTCTAGTAAAATGATGCAAATATCAAACTGCATCCAATGCACTGGTATCATGACTAGGGGTACCAAAACATGGAATAGGTTCTTGGGTGAGTAAACTAGCATCCTTTGCTTTTTGTAATTTGTTTCGTAATTAGGGTTTCAGGAAGATTTTAGGATTTGATTGTATTTAGTGATCAAGCAAGGAATCACCCTAGGATGGCAAGCCTTCGGCAGAGCGAGCTCAACCTACAAAAACAAGTCAATCGCAATAATCCTAAAAAGGTATACAACCAATGCATCCTCCCAATAGTCACTTATGGAGCAGAAACCAAAGCAGGAGAGATTCACAAACTGCAACGCGCACATGAGAAAATCATGGGGTTACAAATCAGGGGGTTACAAACTAGGAAAACGTAGATGTTCGATTTGCCTAGGGTATGGAGATTATGCCAAGATTTATAGCAGTAAGTTCTAGCGACCCCAATTATTGGGTGATTATCGAGAATATTCATCCACGCCGTGTGTTTGTCGTGGGAGTACAAAATTAGAAAACTCAAGCGCTCAGTTATAGTTTAAGGTGGTTTTACTAGTGGACCAAAAGTATTATCTATTGTGATATGTATCGAGATGCCCAGAGGGGGGGGGGGGTATTACAAGTGAAAAATTCACAGCTACCAAAGAAAAAGAGCTAGTGAAGTACTGCGTATTCATGTGAGGCAGGACTTTCTGTATACGCAACAATAAAACATCGTAATAAACCGAATACTTGAGGATCTATGAAAATCACATAAGTCTTTAGGGGTCTGCACATTCGCGCTCCTACGTTTCGAGCGTTAAACGAAAAATATTCGTCCATGCCGTGGGTTTCTTTAACTTTTGCAGTCAGCAATATGGTGACCTGTAGAATCCTTCAGTATGTCATTCGTTTTTTTTTTCCTGTCGTGCATCAGAGTTTGCTACAACTGAAAGTCTTAGTTTTTCGTTAGTGAAATTTATTGTTAGCGAAATACTGTCGATTTGTAATTGCTTAAAAGTAAACGACTAACAAATTGTCCGCTAAACTAGGAGAACCCTCAGGAAACAAAAAACAAAAAAACAAAAAACACGTACTCGAGCAATGCAAAAAGGCAAAACAAAAACATGTGAATCACTCCATGTTTCAAGAAGTAACACGCCCTGTATATGCAACTCTTCCTAATCAACTCTCTCGTAAAGACTTAATAAACAAAGTAAGTTTTTCAACTTTATTTTTGCTATTTTAAATTAGCGACGTATTGTAAAGTTGCTTGTCAATGTTTATTACAGAACGCCCTCACACGTTGCCTCCAGCAGCAATGAAATGATCTGGGTAGGGAGTTCTCGTACAAGATGTCGCTGTTTTTCCAGTTCCCAGAAGTCCTATATTCGATGAGTCGAGAAGTGGCTGGAAGACCACGACCCCTGCTACAATGAAAACCACCAGAAAAGGCGAAGGAGGGATCCGAGAAGCCCAGGAGAACCCCAGGAGAACCCCGCACTTTGGCATGCATATCCAATGGACGTAGAGGGAAGGTTTTTAAAATGAAAAGTTTTGATTTTTGGGAAATTGATTATTTAAACGTCTCTTTTACGGTGCATCCGTACACACTTAATAGGCGAACCACACCCAATTTAAATCTTCCAAAGATCAAATAATTATAGGATTTCAATGAAAATGTTCAGTACTTAAATTTGTCTATGTAAAGGGTATATTGGAAGAAAAGTTGTGGAAATCTTTTAAAATCAGTAATCCCCTCCTTATACTATTTTAGGAAATAGTAAATGTTTTCCTGCGTTGATATATTTGGAATTAACGCCAAGTGTCGCTGGTTGCAGAGGGGATCAGAGTGATGACAAAGAAAGACCAATCGACTGACAAAATTTCAACCACATCACTACCGACCGAGCCACCTACTATTCTCGAATGTGCCATCCAAAGCGAAGCAAACTAAAAACCTTCCCTCCTAGCGGAACTAATAAAATAAGACGTTTGACTTCCGGCAACAGCTGGTGGGGTTTATTTAGTAGGAATTTGTGGGACCGTAGTTGGTGGGCTTACCTCAAACACGAGTGGGTCGTTTACCGTCCTATATGCCAAATGTTCAATTGATGTTAAGATAAAGTCTCAACCCTGAAAACTGGCATCGTGGGTATCTAAACATTGATCTTTAGCGCCCATGTTTTATTGACAGGGCATGAGTCTTGAATGCTTCGTCAACTCCTCTAAGGGATCCTAACCAGAGGCGAGAGAAAGATGAGACGCCCAAAGCAGAACTTTGAAGACTACGTCAAAGACCGGCAATGATAACCCCAGAAGTTAGAGCCTTGGATACACAACGCTGCCAGAGATTGAATAAAAAATGTCAGAAGTAAAAGCCGGAGGGAGTCTTATCGGAACAACCACTGCAGCCTATATGTCCTGTCTATACGAGAGTGTGCGTGTCTCTAGGATTAGAATTTATTGCGCTCTCACCAGTCTTTAACAGCACAAGAACGACCAACTGAAAGTCAAGATGCTCGATTGGAGAAAAATCGTTTCTATTCAGGTTCACAAAAAAAAGAAAAGAAAATCTGATATCGTAGGAATTTAAAAACATTTCCTTAATTTGTTCCTCACTATTTTTGCATCTCAGTGCCATTAAAAATGATTTAATAACATTTTAATCAAAGAAACAATTACACTTGTGTGACTAGCCTTCAGCAAAATGGAATTCTATGGCAAGATGGTGGCTTATTGTGAAAACTGTTCATCTAAAAGTGATGAATATAAGGAACAAATTACTTTTTGTAGTCAAGACAATACTTCGCTTCAACTAGGTGGGATGATGGTCTTAATGGTATAAGATTACTAGGACAGTTGCCCAGACTGCCATTGCCTCACATTTTAAACTGTATGGACCGAAGTGGGATTTCACTTCATCTACCTCACACGTACGATCGATGAAACCGACCCAGACGTCAAGCCCTTTGAAACTACAGACTAGTAGGAGCTCTCCTAACCAATGGAACGTCCAACCCTTTACAAACGATGTGATAGAGCTCGTTCATAGAGACCAAGGTTTCATCCACTTCAAGGAGAGTGGATTACTGGTTCATTCGACAGAAGAGCAGCAAAAATAACCAATTGCGAGAAAAGCTAAAATGTCAAGTCAACGAAAGACAAAAACAATAACTGGGCCTTGAGTGAAGCTGTGAAAAGTAGTGGAAGGAACAAGCTTCCCCATATTATTACTCTGTAATAGAGAACTTACTCAACGTCAGAAATGAGCGTGCGTAGCATGCATTATAAGCGGTGTTCCTTTTTGCGCTCACTTTTGAAAAAAAAAAAAAAGAGGCAAACAAAGTGATCAACCATTTATACGATCACTGGCCTTTTTGCATAAAAGGCGGTGAACCTTGTTAATTTGCAATATGACTTTCAATTGACTTCCTCTTGGCGACGAGTGGCGTTCTCTAACGCAGTTTAGTGAGATATGCACTTCCAAGAAAACCCTAACAAAGGTACCTGAATACACAGGAAGTGGAGTGCCTGGGTCAGCGTCGGACCAGGATAATAATTTGCTATATATTGGGGAAGCGCTCAGCTTCCTCTAATAAGGAAGGAAAATACTAGCGTCTTTTCTGATCGCATACGTGGGAAATGGAGGTTTGATTTTGTTAAACCGTAAAGTTGGCACTGTGGGGAGACTGGTCGCCTCTCAAGAGCTTGTCTAGGAGAGAAGGCTCCGAGAAGTATTCACTTCCGTACACCTCAGCCCTCGGAAAAAAAAAGTGACGGAAAATTTGCTAGACTACTGTGTGAGATCTTCGCCCTCCAAAGGTTATTGACCCCCCCCCCTGGGGAGTTTGAAAATGAGAGTAGTAGGTATTTAGTACCTCAGTCCCTACATGGAAAGATCCTAAGATGGGGAACTAGGGCTCGGACAAAAATGAATGCCAACAAAAGCAAGAAAGTCAGAGATGGTGGCTGCTTCAACCTCTACAAAATACATTATGAAAGCGTACAGCTATCTTCCGATTCCAAATTTTCTGATTTTGCATTGGGAAAATTTGCTAAAATTTCGAATGAAATCTCACAATTTGTAAGCATAGGACAGCCAGTTTATATTGGATAAGAAACTTCGATCAGACGATCACTAAAAGCAGCCATGGTTCAATGATTGAGACCATCGATCAGAGAGTTACTGTTGCAGCTATTAGATTTCTCAGACGATGCTCAAACAGTAATCGAGTAATAATAAAACTTTATGACTTTAAAGCTGAGCTTTACTACATGTCAAGACTCAACAACTAGGTTGATAGTATTTTAAGCCAATATGGAGCTTGTGTAGCTGATATTAAAGCAGCCCTAAATTGAAAAACTATTAGAAATGTTTTACTTGCCCAGCAAAGTAATAAAAGTGAGAAAGACTCGAGGGTTGGCAGATTAGTATGAAAAATACTCATAACGAACTCCTGCAATGACGAAGGTACAGTCAGTGCATTAATCCACTTATAAAATTTGCAATGCCCAAGAATTTGATCAAGATCTGATTATTATACGTTAACTTTTCTCAATACCATGCAACCAAAGAGTTTTTGTTTGATTGCACGAGAGGGAAGTGTAAAAAAAGAGAAAAAAAAGTTTTGTTGGATCCCTTACAAGATTTGTCTTTTATAGGGGAAAAAAGACCCCAGCATCTAATTTCTAGTCTTCAGGAACAGAAGTAGTTTCAAATGGAAGATTTCTTTACTAACTCTCAAGCCTGATGCTTAATAACTTGACGCATGAACTAGATTCCTTAAAAACCCAACCCATTACTACAAAAAAAGTTTCTGCGTTATCCCTTCTCCAATGAATATATTCATGAATAGACAGACTGAATAAAAAAAAACAAAAACAAATCCAGACACTGAGCAAATATCCACACTACAAATTACTTTAAAACAGTTTAATTAGCTATATCAATATGGTCAAAAAAAAAAAAAAAATTAAAAAACCTGGGCCCAATCCACACTGCCGCCCTCACTACTTTACCACCACATAACTCATCACCTGCTCACTAATTATCACGTCTTCATTCTTTATAGACCGACCCATAACACTTCATTCCTTTTGAGTCCCTGGACCAGGCCGGCGGACGCAGAATGCTTCGCCTTTTTGGGTTTACCAGTCAGTAGAGAAGCAAGACATTGCAATCTTTGAAGTAAGACGCGCCCGAAACGAGAATAGTTGCAAAAGGCATGAACGCACAGTGATGGAAGGCATCGCGCTTCAGAATTTGTATTGAAATCAAAAGAGTTATAAACCTAAGACAAGTCTACAGAAAAAGTTGAAGATTGTCATCTTGCACTAAGCTTTGAAAGAAAACAGGGTCAATTTGTCTGAATCTTAACTCTTCACTGGAATTATATCAAATATTCTGTGCCACACCCGAACATTGAACAAAAGGCCGAGTTGATTACCTCTGCGAACAGAATCGAGTCTCAGATACTAAAATTGTCGCCCCAAATCATCCTTTTCCTGCTGAAAATTCCTCGCGTCCTGGAGTCCAATGATCATAAAATCGTTATTCTGCTTCTGACATTCAAGGGTCATGTTTCCAGTAGGATCAAATAGTTCAATATGATGGAGAGTTTACAATGGGGGTTGGAAGATTTTCGCATATGAAACTAATCCATGTTTGTATAAACATTTAGATAAGAGAAAAAAAAAAAAAGACTGCCAACATAGATTGGAAGGGATAAGCAGGAGAATAAGATACAGACAAAGGTCGAGAGCAGACGTACAAGAATAGATAAACTTGCCAAAAGCAGTGATTCTGTATTACTGCAATGCACACTAGTATCCTAATTCTATGTTTAACAAAAGAAATTTCATGTTGGTACGAAACTGACGCTACAATTATAGCCGCCCCACCTAAGATGTACGACAATCTAAGTTGACACGGTGCTAGAGTTTTGAAACAATGTTAACATTTTCTAAAGAGTCTAATCAGACGCAAAGTTGTGTGCACAGAGTGACAAGGACTAACAGTTCTGTAAACCGCAGAAAATTGACAAGATAGTTCTAAAAAGACCCGTTGAACAGGGTTCGTTATTGAGAAATGAAATAAAAGACTGAAATCCGAGATAAACTTCAAAGGTGTCACGAATATCACTATGACGAAGTAACTATGTGAAAAATGCTTCTGAAACAAGATAATGATGAACTGCTTGCCTTTAAAGCAATAATTTGCCGACTTTCAGTTGTAGTTATGTTTTTAGTTTGAGCTCGCCCAACTTGGTTTGCAACAAACAAAAAACCTAAACCATAACTATTATGTTAACTCTTTGATACTGTATTTATGTCAATCCTTTGATCAGGAGCGTTAAACTAAAAAATAGTAATAAAGGCTTAGAATTTGGGGTCCAATTAGGGATAGAGTATTCTCAAACACCAGATTTTCAGTGCTTACGTATTTCTGTCCCTTTAACAAGATTGATTTTTCAATTATTTCAAATCAACCCTTCGATAAGGATCCCGAGGAAAAAGCCCCAAGTAGTCCATACTTCTCAGGCTGGTAGCCTTTGAAGGATTAGCTTCTTTTTCTCGAACTATCCATAAAGAATATTGTAACAATAGTTTTTTTTCCAGGCCGGAATGCTTGTCCAATGCCCAAAATGGACTTCTCATAAGGAAAAGGGTCCCAAATGGCCCCAATTGTTAACCATAGTTGAAGGAAGTGTATTCATGTCCCTCCAACAGTATTTGCATGAAGTGAACGCAAGCTGTCTCAACTCAACACAATTCAAGCTCCGGGTGTCGCATTGTCAGCTCTGACTACCCAAGATATGAGCAAGTTGAACTTCGAACTAACTGCTTAAGGCCTTTTCACAAATGTCATACAACCCAAAATCTCCGCTACATTATTGATATCCTAATCTTATAACCACACAAACCTAGACAAATAGACAATAGAACCCTCTCAAATTCACACGATAGAATCCAATAACTTTTCCTTGACACTTTACAAATAAACTTTCTGCAAAGCCAAGAACAAGAATGACCACATCCACTTATGCCCACCATACTAAAATAAAGATTAATCAGGTTTCTGCCCAAGGATCCTCACGATATGTATCCTTGAATACTAAGAGGAAGAGCAATACATTGAATAATCCTTTAGCTCGCTCCACTACCCACAACATTTCATATGTAACGCCAGAAAGAAAATCCATACCACTAAAAGTAAAACTTATTACGCTAGCCTCTCCTTTAACCTGAACAGAATATGCGTATCGCCATCAACATCTCGAAAACCAGAGATTTGGTTTGCGAACAAAGCAAACCCCACCACCCGAAGCAGGCGTTTAGTCAATACCATAAGGTTCACGAAGAAAATGCCGTGACCTAGAAGATATACGAGCACAAAGGGCTCTAAAACTAAGAGGACGCCCCAGCAGAACAATTTCTCAAACGAGGCAAATGTGTAGAGATTGCTCTTATATCAAAGCTGCAACTCAAGCAATGCACTAATTAAGAAAAGCAGCTATTCCGATGAAAAAACCTTGATTCAATCCACCTCATCCATTAAAGACATATCTAACCTTTTCGCAATAAGTAAAACCGACTCTTCAACAAGACGATCAGAAAACGACAATATCTCATTTCATTCCACTCAAAACAACCGTATGTTTGCAGTTTCTGCATGGCTGTATGTGCTTTTGATAAATGTTGGCGAGACAACGAAATGCATCAAGCTTATCCTTGTGATTACAAAAGTCTTCATTTTCCTCATCGTCTTATTTCCACCATTACATATAACAGGCACCGTCAACCACCTTCAAATATTGGAGCAGCTCAACCAAAATCGGTGTGCGTACTTAGAGTATCTAAAATGAAATCGGGATATTTGTTTCTTGAAAATGTGAAAGGGTTTTAGAGGGTATTCTATTCATAACAAATGCTGAATCGAACCGTTACTTTCCGTTCAATGTATACATATTAGCAGGAAACTGCCCGCTTGCTGATCATTCAAATCTATATTTGAAAGATCATTTCTGACCAGACGGAAGAAGATGAGATGCCCTTGCTCTACGTAGTCCGTCTCAGTGGTATCTTGCCCCCCCCCTTAACCAAGTGCCCTTTCTTCCTCACATTACACATAATGTTTAAATCCTGCCACCTTAAACCGACCTTGTGTCAATCTGTTTGCGTGGGGGTTCGGGTAAATAAGAGCCGAACGCCGTCAGATAGGGGATGTGTTCAGCTAGTTAATCATAGATATGAAAAATACTATGCTGAGAGTCCAAGAGGGGTATGCCATTTGGGATCTGTATTTTATGGCTGGTGACCCACTCTCCGTTGGTGATGTGTGCAAGTTATCATGGACTCGGTGGATAAAGTGTTAATGTGAGATGTCAACCTGAATGCCTCCCCCACCCTTCATAAAAAGTCGGATCTTTAGTGAATGCGAGGAATTATATGCAGTCACTGACCCAGATGTAAAAATGTATGGGCGTTAGGATGAACAACAAACCGGGTATCTAGTTTCAACAGGTGGGGTACAAACCAAGACGAACAACTAATTCCGTGCAACTATCAATTTACATTGATAGGTCAACTCGACCTAGACGTGTTCGGATCGTCAAGTTCCCTAAAATATTTTACCCGTCATAGACAGGAACTTCAGCTATCGGTATATAGATAAAATTGTTCTTGATGGGGTGTTCTACTTCCAATGTTACTGTAATACCAAAGAGGAATCTTTCAGTCTAATATTCATATGAGGGATCTTGGGCTTTTTTGGGTCAAACATGAAAATTGACTTTTTCCACCTATACAGGATGAGTGTAGTAAAATCCTCCAGAGTGAACCTTTCCCTTCCTTTAAGGGGCCAGTAGTAAAAAGAGTACACCACCCTAAGGGGTCAAATGAAGGAAGCTCCAATTGTGAACTAGTCACAGAAAAACGTCTAACAAGTAAAGTAAGATAATGTCATCTGCGTGCACTCCACCACACGCGAGTTGTATAACGATGTGAAGAAAAGAGATTGTCGTATATTGACAGAAGATTGCATATCATATACAACAGTTTATCAGGTAGAATGATATATCTCGAGAATGTCCGTAAATTATGAAATTCAAGATTTAATAGTCTGTCGTAGATTTTTGCTAGCTAAATCGGAAGAGACCTGGTTTTAGGAAAAAAGATGCTTATTTGGCAATCGTGTTGCACGTTAAAGAGTTAATATCAGCGAAGTTGCTGTGACAGCAATCTGCTGTATTGTCATATGAAATCCGTACAGACATGTCCTGTGAGCGAACTCAATATCAAATGACAACTTGCATATTGTTTGCACGGAGGGGAGTCGTGAGGGAGGTCAACGAAGCATGGCGAAAACCTTTATCGCTTCTCAGCTTTCATCCCTGCCCTAGTGTTGGATCTCCAAATGTCCCAGGGGTGTCAACCTGGTAATAAGCGGTGGACCAACCATTAGGCTGAGTAGATTTGACTTAGGGGTCCCAAAAGTAAAGGAGTGTGCAAAAAAGTGGTTAAATGCACGCGAGTATTTTGGATTGTGTAATTGATTCAAATTTCTTTGATACATAAAACACATAATGCAAAGTGCATCGATATAAGCCATGTAACATGACGTCTTTCTATTCCATCCAGAGTAGTTAATTATCGGGATGGCGGTGCTTCACTTGCTAACTGATCGTGCAAGATACTTTTTGGTGAAGCGGTATTGGAGAAAGTGACGTCATGTGCTCTCGAAGTATGCATTCGGCTGAAGGGGAGGCTTGCTAAGGATACGTTGGAAGTTTACTTGGATTACTTCTGTCCTTATCAAAACCCGATCTTCAAGGACATCAAATATGCCTATCCGGTATTAAAAGGATAACCAGAGACGATCGACCAACTAACGAGAGAGAATTCGAGCCATCTTGACTTGGACGCCATTGTTATATCGAACGGTATAAAGTAACGTTTGTTTGGCTCCGTGAGCGTGACCAGCTTAGTTTTGGTACCATGAAGACCAGTGAACCCAGCCTTGAGATTTACTTCGCATTACATTTGTGTGATGGAAGACTCATGGAAGCTGGAAAGGATTTTGGAGAAACTTATTTTTGGTTAAAGAACGAATTTTAAGATCATAGATTATGGAACGATTTTATCTAAATCGAAGAAAAAGAAATACGAAGTTAGTATTCCAGAAAAAAAATCTAAAAAATTGCCGAGAAAAATGAGAATTTCTGAGGTGGGGGGTGGGGGGTTCTTCATTCGTGTTTTGAACCTGTGAACTGCAGGGAATGGGGATCCTAGAGTGGGGAGACCACTGAACCCTGCTATTTATCCAAGGCTTGGGAGTAGGAAGGCATGGATTCGTGCAAACTCAACTGGGATTTGAACTGCTCACCGATTTCAAAATTAGTGCTGCTGTCAGGTCAGGTGCACCTACCTTGTTACAAGTAATAACACTTGTAAACCTTCAATTCAAAGTACTGGGGCGGTGCCTTTTCCATGTTTGGAAGGGGAGGGTCAAAATTATGTAAAACAATTTTCCATCTATCGTTTTAAGACATTTTTTGAAGTATATCCATTCTTTTGAATAGGCAATTTAGATAGAGTTGAAGTCTAGGAAGATTATATATAGAGACCGAAGAAAGATCTATTAGATTAGGGACAGGATTCCTTAGATAGGACACGGACTCCCATTGGTCAGTGTTCAGACAGATTAAGATCTGAAAAAGTTGGGTTATTCGCTCCAGCAACGGTTTGTCTCCGTTCTCCCACGATCCATAGAGACTCAAGCAATGGTATTTTTATTTTACTGGGCCAGATAAATTGCCTCACAGGGCATGAAGGGCTCTAACTGCCATGCAATTTATCCTTAGTTCGGAGTAGAAGATATGTTTTTGCCATGGTAAGACTTACCTACCTTGAAAATTAGCATTCGAAATCCTGATAATTTCCCCAAGTGTTAGCGACCTAAGTCACTAAGCATGCCCGAAAGCAAACGAAAGTCCTTATTCGAGGCTGAACGTAAGCCAAAGCCTGCATTTTAAGCAGTAATTCTAAGTCTAGTCTATTTTGGCACGAGGCAGCAATAACGCATTAAATGGGGTTCGGATATTGTTATTGAGCGAGGACAGGCCAATAGTTCAGTTATGCAAAAGAGGTGTAGGGGATAACATACCTCGAAATTGGTTTAATTACTGGGTGGGACTAAAATGGTTGTGTAGAGCACTCGACAAGGGATTATACGAGAATCAATTTAGTGATCTGATCAAGTATCAACACGAGTTAAATATGGAGCCAATTTTCATGAAAATTAGAATTGGCTGGATTTTCTGTTAGGGAGAAAGCGAAGTAAGCCAGGGAGAGTTCTGGGGTAAAGCACTCAATGGGGAAATGGACTTATTTTTCGTGTGATTATAAATCTAACCAGAGAAAATTGTCCTGGGTGCTAATTCTGGCTCACTGATACTGACCACCTAAAATTTTGTGAGTTCGAGGACTTGAAACATTCAAATGAGATTTATTCAAGATGACCACCGATAAGTAACGCTCGACATTTGTGAGGTTTATATTCGCAACGATCGACGTTTCTGAGAAGACGTTGACGAGACAGATGTGCTTGAAGAAAACATTAAACCAAAGTTAGCAAGTCACCGGTTTAGGGTAAAGACTGAACAGATAGTGAAGTTAGGGGATGAAGGACCACATGCTTCGCATGGAGTATCTGACGTGGAAGGACCAGAGGGGCTGTATTTGAGGTACCTTGCTACGTGTCCGACTAGAGTCCCGTGGAGGAAAAGGGTTGTGGGTACACATCTGTGTGGACCTGGACGTAGTTGACAAGGCGAAGCTGCAGTAGTTTGCTAATAACTTACGGTTCGCCACAACTGCAAAGATGGGTCCTGGGAAGCAAGACGAGGCGGACACCTCGAGCTTCCCAAAAGGTGGGTGGTTGGAGATGGAACATGGGAGGTGCGGGATTTGTGAAACAACCCACCCATTTTAAAGAAATTGAAAACTTTGGTGAGGGGCCCCCGTTTCATGTACCCATCGCTGTATAGGCCAGTGAAACTAATTCCCCGAAGCACATTAGGTGATGTGACCCCATGACGGGCCCATCAAGACTGAGAGCGGACTAGATGTCATGGGACCAGTCGTCGGTGTTCTGCTACAGGCATGTTAGTTTCCGGTTCTCAACACCAGTGGACTAATGGAACTCTTTAGCAACAAAGACTGGTCGAAAGCTGAGGAATGAGTCTAAAAAGGCTAGACTCATTTGTACTCTTCAGCACATCGATGTGAACAGGTAATGTGTGCAAGAAGCTATTCCAAGCGACTATGAAAGTGATGAGATTTCACCTTTTCTCTACATACATCTAGGCTAATAAGCCGTTCCTTGAATGCGACGTGTTCCTTGTATATGCCGACCCGGTGGTCAGATTATACGTTGTGGTAGTTACCATGAAGGGCGACAAGTTTTGTTTAATTGGGGGTTGCCAGGTTCATGGTTTACCTTGACGGGTTACTGGAAATTCAGTCTTATTAGATATGAAAGATTTTCGGGAACAGTTAGCACTAATTATGCTGGATTCAAATGAAGCTATTGCTAAGGTAGAACTTCCCTCTTGGCACCTCGAGCAAGCACACCGCTTATGTTGACTTTGGCTCAGTATTAAGGGAGAGTAGTTTCTCCCAGGACAGCTCATTCCCATCGCACTAATAGGGGAGGGTTGGTACCCTTACAGACCTTTGCGACACTTGTTACAGAAACTAGAGTTATCTTTGAAACCACGTACGCGTGAGGGACCCCACATCAAACTCGATCTTGTCACTTCAGTGCTGGGAGATGAATAAATACCAAGACATGTAACTTGTTCCATCTTGTAGAGACTTCCCAAGTTTGGCATAAGGCCAACTAGGCCCGAGCAAAGGGCTTACGAGGATCGCCAGCAAGAGCATTTAGATCACAATCCTTCTGAGACTGGTTTAGGAAAGGGATACTTGATTGCCAACACTCAGCTGTGAGGCTGGGTTGAACCATGGCAGACATCGATCATGCTTATGGAGAATCTATAGTCAGATACGTTGGTTACAACACAACCGGTTTTAAGAGATGACAAGTTGGACAAATATAATGAAACCAGATGCGAAGGATCCTGACGTATAATTGGAAATGTAAAAAAATACGAGCCTCTAAGAACCACTGTAATGTTCTTAACTTTGCAAAAAATCTGTTTTAGGGGCGTATAGGATGCTTAATTGCTAGAACTTGGGAGTTAAAATGGCTACTCGGTGCGGGTCGAGTTCGTGATCGATATTTGCTACACTGAAGAGAAGGAAATTTGTCTTAACCTTCTATAGACAAGAATAGTGAAAGTTGAAGACTAAGAGCGGATTCACGTGAATCTGCCAGTACAAATAAGTTTCTGCAGGCTGTAAATGCTTACAGGAAGGGGGGGTCATTGAAAAGCATTTCTGACTTACAGCCATAAGGACTTGAACATTACTAAAGGACCATTTTCACATGTTTCAGTTGCCTACGTAGACAGGTTCAGATACAGTTGGAGTTCAGATGAAACCATAAGGTCTCATTTTCCTCTACCACCAGAATTTTGTGTCACTAATTAAAATGGAGTTTTACGTATTGTTTAACAAACAATGATATCAAGGTTACAAGAGTACATTAAAGTAGTTTTGCAATGCATTTCTATCTTATAATGTAAAAGGCTTTGTCACTTCTGTCACATAAGAAGTAGAACAAAATTTAAACTTTCAGCTCTGGAAGTAGTTCGAAGGAGCCCTGTTTTACTCCGAAAGAATTTAGATCCGTGCAAAATGTTTTGCCAGTTTCTTCCTAAGGTTGAAAACGGAAGTAACTTTACGAATCAGTTTGTGTCGATACGCCTCTGCGGAGTATTTTAACGTGCGTTTTAATAAGAAAACGCACACCAGAGCCAATTGTATTGGCTTGTTTAATACTTCCTCTGCCAAAGGAGGGAGAACTCATCTTGGCAAATCGTCAAGTCCAGTTCTACTTTCCCGTGAATACACTCGTGTATATACTGCATAGTTGATTCAAAGAGGTTTAACATGCAAAGACTTCAGTTTTCCGAGAGGGCAATTAAAAGGGTTGCAACGTTAAGATACTTGGCGAACAGTTCAAAGTCAAAGAGTTATGTTGAATTGCACTGAATCTATTTCAGATTACTTAGCGACGATTTGTGGGATTAAAACGTTATAATCAAAGCGACAAATATGAAGAGACTGCAGTATAATTTACCAGGTCACTTTGAACTCATTGATCGGATTAGATTACTGTGTCAATACTACGTCACTAATGTTGGCCAAGCTTAATATTACCGATTTCAGCCGCCGTCCATTAAGAGGACAACATCTAAAACACTGCATGGTCTGACCACAAGTGCGTGTGTTTGTGTGGGGGTACCTAACAAGGATCAAATGCACTACGGTAATGGCCCAAGAGACTAGGTAGCTGGTCAGCATCGTTTTACAATCAATTTTCCGATCAACAACGAATAATCATTGACAGAGTTGCAGTTAGGAAATCGCTTCATTGGAATTGAAATAAACATACGGAATAATAAGTTGGCAAAATTAAGTTCCTTTTTAGTCTTATAGTACATTATTGTATTGAAGTGCCCGGATGATAAACCTTGAAGTAAATAAATGAATTGACCGAGAACAATCGCTTAGTCAACCAAGGAGTAGTTAATGCCCCGAGTCGGTGAAAGCGGCAATAATGTTGTAATGTATGATCCCCAGGCTTTGTGCCCGGCTAAATCAAGTACATATATTTCCTGATTAGCGAAAGCTCGCTTTTACGAAGGAAATAACGTGCTCCCATTTCTACATCCTAGGTTCAGACTTATCCATTCAATAGATCAGTATCCCTATTTTTAGAGTCTAAGTATGCTAAGAAAACTTCCCATTGTTGAAGGTAAATGCTTAGCGCGATTTAAACTTGGCTTTAAAAAAAAAATCTTATTGGAAAGCTCAACTTCCAGATAGCGGCGACGGGACTATTATATGCTTAGGGACCCTTATGTTTGAAGACTTCAAAGAACTTAACTGGCATACAGCTGCATAGATATGAAGTTCAGTTTACTTTTGAACTTCACATAAGTCTCATTTTGCATGAGAAAATCTAGCCCTGTAAATAAAAATCTGTTTCGATTCTATAGCTTTATGAAAACACTTGATACTTTTAGCGGTAGATTTACTGAAAGTAGGCAAACTTGAGTCGTTAGCCATGTTTTGAGGGTCAAATTAAATCAGACTTCATAGGAAAGCTTTCAGTTTTCTCAAATGGAGTCAGATGCCAATTTCTTTAGCAAATCTACAAATATTGCAAGTTTAATAAAAGTAAATATACAGTTAGGCTCTGAATGACTGGAAAATACTTGGCCGATTCGGGCCAATTTCTGAAGCAGTTTTACCTGGAAAAAAAACAACTTAGCAGCATTGCTCTGCATGGCTTCCGATTTAGTACGTACCCGCTCCTCTCTAGCATAGATGGGGGGGGGACAAGGATTCAAAACTTAATAGGATAGTCTATGCTTAAGATCGTATGACGTCATTAACGAGCTCATGTAACCCATAACTTGGGTAGAACTTACTAAACAAATAACTCCAAACCTTGTCTTGCTCTAATTATCACGTGAGTGACACAGCAAATATGAAAAGAAACCATACTGCATTTTAGCGCAGACTGTATTTGATCCCTTTTCACTGATTACACAGGCAACTCTGAAACTCTAATTGCTTCCTACTGACTCATCGTTACTCCTTTGCAGTACCAAATTTTGGTAGGGTAAAAATAAATCGATCTTTTCGTAGCTTCTAGCAGTTGACTACTCAACCCATGCCGTGCATTAAAATTGCAAGAAACGCCTGAGTAATTCAAGCGTCACTAATAGAACGGGGCTATCACGTAAATGTAAATCTATCGCTAATGACTTCCTACAGAAATCCATTTCAATTCCTATAGAATTGCGTGGTGAATGACGTGTATATTGTCAGGGCTGTTAATGCAAGTAAAAAATGCAACTGAGGTTTAATGGTTATTTGTAACCGGGTGTTGAATGTGACTGTTCATATTTGCCTTTTAACCCCTTTCAAGACTTTGAACACGTACATCACGTGGTTTGACTACTAGGATAAGTCAGATGTTTACTTGGACAACTCTGGCACTAAGGCTTTTATAGGTTAGTCTAGGGTATGCAGACATCGAAAGATGGATGATCTGGTAACTCTGGTCATTGATATTTTTTTTGCCCGCGTTATGTCTGGCAGTGCTGATCTATACGCCCCTTCCTCCTAGCACTGAAATCTCCTACATACGGGTGTCGGAACCAGCTGTGTGCTAAATACGAAAAATATCTTAACATCTACCACACTACTCTAGCACTTTTAAATGCATTGCAATCGAATATATTTGAGTTCAATTTTGGGACACTATCCTAGGTTTGTGGTCCATCTTTTTGTGGCCTTTAAAAGTCAAAGTATCTATTCTCACATCAACAGATTTCCCTCTACAATTTCAAGGTCTGATTGTAATAGCTTTGGATCCTCATAATAGAAATAAGCCCTTTCTGAAAAAGCTACCCCCCTGTCCTAAACTCCTTCGGTGCCTGAGGGTTTCCTCTTCATGAACGAGGGTGTCATTGTCAATATCGACCTGAGCAAGCAAAGGTTAACCTTTTTCAAGGCCAATTACTGGGTTAATAAGCCCTTATCTATGGTTGAAGATACCGATTCTTTTACAGGAAAATCAAATGCGAAATTGTTTCGGTATCTTTTACACCTTAAGCAGCTTTTTTTTTTTGTAGAACATGATTTAGAACTTCAGGTAACAATCTAACACCAATAACGAATGTTACTGGAGTATATCTGTAGTCCGACTTAATTTGATTTGACACTAAATTCTACCGTAGAACGGTGTGAATTGCAAAGCTGCTGAAATCCAGAAAATTCGATATAAAGTAGTCAACGTGGCCAGCTTCGGATGTAGGCAAAATCCTCGTAGGACAAAGCGACATTGAACACTAAGTTGAATTGCAAAGACGGTTAAAATGAAACCTGACAAAAGCCCATAATGTAATCTACCAAATGGTGTTAACTTCTGTGGGAATATAGTATTGATCTTCTAACCACTACGGAGATCAAGAACAAAGGTTCTAAACTGTGCGCAGGTTATTTATATACCAAGAGCACAAACAATACGTGTTGCTTATATAATGAATAGTTTACTTATCAGGCACTCATGGACTTGATTTAAAAATTCCGTGTTTGCCTCAGTTTTTCCCCAGGGGCTCTTCTCTAGGAGGATGGTCCTACGCTCTGACCTACTAGATAGATTGCATGTGTCATCGGTGCCAAAGGTCAGTGTTTATCCACGTCATAGCTAAGGGCTCGAATGCAGATTATTAGCACGGCAAGGCAGGCCTCCCCCCATTTGCAAACTTCCTATCCCAGCTTGGCCTTATTTTCAGCCAAAAGTCGTCATATTCAAATGAAAGTGTTTAATAACGTGAAATATTTTCAAAATTAGGAATTTTGCTGGATGAAAACCAGCAACCGCTCGGATTGTCAAATCTTGATATGAAAGAACGCTCCCGGACACATCCAATCCTAACACGACTTTCCGGGGCGAGATTTCGAGACCTAGAATTGACCTGTCCAGGGAAAATTCGGACCTATGACAACCCTGTGAGTGGCAGGACGACTGCAATTCCATGTCAGTTTTTTTCTCTTCCAAATGCTGCAAGTATAGCTAACAGAATTTTTAGACGCATCTTCATAATGTCTTGTAGGGTCAAATAGTTGAGTATCTATCCCCGGTGCCAGTGATTGGTTTCAAATTCGAGTGAAAGCGTCTCAAATTCAGATTTTCACCCAATGACCCGACGCAATCGATTTCCTAGATTTGAGAAACCAAAAATTAAAGAATAACATTACTCTGTCAATCTGATGTCCTATGTTACTTTATGTTGCGTTATATTGAGTGCAACTGTTTTTTGGGGTTTTTTTCTTTTCAAAATAACACATGAAGATTACAGCATTATTGCAAACTGGTCTCCGATAGTCTTGCATGAAAAAAAAAATCCCCAAACCTGCCGTTAGAATGCATGTTAGTCATTGCGAGTTTAGTTTCTTTTTGAAGTATCTAGTTCTCCAGTAAGTCCTGCAGTGATACATTAATCCGTGTGAAACTTGATAATTTTTTAGTTTGACCGCTAAGGAATGTTAAATGCACTGACGTGAGGACAAATCGTGAAATAGAAGCCGACACTGTCGAACAATGGATTGGTAACCATAGTTCTAAGCTTTATTTATTTTCTAAAAAGAAAAATGTGACAAAGTCTGAGGGGGGAATGGGGTATATGGGCTGGTCAACTCTATTCCTAATCTTATCTTAGCTAGTCTCATGCACTGACCCAATCTCACTATATAGATCCATTCACCAAAACACATTTTTCCTGGTCTCTCTCATACTGCATTTACCATAAAATCAGATTCTCTATGATGAAACTACTCTAAACCCGTATTTAAAATTTTTTTTTGGGGGGGGGGATAAAATTATGATGAATATTTACAAATAAAAATTAACCCCGATGACTGATATATATTTACAAAAAAAGTGGAAAAACTAAATTAGTATGTGACCCCCCACAAAAGACCTAAAATGGCAGAGCAGTAAGTTAAACGAAAAATTGGATATCGAGAAAAAAAAAAAATTTCCTCTCAAACATCCTCTGGAGAACATTACCTTCTGTCATCTAGAGGGAGGGGAGGGGAATCTAAACGAAAAAGGGGGGGCTGATGTTCATTCTCTCGCTAGCTAAGAAACTGTTGGCTAAAAAAGGCTAGTCTATCTTAAATTGGGCTGGGTTGACATGTTTGTTTCCGGATAGCAAAATCCTTACTTACCAATAAATTTCAAAACCACTCTAAATTAGCACCTTTCACTCGACATAGTCGGGCAACTCCCACCCACCTTCCGTTGAATTCCGACCAAGGGAGCCTTTCCCTCTCTACCCTGATCTTAACTTTAAGCTGATGCCCAAAGTATGCGATCAGTTGTTCGGGAGTAAAATGCTCTCCTTCGTGGAACCCCTTCTGACGCGTCGTCCAAATCACCATTCGCATCACGCCAAGTAAGCACATTAGCACTATATGTGCGTCCTTTTCCAACGATTGGAACACATTGCTACAGACACTGGCATTAAAGGCAAAAAACCGTGCCCTGACGATGCGAACCATGTAGCCTTCAACCAGCTTGCACAGCGGTTGCACCACACTGCAGTGGAAGAAGGCGTGCTCAATGGACTCCTCCATTTCACCACAGCGTACGCACTATGAAGCCACCAGACCCGCTGCAAAAAGCCGTTTGCCGACCCAGAGAGCATTCCGTATGACTAGCCAGGTGAGGGACGCCTCGTTGTTATTGAGGCACCTCAGACCGGGCGTCCAAGGCCAGATTGAGCGACTCTCCGCCTTCGTCAAACCGAGCCCCTCGATCATTTCGTCTCGAACGGACCCCCTCACTATTACCCGATATAATGCCCTCCTTGACAACGACTGGGTGTCGTTGAGGCCTTCCTTCACCCGTGACAAAACTCGGAGAGCGTGTCGGCATTCTCTATAGAAAGAGCATTCCGCCCGGGGTCTACGGCGGGCCTCACCCCCGTCGTCAGAATGCACGTTTCTTAAGGCTGGGAAAGCCTTCCTGGCGTCTTCTTTCCAGAATTCGCCGTTCTGCTCTAGGAAAGTCAAGCGCAAGGTATGTTGCCGAGCTTCGATGTTCGGCATGCCTAGGCCACCTTCCGCAGGTTGGAGCAGACAGATCTTGCGAGATACCATTGGCTGCCTGTGACCCGATAGGAGTCGAAACATGGCAGCTTCCAACTTTAGTTGGTCGGTACACGGAAGAGGGAGCACTGACAGTCGGTAAAGGATAAGGGGGTAGATGTGCGAAACACACACCTCAGCCCTACCCTTGAAGGAGAGCTTCCTCTGAGTCCACAGATTAACTGCTTTCTCTACCTTTTCCAGTACCCCCGACCAATTTTTCTCCAACTGGAGGTCGGGACCGAACCAGACGCCGAGTATCTTGCACGGCCCATCCGTCCAGGCAAAGGGACCAAGGAGAGAGCAACCTCTCCAAGAGTCCAGCAACAAGCCCTCAGACTTGTCGCAGTTGGGTTTGACCCCTGTCACCGTCTCATACCTTTGGATTTCTACGCTGATTTCCCTGATCTCGGCAATGCTCGTTACAAGCAGGGTTACGTCATCAACGTAGGCGGTATACTTGACTGGCGTGTGACCACCAGGCAAGGTTACCCCGCGCAGGGCCGGATTCGCCTTTACTTTGCGCAGGAAAGGTTCCAGAGCAAGAATGTACAGCATCGGCGAAAGTGGACAACCTTGACGAACTGATCTGGACAACCGAAAGGCTTTCGACCTCACTCCATTCACCTCCACCACCGAGCTGGGGGATGCATACAAGAGACGAATCCAGGAGCGAAAGATCTGACCGAAGCCAGCCGCGAACAAGACAGACTCGAGAAAACCATGATCGACCCTATCGAACGCTTTGGACTGATCTAATTTGATCAGCGCGGCTCCATTGTCGACTTTCTCAATGATCGTGCGCACCGTGTGCAGATTATCTTGGATAGTCTGACCCTTTACTGAGCAAGTCTGCTCGGGGCCAATCAGACTCTCCAGCACAGTCTGCAGCCGGTTCGACAGGACCTTGGCCAAAATCTTTAACTCTGTATTAAGCAGAGTTATGGGCCTGAAGTTATCTACCCCGTCCCCTCCATCTTTGTCCTTGCATAGCAATTTCACCACCCCTCTGGTAAAGCGGCTGGGAATGCTCCCCTGCTTTAACCAGTGGTTAAAGATCAAAGCCAGCAAAGGGACAAATATGGGCGACAGCCTCAAATACACTTCGTAAGGCAAACCATCGATCCCCAGTGTCTTCTCCTCCACGCTCTTTTGCGCTTCCCGGATTTCATCCTCTGTTATGGGCCCTTCGCACCCAGCTGCTTCAGTCGCCTCAAGGCGAGGGAAGTCAGCTAAATAGGCGTCGAACTGAGCCGAACTCGGACCACTCTCCCTGGTGAATAGCTCCTGGAAGTTGGCACGAAACACCTCGCAGATACCTTCGTTTGTGGTCACAAGTCGTCCGTCCAGCGATGTGACGCTGGAGATATGCCGACTTGACGCGCTCTGAATTTCTTCTAGCCGCAGTTCTGCGGCCATATTTGTTGCCTCGGGGGACATTCTTTTTAATCTAGCTCTAACTACTAGAGCTTGATCCTTCTTGGCATGCAAGGAGGCCAACTCTGCCTTAGCTATCTTAACCTGGCAAGAGTCCCACCCGCTCTATCCGATGTTCTAATGCCTTTTGTGCCGCTAGTCTCTAGGTTGAGTCGTCTACTGTAATCGGCAGCAAAAGACCTAATTTTGTTTTTGAGGTTCCCCCAGAATTTATTACCCAGGATAGCCCCCGTCAGTTCCCGCTGGATTAGTAATGTTAACTGGTCCCGAAAATCCTCCACATCCGTGAGGGATGTGTTGAATTTCCAGTAACCAGACTTGAAGGGCTTAGCTATACCTAAATTCATTCGGACCCTTACTAATCTATGGTCCGAAAAAGGGATGCTATGGAAGCTTGGACATTCCAAAAACTTATGATCGACTCTTCTAGCTAAGACCCGATCGATGTAACTGGAAAGTTGCACCGAACTCGGGGTGCCACTACCAGTCCAAGTCCATACTACTTGGCGGGGGTGTTCGTTTCGGAATTTATCCACCAGGTCAAGCCTGTCGATCAAATCCCGAAACGGAATCACGTCCCCGCGGTTAGTTCTCCTATTTACCCCTCGGTCTATGTCAGGATCAAGGACGGCATTCCAATCACCCGCTAACACTAGCCGTCTCGACGGAACTACGAACTGATCGATCCGCCGAAAGAAGTCGACTCACTCTCCCTGGCTGTTGGGCGCATAAACCCCAATCAAACGAAAAGCCTCCCATTTCATGGTAACATCAACGACGCACAATCTGCCCACCGGGTCTGCATACACAAGGGAACACATCGCATCCAAGGAATGGCTTATTAGCCAAGAGACACCTCTGGAGTGGCAATCAAAGTATGCTGAAAAGAGACGAAAATCTCGAGACAGCACACTCTCATTGTCGCTCGAAATAAAGTGAGTCTCCTGTATACAACAAACACTCACGTCGAGGTGCAGAAGGAGACGACAGTCTAGCTCTTTTCGACTCACTCCGGAAACCACGACCATTCACACTTGCTAAAAGAGCCATCTGTCGATCTATTGGCGTTGCAGTCCAGACACAAACATAGCCGGCGATAGCACACCGACAGCGGGTCCCATAGGATCTGTGCCCATCTCAGTCTTGATGGTGCAATCCTGGGACACGCCACCAACGTTAGTTTGACTGCTCTATAAAGGGAGGGGTGCATAAAAACAGGGACCCTCCCTGAGCAGAAGTTCTTTAGTTTGTGAAGGTCTGGGTGATGCCAGACAGCCAGCGGTGTTGACATGTTGAAAGCACTGTTCGCTTCGCGTAGCATATCCCACACCTGCTGCGAGGTGTCTCCGGCCCGGACCACAGTCAGCAGTTTTTTGAGCCCTTGGAACAAGGTAGGGTCCTCCACATCACGTCTTCCGGGTTCAACGAACCGGAAGTTATGGAGGACTTTCAAATCCCTCAGGGCCTTGGTCTTGTCTAATATGTCCGGGTCGACACAGCAGATGTGGACCCCTCTCTTATGGCGAACCTCTTTTTCTTTCTTTGTTGGCTCGCCGGCGTCGCCCCCGGCTAGGCTTCTAGGCCTCTTCTGTGAGGCCATTGTTGTTGATGTGGGTGTTGTTGCTGGTGTGGCTTTGGGCGTGGGTGAGGGTTTCGGTATTGGTGAGGGGGGCCACATAACCGACGGCGGAGGAGGTAGCGGTAAAGTGGGCGGTAGAGGTGTAGGAGATGGTGCTGGTTGCTCTATCGTTTTTTTGGGAGTTTGTTTGGGGCTGGGAGACTTTTTCCTTAAAATTGTCAGTTGTAATTTTTCGGGGGGTGAAGTTTTGGTGAGTGGACTATGTAATGTTTTAGCGGAGGGCAGAGGGGTAACCCTCCCTGCTGGCTGCCTGGACTTAAGTTTTTGAAGTAACACCGCCGCCTTTTCTTTTCCTATCCGTCCCGGACTAGCATAACCCCCCATTCTAGCCCGTGCCGCATAAGACTGGGGGGTCTCTCCTTGGGGACTGTCGGTGTCAGCTTGCTTTGGGGTATGTGGTGGCTGAGGCACCGCTATTTGGGCCTCCTTCCCACTTTTTCCTACTACCTGCCACCCCCCTCTGATCTCTCTTTTTGTGTCACCACCTTTGGTGAGGGGAGACTTTGATGTCTCCCGGCATCTGACTGGATTCCTCCGGTCATGGTAGCAGGCGAGACTACGGGAGCCTCCTTTTTGGCGGTATTTGAAACTATGTGAGAAGGGCCTTGCGTTTGGCTGGCCGGTTTTTTCTTGCAGACAGCGGCGAGGTGACCAGCCTTCCCGCATATCCAGCAAACTGGCCTCCTACCTTTAACGATAAGAGGCAGTTTCCTCCGACCACCCACGTCCAAATAGTTGGGAATGGCAAGGAACGCCTTCCTATCGATCATCAGATCGAAACGCCATTCCCCACGCATCACCTCGGAGTCAACCGAGACAATTTCTCCGTATTTCAGAAGAAAAGCCCCGATATGTTCGCCGAGAACGAAGCTAGGTACCTCGTGAGCTATTAACCGGGTCCGTCTCCGCCCGAGATACTCTTCACGAATGAAGTAATCCTTCGTTTGGAGCTCTGGGTGCAGGAGATCTGAACAGTCCTGTTCAGAGGGCAACAACACGTCCCACATAGCAAAGCCGTCGCCCTTTACGACTTGTTTGGCTTTGACACCCAAGCTCGCCAGTGATTTCATCACTGTCTTTGTTTGATCTGACAATACGATTGATCTTTTTGTCGACCAAAAAGACGGACACCATTTTTTTTTTTTTTTCAATGTCTTTCAATTCGACCAAGTCAACCAGCAAGCCATCCTCTTTTACGAGGTGGGTGTATGACTGGCAACGCTCGACGAATTCCGCCACATTGACTGTATTAATTACGGGAGGGGACAACCATACATTAGGAGAGCCCCCACTTGTCTTGTCTTGTTGTCCCGCCGGAATAGGCGAGTCTGTATTTTCCCCCTTCCCTTCATGGACGGGAGTTTTTCATTTCTGTATTCTGTTCAGGTGTACTGAGTGTCTGCGTTTTTTTTTTTTTTGTTTGTCATGTTGTTTTTTCCTCCCTATTTTAGGGGGTGTCGATGTACCCCCGCCCTCCCCCTTATCAGGGGAAGCAAACAAGGCCCTCCTGGCCATGAGGGGAAACGAAAAAATATAGAACTAGACAAGACTTATCTTGTAGGACTAGAGTTTCGGGGGGTTTGAACTAGTCTGGAATCCGTTCAGTGTGTTTTCAGCACCAGCAGCAAACTCTTGTCAACCCGGTTTCGAAAATATTAGTCTGGAAACAGGCACATCTATAGTCACGTCAAGCTGGGAGGGTTGCACCAACTGATTTAAGGGGGTCTTGGCATGGGCAGCGGAATCGGGGGTTGGGTGGTAGCTGCCTTTTTGGCATGGTCAGTGCAGGCAACTGTATGCCCTCTACGAAAACAGGAAAGTGTAGGACATACTGAATCATTCTTCTCTATTCCAACTGAAAATTTCTCTGGATTACTTGAGACATTTATGCTCGGGCATCTTCAAAACGTCTCCCTTTGGAAACATTTGACGAGACGTCATCAATTTTGTCTTTTGATCTGACTGGACTAGGGGTTGGTAAGTCAGAATACAAAGTTCCCATAAACCCGATTAAAATCCAGGTTTTCCATCGTAAACAACCCAGCATTGCTAAATGAACCAGTTTCCAGATCTGGCCTTTCCCCAACTCACTCAATAAAAATCTATGGTCGAAAATCTGGTTAATTTAAGAAACTTGTATTTTTAATGAGTAAATATTTCAATTTCTTGTGGAGTCTGTCATTATCTTTGAGTGGATTATTACTAAAGTTTTTATACTCATTTGAAGTTTTAAAAGCCATAAGATTACTTCAAAAGCCCAGTCATAGAATAATTTGCGTTTAAAGCCCAACATGAATTTAGATCGATACTTCTCTGCTTACACAGCCTTCTGGAAATTTTTTTTTTCAAAATTTTACTCCGGTAAAGGTCACTTTAGGGGCAGGGGGAGAGTCTTTCAGGAAGGGCATTTAACATATTTTGTTCCAAACCAAGGAGCTGCGGGGCCCCTTGTATTACAACCATAACATTCAAAATTGAAAACAAATTATTACGGTTTCGTTGACATGAGAACAAATACTTTGATCTTGAACTAAGGCCACAAAGCTGGACCACGAAACTAGTAAAGTGCCCTAGAATATTTAACTTAAATCTAAAATATTCAATTATTGCAAGTGTTTTAAGAGCTGCTAAAATATTACGTAGATGCTAAGATAGTTGGATAAAATGAGACATTTCACCTTCCAGTTGCCTGTAATTTGAGGAACTTTTCCTATCTACTCAAGGTAGTCTCTCAAAATATAGCAGGAAGGGGCACAGCTTCCCCTGTGTTCCGGTGCCCCAAGGTCATTTGATACTGGATTAGAGTAATTATACCCTTTACCAAGATTAACTTCTCAGACAGTCTTACTTTTACCACTTGTAATAAGTATGTAATTAGAAAAAAAATCAAATTCCGGAACATTAGATTTGAAACTTTACCCTTTGATATTCATTTTTAAGTGTTTTATTTAATGTTTTATGAATATCCAGATTTTAATGAATTTTATCCATATTAGAAAAAAATATTGACTACAAAATATCTCTAAAAAAAAACAACCCCAAAACTTTCCAAACAATTTTAGTTCTATTGCATTATACTATATAATTTCTAGGCACAGGAGGTACTTATAAATTGAATATGAACGCCAGCAAGCACCTACATGTAATGTTTTAGGCTACAAGAAACGTGCGAGGTGTAGGTGGAAAATATGAATTAGAAATGCGTAGAAAGACCCAGTGTCAATATCAAATTAACGCAAGAAAATAAACGTCTTGTTTGTCCCTTACCAGATTGTGCAACATGAATGTCTGTTTACGGTATTTTGAACAAGAACCTAAATGTATTCATGATGTGCTAATGGGTAAAGAATTAGAGGCAAGCGTTTTGCGTTAATCACTGATAAATGAAATCTTAATTCTGGATCCTTTGTATGCATTTCCAATTTCTGTACCTTACCACACTCCTTTCGATTATGCTTTATTTTAAACGGAAAGATTTGGGGCTTTTATCGTGTGAGCGTTTATGAATCGGTTCTTAGAATAAAATTGATTTCCCTTTTATTAAAATGGCTAAACGCACTTGCCCAGATTCCTGCGTAAAAGGGATGACTTTGTAAACAGCTTTTTTACGAAATATCACTGAATTTGTGGGGCCCTCTCAAAACGCAAAATATTTTCCGTATGAGCTTTTAATTTTCGTGTGGATTTCTCCCACTTTTCTCTTCACGATGTCGTAAAATGCCCATTCTCAAAAGCTCCCTTTGCCAAATTGCTTCTGGTGCCCCTGATTACATTTATATATGCTCTATCTTAAAGGGGTTTGAATTGAATAAAAAAAATACTTTTATATTGCAATTTAGGAAGCATCCAATGAAATGGTTATCTAGAAAAAATGCTCATTTTACAAGCATTTGATACAATGCCGAAAGGGTAGGGAAAAGGTCGTCTTCATTGTTCCATCTTGTTCAAAACTAGATCTCTTCGCAACCAATCATATTTACCTCGCACCAAAATAAAGCGATATTAATTTTATCTTCTAAATAAAGAACGTATCAGATGAATTGTAAACCATTTTTTCCTTCAAATTCAATTCGTAAAAGTTGATATTCAACTATCAATCATAAGGGTACTAACTCTTCTCGAACAATTTTCGGTGCGGTTTACGCCATTTTAATTACCAAACATATCCAATGGGGACTGACCAAAATGCATCTTATAGAGATCTAGAAGAGCTTGACATTGTAGCGGGTTAACGAATTAAATTCGAAAGAACTAATGAATTAAACAGTGGGCAATCCATTTCAGAATCCTTCTAGGAATTGTCAAAACCTTACTGAGTTTTGACCAAGTCATGTTTCGTTCAAAAATGATGACCAGACCAAATCCAGTGACATCATGCACAAATAAGTGACAGTAACGTACACAAACTGGTGCTGAAGCCCAGCAGGGGTCAACTTTTAATAGTTAGCCAATCCAATTTACTGGGACTACTGATGAATGAGTTGAAATGGGGGCTGTAGTTTTGGAATAATATTGTAGGGAGAAACTAATTCTGCTTTGTTTACCTTTTTACATCTTGATGAAGCAACTCTAGACCAGCTAAGCCTGTCCTTATCAATAACAGAATATGCCGGAGACAAAATGGCACACCGTTTGTATAGTCCATTTTTAACATATAAAACCACTAATTACAAATGACTGAAATTTCAATCACTTCAGTCATGGCTAACTCAATCGAATTTCTGTTATGGCAACTCAGTTTTGCAAGTCGAGGTTTTCATCTTGCAATGGATAACCGTTACTTTTCCTCCACCTATAATATAGAAATATCTTAGGTAATTGTGTATCACACTTCATATAATGAGCGATAGATAGCCGAATATTTTGAAATACGAACTTAAAGTATTCCGTCTAAATCGTCGCCTTTTTTACATAAATTTTGTAGCACATTTCCATAGTAAGGGAAGTAACTCTTCTAATCCCGATTATCTCCCTTGTTCAAACTCCGACGTTTCAGTGCATATCCCTGCTAAATAACAATAAATAAACAAGATAACATTACTTGCCATTTAAAACTTCTCTTGGTGCCTTAATTTCTTAAGTAAACTCATCTAAATTAAAGGTTCCACAAATGTTTTTTTGGCTTGATGCTAGTTAATTTACTGACATAAACCTTCATTCTAATGTTTGAATCATGTCAGCGGTAAAAAGTAAAATTAATAAATCTCAACAGGTCTTTCATTTCCACTAAACTGGAACTTTTCAATGAAAGGAAGCAACATAATTGCGTTTGGACAATTCCCCTTTGTTGAGATGCAAAATAGGGCAAAATCCCCTTGGTTAAATTAAAACATGACTAAAACTTTAACTGGTGACAGCAACCTTTTGTCCCTTATGATTCTTTAGGATGTGTTTACCTGACCTCGTATTTTGGTCACTTGACTTCATTTTAGACATCCAAAAATTAAAAAATCACTGCATCAGATGGTTAGATAATTAACTTCAAATCAACTTGAAATCTTATCGCTTATACATTTTTCTTTTTTTATTTTTATTTTTGTGATTGTGAAAATAATTATGTGAAATATAATTTTGAGTTAAATGTATGCTGCCTTGCAATACTTATTGCAGTCTTACATAATGGGTGTAATATTTTACATCTCAGTTGTTCATAAACTACAGAATAAAAATTGACTTGAGCCCCTCAAAAATACGGAATTGTTTTGTCCTGCACTTCATTGATATCGACTCTTACTTGCCATTCAATGACAAAGCCCAATTTCGATCTATTCCCTTTTGTAACTGTTGGGTGATAGACCTTGATGCTAGAATAGGGCTACCTTGGAAAATTTGAACTTTTTTCTTTGTGTGCACTGAATTTACCAGAACTCAACTTGCTGATTTAAAAAAAAAATTTTTTAAAGCTTTGCATTTCTAATGTTGCCTACAGCGATAACATTGTAATGCTCAATTTCAGCACTAATACAAAAATCAGATTTTGAGTTATCTGCCCTTGGCAGAGATCTACCTGCGATTCCTAACACACTGTGAGGATGTCTAAAGGAATGGCCAATTCTTTGGCTCTTCCTCCTTGACATTACACAGAACTAAGATAGCTGATCGTTATCTTCATGACATGTAAGCATTTGGGCGATAAATTCTGTTCTGGCAGCCTCGAGGTAAAATTGCATTTTCACTATCTCCTTCAGTTAGGGCAGTTTTACATTTTGCCAAGTAATTCTTTTTCACCAAATAACTTTCCTTCTTCCCAAAGAGCACATTTAAACAAAGCAAAGCACTCTACGTAGTTGAGACAAACTTCCAAGGAAAGCTGTAGTGTGCATGATTGAAACTGACGGACATTTCAAAACTCGACCCCGTATTCTACAAGAGATATATTCCTTTTCATGCATTCTTCATTATTTATCATGGTAGATCTCGCCAAACAACTTTGCGTAAAGTCAACAACTGCGTTATTTCCTCTAAGAATCAAAACTTGATTAACTTTCCCGTTCGTCCATTACTGCGTTTCTTTTTCCGTTTGATGAATGAACCCATTATTTCTGGAATTATTTCCGCAGATCTATTCTTGGAACTTATATGGGGCTAATATTCTTTGTCATCCGATAATATCAATATTTAGGACTAAAAATGTATTCCAGTAAGTTTCACTCTTGAGGCGCATTCCTTTCAATTCCCAATCCTCTCGTTTTATACTTTTGAGTTTAAGCTGAATCTAAATGAAGCTGAACAAGAGGAAAATATAAATTCCGTATTTGGAGTCAATGTTAATGAAAACTGATTTAATTTGCATCCCTTACTTGTGTATGGCTACTGCTCTACCGATTGAACTACTGGAAGTTACTTTTACGGCTGACCTAAGATTAAATATAACCCTTAAACCAATCTTTTATTTCCCCTCGATCTCTCGATGCCATATTTTTTTGTCATCAATTACATTAGTTGTAGTAGTAATATTATCTTTGGGACTTCGTTCAATTCTGATCTGCATTTTGATTTTTTTCATTTAATTTATTTATTTTTATTGCTGTCGTAGTCTGCAATGAAAAGTAACTAAAATCAGGATGAAAGAAATACTAGCCAAATTTGATAATTGTCTAATGTAATGTAGTGACCCCTATATTTGTCAGGACTTTCACACGAAACCCTCCTTTTAGCTATATATAAGAAACCTCACTCCCTTCGACGACCCCGTAACTTGGAGGAAAGTGAACATTACAAAATTTTCAACTCTAGTTATACTTAATCAGCATAATTACTAAGACGGACAGTCATTAAAACAGAACAAAGTAATCTTTTCCTTTTATTGAACACTCATTTATTATTTATTAAATGTACATGATTATGAAACAGTATGAAAAATAAACAAACGAAGCAAAGTCACACACAATGAAAAGCATAGGCATTTAGCGTAGAAATTCTCTTAATGGAAAGTTTCTTGCCAGAAGTAAAATTAGTTATCAGACGATAACTTGGACTGGCAGCTTACCTAAGAATTTCAAAAATCATTAGCCGAAAAATGTACAACAGTAGCGAATTCAGAGCAGCAATAATTACAGCTTAGAGCATTAGCATTATAAAACAATTTTAGTTCCACGGGTTTTACAAAGATTGAAGAACCGATATATATTGGCTTTATTTAAAAAAAACTTTTTTTTATACTTCAGCTTTTTCTTTCCCTTCCTATAATATACATTTAATAAATCTCAGTAACTTTGGATTTAGTAGTTTTAAATTCAGAGGAAGCTGGTGATGATCACTTTGGTAGTGGGTCGTTCAGATAACGGCTGATGATATAAAGTAAAGGATATCAAAATTGGAACGATGTACATTAATTGTAAGATAATTACGTCAACTTCATAGTTATAATTTTACATTATAAAAAGTAATGAAATTCACTTTGGGATTCATGAAATATATAACAAAACCTTCCTCTGTAACCATGCCAAATGTGGGGGAACTTCCAAGTGCAGTGAGCCTGACTGCCAATCAAGAAAATCAGCATTCAAAATTCTAGCTTTTACCTGGGCTTGAATATAGACTTCTAGTACAAATTGGAAAAACATTACGTTCCCAAACATACGGCAAACCAGTTTAGTACTGATTTTAATCCTTCAAGTCTCTTATACTAAACAACCGGTCTATGAAATACAAAAAATTATAAGTTTGCACTCATAGATGAGTTAAACCTGGATAGGTCCGTGCATGCCTTCCAGTACATTTTTATAGAAAATCTTATTCAGTGTAATATGATTTTGTGAGGTACAAATAATTTGGTACCTGAAAACTGAAAGAGTCGTTTCCAGTCTGCACCACCAAACAATTACGAGTCACTTGCTCACAGAATGAGCAGATGACCATCTTGAGAGCATTCACTCTATTGTCGGGTCAAAACCATCATATAAAGGCCACTTCATATTTACGAGAGAATTCGTGGGTTTGAAATCTTGACCATTTGATTGACTAAATACCAATATCCGTCCAGTGATTTCCTGGCCAGGCTATTATGCTTAATATAAAATATAAAGCAACGAAGTTGGTCTACTGTTCGGAGCAGGGGAGGTAACTTTGAATCTTACTTGATATAAGATTTTTCCGGAGCAGGGGAGGTAACTTTGAATGTTACTCGACATTAGTAGCATTTTGAAACTCGCGACCTCTTTCTTATTACTAGCTTTATTCCATTTTTTCCCTTTTCCAATCAACTCATCGGTCGCTAGGAAGACAGGCTCTCAAAGTATGGGATACTAGTTCGTCTCATCGGAAGCAGTTTGCTTTTTGCCATCGATCTATCGGCCCATTGTTTATTGAAATGAGCACCAATATAAGTCACTTTTCCGTTGTGGAACATTTGTCTCAATATAGAGCTGGTAGTATGAATGGTATCAAAAACTACGTGACATAAATATTACTCAACCGGGACAGAAAAAAAGCCATTGCAGATTAAATACTGAAGATATTATGAGTCGTGGTGCGAATGGCTCAAGGGAGGTAACTCATCCTCCGAGTTTGTCGTAGGTGAAAGATTTCAATGAATTCAAAATTAACAGAACTTTTCATGATTTAATGCAATTTTGAACACATGGATCGAAGCTCGTTGAAGTTTAGAAAAATTATATGAAGTATCAAATAACTGGACGATTAAAACGTTTTTTTTATGTAAAGTTTTCTACACGGTATGAGGCTTTTGTCATAATTTGTTAATCTCGACGAACTAGTAAATTGACGTAAGCATAACTCAAAAAACGGATTCCATAAAATTGTATTAAAGTTATCCATCTAAATCTGAGCGAGATTCTTGTAACACAACATCGGTGTAATATATCGTCAGCCTTTCTGGACGAATCTAGGCATTGTCTTGAAACTCTGATCAACTGCCAGAATATTACAACTTGGGACAACCTCATAAGTTTTTATATCTTGAACTCTGTAGTTCGATTTGATGTACTGCTTTGAAAAAAATCAATCGCAGAATATTATTCTATTGAATATACAGCTCTATGCATATGACTAAAATAGATATATTGTTACAAGGAGATCAAGTCATTACAATTAGTATACAAAATTTATTGAGCTGTGTGCTTCATAAGAGTGAAATTGTTTATAGAATCCATTCCCTAACCCGTTTTTGCCACGGCAGAGCTTTACTTCGGTTCCAGGGCTTCTATATCAAATAGAAAATAACACACATTAGAATTCATTTATTTCAGTCTGTGATCTCCTTCAAGGGCCGCCGAGGGTATCATAGATCCTGTTGAAAATGATTGATTGGTTTATAGCATGAAGAGACTCTCAGACAATTTAATCTAATTCATTTGTCGAGATGAATCTTCACCTTGTTTGTTCTGCACTGTACTTTGAAATAGCTCGTGTCATATCAAGCTTTTCAGATACACATCTGCACACTCTCTCAGAACTAGTTTTGCATTCATCGTACAGGTCATGAATATTTTGAATTATCCCACCTACTCTACATAATCAGCAGTATCTTTGTCAATCACTCATTCAAAAGCCAACTTGGAATTATCTCCCTTGGTTCCAAAACTTGGTTCTTTTTTTCAATTCTAATTTTTTAAAACTTATTTCTTAGTGCTGAAGTCGGCAAAATCTGGCTATACAAAAAATATTCTATTTTTGACGAGTTTTAATTACAAGCAATTAACCCATTATGTGAGAGGATTAGTGAAATTGTTGGCGAAAGTGCACGAGTTTTATTCATCTGTATTAGAATTATAAGCCGCAATTTTTTCTTGGCTTTTATTACATCGAAGCGTCTCTGCTTCAAATGTCAGATATAAGCTTTTCCGTTAAAAAAGCTTCGAGTATAGGGAAAAAAATCAAAGTAATGCTTAATGAATATAACTTATACTGATATTTGTATATAAAATACTAATTTATGGACCATCATTAATTTCTGACTAGTTTTCTTTTTTTCTCTTTAGTCGCTTTTTATCACAACTTCACTTGAGCAATAAGTAAACAACGTAGGTCGGAAATAAAGAGAAAGCCTTCGGTGAGAATCTTGCCTCAGAAACCTGTCTAATCGTAACTAGCTGATCTTACCGACTGGGATACAGAAAAAGAAACAAATTAAGAGAATAAGTCAAAATTTAATCATTCATGATTCTTCATTAAAAAATGCTGCTATAAATGTACAACTCTTAATGTTTATCATTAGAAGTAAGCAAACCTCGATCTTAGGATACTAAATATTGAACTGAGAAAGTATATGGATACGTCAGACAATTGTTTTTAAGAGCTAAAACATTAATTTATACTGAAATCCACTTTGAGAGCCTAAAGGCCAAGCAACGAAAGGAAAATTCTTTTTAAAGCATTTTCATACATATGTGGTGGTCTCTAATGGGTACATATCTGAAACTTTTTTCCAACCGGACATCACAAACATTTTAGTTTCCGGATCATGATCGGTTGGAATTGTAACGTTTGATTCAGTTAATCATTTGTGATTCTTCAACCTGTTTGCTGCCAAGAATACAAGACGAATTCTCTCTTCCCTGGCAGCGAACAGGTCAAGGTCACAATCAATTCCTTGATATTTATCCTTGTCAAGATCACCACACTGATTTTGGAAGAAAATTATGGCGAAAAAAAAAAAAGAACTAATTTGTATATCTCTTTGAGATATATGTATATATATATATATATATATATATATATATATATATATATATATATATATATATATATATATATATATATAATATATATATATATTCTCGTTCTGCAAAACGAATTCCATGACTTTCATTGGGAAGTGTATGTTCTACTTGAAAGGAAAAAATGGCATTAGACAACTTTTTTTCAAAAAGCAGGGCAAGATTAGCAATGTCAAAAGTTTGATTCGGTGAAAAGCAAATAAGCTTTCGGCTTTGGCGGGAAGCTGATAAACCTTTTAGTGTATAAAGGTTTTCGTGAAAAAAATAAATGGTATCACTTTGTCAATTATTCTCACACTTTTTCGGTACTTTATCGTTATCCGTGGTCCATTCATTGCGCCTTCTTTCTCCATTTCAAGACCCATTCCACTATCTCCTGTTAAGGAATCGACGAAATAAAGTGAAAACCTGCATTCGACTCCCCAATGAAGTAATCTTGTCAAACATCAGTGAACATACTGGATCATCAATTTCACTCCTTGATTCAATTGTTTTTTCAGTTCTATTATAACGAATGGCAGTCTCTAGAGTTGAAATTAAACGGACCAGAGGCAGGGTTAACGAAATGGAAGAGCAAGGCGCTATGGGTGGCGTATGGATAACGAAGTACATTTTTTTCCTTTCTCATACAAACACGTACGCATATCACATTTTACCCTTATTTTAAGTTGATCCCTAATATTTTTAGCTTTTAATTTCACATTTTTTTTCTGTTTCAAATGTCTCTGGCGGGATTCCCGTTATCCGTACGAGAATTCACGTGAAGAACTCAAAGATGTCGTTTACGTATTTTTTTTCTTTTTTTGGAATGTGGTGTTCGTTGCAATGGAGGATTTGAAGTTCCTGTGTAGCCAGCGTCCCTATTCTGCATATTTTTCTCTTACACCGATCCTCCGCCTTTCCCTGTTTTCATACTGAAAAAAATAAATCAAAGAAAAAAAAATATTCAAAACTGACTTAAGAATTATCTACCTTCACTAACACAGCATCTCAGCGTTTGGAATCATTGCGCATGCTCGAATATTTACTCTAGGTTATTTTTCTTTCTTCTGGAGTCTGAGAATCAAAGAAAATATACGTCATTTTCGAATCTCTTCGAAAAACTAAACGGACGTCATCAAAATGTAGCTGTGTATCTATTTTATTCATTTGGGCAGTTGTGTCCAGCTGCAAGGCAGTCTGCGCTTGCAGATTCTGGTCAGTTGCTGCACCTATGTCCAACCTCTGCGCATTGGTGATTACGGGTATGGTACTGCAATGTCTATGGAAAGAGTGTCTGACCTGCACAACCCCGTTGGCCTTGTTTGACTCTGCTGGTTTTTCTCTGCAATATATCCTCGAAGTGCAAAGATACAACAGCCTTATCGATCGCCCTTACGCTGGCCGCGGCAACAATCGTTCCTGGCCGGGCTTCACATCAAGCTAGTCTCCGAGTTTTCTGTGGTTTTGCGACATGTGAAAATAGACAGAGGCGACAAGAACCCGAAGTGGCATCACTCACTTCACCAAACATATGTAGCTTAGCTTTAATCGAGGTTTCGCTTTTACGAATTGTTTTAAGCACGTAAACTCCCTTGCGTTTAATTTCAAAAAAGAAATTGAACATGCGGAAACCTCATATAAGGGGCACCGTTTGTTTCTCCTCTTATTAACAACCAGCTACAAAAGTATTGTATTTGCTTTGAATCGTATGTAACCTGCAAAACTTGAAAAAAAAGCATTTAATATCATTTCGAACAAAACAGAACTCAAAATATCTTTTTTTCTTTTTGAATATATGCAAAGATGGGTAAGCTGGTGAATGTGGACATCTCCACTTATTTTCCGACACTGTTTAGCAAAGTAAGCTGTAAACGTCAGGGAATTGTGAAATACAACCCAAATAGCCTAGGCAAGGAAAGTATTAGAATCAGATTCAGTCATTACATGTTTACGTAATGATTGTTTAAATAGCGGGTTTGTATCATCAGAGCCATAACAAGGGGGAAATGTTTTGAGGTCAAGGATCAACCAAATCCCTTGCATTTTAGCGATCTGAAATGATAAATTTGATTTTCTGCAGTCTGATATTGGAATATATGCATATCTGACTTCTTGGCAGAATCTCAGAACTTCTGTTGTGTAATTCAGACGTAATGGATGATTGCATAATTCATTTCAAAATGGTTTCTTACTTTCATATTTTATCTCCCTTTTATTCATTTCATATCAGCAAAAGGTTGGTAGGCTCGTTACAGCTTTGATCGTAGAAGAAATATTTCATCTAGTATCAAGTCAAGGAGTGAAACGAAACACAACTCCTAAATTTTGGGATTTCACTCTTTTGATATTTTTCTCCTGCATATTCAATTCTTTCCCCTTGACTAGTTGCCAACCAAGGCTAGAGCACAGTCTGCCCTGTTATTTTACTCATAGCCAAGGAAGGGATGGATTCATGCCTTCCCCTCTTGAATGCGAAGAAAACGCAAATTGCCTCGGTGGGAATGTGAACTCTGCTCGCTGACTCCATTTTTCGCACCATTAACTGTTACACCACTCCGATCTCCACAGTTACGAGATACGAAACCAACTTTAAAGATGCAGGAACAACGTAGTAAATCTTTTTATACAATTATTCAAACCTCAAGATATGGTAAATCTTCACTGATCTGAAAAATGGATAACATTTAAAATGAAACTGCTGAACAAGAATCTCGCTAACCAGAAAGATAAAAGCTCTTTAAAGTTGGAACTGTGAACATATTAGAAATAATTGAACAATTGAAAAAATTGGATTATTTTTCTTTCAACTAAATATTGTTTCTATGAAGTCTCAACAGAGGCTTTTCAGATTTATCCCTATGCAATAGTTATTAGACGTAAGCATAGATTCCTCAATGATTTCTAAATGAAATTGAATCAGTCTTAGCTGTCACTGTTCAAGATCACAAAGTACTTTTCTTTTTTTTTTTTTTTTTTTTTTTTTTTTTTTCGTACGTAAAACGTTGGTAGGCATAAAACGACCTTAATATGACAAAGAATTGTAAGTATGCGCGCAAATAAGACAACTTCTACAATCTCGGCTCGTACATCAGAACAAAACATTGAATTTTTTATTTATCTAAATGAACTTAAGAACCGGCAAATATTGATACTTACATGATACACATATCGCGAGGATCAGGATTTCTTTGCTTCAATGGTTGGTGTGTATTGAAAGTTAGTTTCTCATTAGCTCTATGAATTAAGTATTGTGCCAGTTGGCTTCATTCAGGAAGTTTACAAATATAATGTGAAATAAGTGTCATTTTTTTTCTTTGTACTGCAAAACCGTGATTACTATCAAAGATCAAGATACATTTGGAAAACACTTAGACAATGGAGATAGGGGGTAAAGATCAAAGAATGGACCAATCATATTACATTATGATTGGCGAGATCTTCGTGTTGTATGATGCAATTAGGGACAGAGGACGGTTTCAAATTCGATTTGCTTTTGAAGTCTTCCTTTCGGATAAGAAACACTCGCTTTTTACGCAATTAACTCGATTCCACTCAAGATCTGAAAAAAACCTAGGCTACTTTACCAGGAGAGGTGAGTCGCCAAATTGGAGAAATGTGGATTCAGAAAGATAAGACTCGCTGCTGATCATCATCCTGAATGTTGGGTGGGGTGGAAGGAACAATACTCGCCATCAATCACAATTTGAACAGCTTGAATTTTAACTCGTGTAAAGAAACACCATCGAAGAGTATGGTTAGAATAAATTCTATTTATGACATCACTGGCGAAGACCTAAAATGAAGTAAAGTAACATCTAGATTCTTGAGAATCTAGATATCAATAACGACGGTAGAATAAGACCAAAAAGCTCTTCCAAATATCGGAACAATTTTTAGAAGAGATTTAGTTGAATACTGATGCCAATTTTCAAGTCTGTTGACAAAACAGTATGACCAGGGGCACTGGAACACATTAACCTGAATATATAAAAAGATAGCACCCTTCGCCATCTTCCATGGCTACGCTTGTTATTATTCAAAATATTGCTGAAATTTATTGGCAACTTTTGGAGATATTGAATGGACAAACGCGAGTGAATACATAAATATATGAAGAAAAAACCCTTAAAACTCAATCTTTCATAGTTCTTCGTACGATTGAACTCTGTCTTGTTTGTTAACGCGAACTTTTGACAGATCCATCCTTCGGCCTTCAGATGTGCTATCCAAATGTTCCTTCCAACCGCCCAACATTCAAGATAATGATCGGCACCGAGTCGTATCATGTTATTATTCTCGACAGAGTTAAGCATAACCCATAATCTATCCCTGCAATCCACCTTTTCATATATTGGATTTCAATTCAATTTTTTTTTTACTGACACATAACCGAACTTCAGTCTTCACAAGTTTTCCTCATCTTTCTGGACCGAAATCAGCCTTTTTGAATGAACTGTTGATTAAAACTTATTCCTATCCGAATGCCTTTAAATCTTTTCTTTTCTCTGGATTTAAAAATATTTAGACAAAAAGTTAAGCACAAGAATAGAGGTTTCTAGTCAATGAGAAAAAGAAAACTACTTTAACTATGAACGTTATCTTTTGGTGGTTACTAACGAAAATCCCTGAATTTTTCCGTCTTTGCGTAGCTGAAAAGTAGTCTCATGTTGTCTGCCAGGTTGCGTTGTGCGCATCGCCAGAGGTCGCTTTCAACACTTTTTTTTTGTTCTATTCTGAGCAAAACGGAACCACTATGCCACAAATGGATACATTCTGAGCGCACACCTCTGCTTACTCAGTCATGAAAACCTAAACGATTTACGATTTTGAGGGAGGTGAACATAAAAAAAATCCTGGATCCGCATCGAATTTGATCAATTGTTTCTTGGCCCATGGTCCATCCTTCTACGAAATATTATTGAAATTCATTGACAATCTTTGGAGATATTGTATGGACAAACATGAGTGAATACATAATTAAATATATGAAGAAAAAATAAACGGAGAAATCTTTCAAAGAGTTCTTCGTACGATTGAACTCCTTCTAGTTGTTGTTAACGCGAATTTCCGACCGATGCATTCTACGGCCTTCAGGTGTACTATCTGAATATGATGGTAGTAAAAATATATTTCAAGGGTAGCAATATTCATTGCTATTCTGGTAGTATATCTGAAGAAGGCCGTCGAATAGATCGACCGGAACGTTAACAAGACAAAAACAAGGGGATCAATCGTCCGAATAACTGATTAATGACTTTTCTCAAAACTTTAGATAGAAAATGATCTCTCAATCGAAAAAAAATCCTTGTCCCCATCTCCAAATTTAACCGATTCTTCCTTACCCTATGATCACACTTCCAGAAAATATTCCTTGAAATTCATTAAACCTTTTTGAAGAGGCACTGTAGACCTATACCTGGGATCCAGGGAAGGTAACAGTGAAATCTCTTGCACCCACCACCCAAATTAAATAACTCCTTACCCCAGTCGATGCCCACCCTAACTTTCGTAGACTTTTGTGTGTACACAAACCACCCAGATTTTCGTTGAGAGGTAAATAGATCTAAATACACCGGCCCGATATGTGCATTTCGATCAGCACGAAATAACTTTGGCAGAGGTCGAGACTCCTTCCCAAGAAGTTGGAAAGAGGGACTATCTTATTCACTCTTGTTCGTCTCTGTCCACAAGATCTCCAAAAAGTTATCCATGAATATCAATAACGTTTTATGGAAGCGTGAAACATAGGTTAAGGAAGAATCTCATTTTCTGGCAGATTTTTTTTCTCTTCTCTTTTCGATTGAGAGATTTTTCGCGTGTTAAAAACAATTGTCCAAAATAGGAAAAGCGGAACTTACAGTTACCTCCCCTGCATGGTAGCTCTATAATCACTGATTTTCGTTCAGTTTAGTTATTGCCTGGCGTTGACAGAGGTATGCGCTCTCTAGGTATTTTCTAGTTTTGCGGCTCTGTCTGCTTGGATGAAGAAAAAAATTAACATTTATTAAAATTGATTTAATAAAGACTAAGGTTAAGTTTATGAAATTTTGCGGGTATTTGGCAAACCTGAAGAATCATAATCAGTTTTTTTTTTTGTAATGGCTATGCTATTACATCAGAGGGTGGGGAATGGGGAGTAAAGTTTGGTCCTGTGAATGTGTGTAGATCCTGGAAGAATAGATTAATTTTTTTTTCTTCGTGAAGTGCGAGCATTTCTAATAGATAACTATTGCTGACATACCGAAACTATCCCGTCACTCGGTCACCTAATATGTCTGCAAGGGAGAGAACTCTCGCATCTATGGTCTGATTTCCAGGCTTGTTACAAACAGAAATACAGCCTTGATAATAACTTGATCGACTTGCATATATGTTCATACACGCAGGTTTATGCTTTTTTATTCAAACAAAAGGAAGTCTATTCCTGCGTGCGCAGTAACTAACTTTGTTTAGTTGGCAAGTTACGTCAAAGCCGCGCAGCCACTTTTCGAGACATCAAAAGTGGCTGGACACTTTCCAGACAGACCTCGTATATACAAACCATCCTTTCTGAATCCTTGTTTCTAATCCTTGATCACTTAACCCATTTATAATGCAAACTTATTGAAACAAAAGTATTTCTTATCTTAAGTGTTCATGTTATGATTCACTTCCTTTTATAACTATATATTTTTTCTTTAAAGATATGGGCATATATTGGTTAATTTATTCCTGTGTATATGCTAATATTTACAATTTGACAATCTGAAACCTTGTACCAAAATAACTACTGATTAGAAAATTTCCATAAAAAAACAAGCCAACAACTTCGTGAGAAACTAATATTTCCTAAGAAGCAAACACATGACACATCCCTGCCACTCAAATAGCACAATTCCCAAAAAGCCACCCACACCATCCAAAGTTTCTAAATTCAGTTTTCCCCAACTTAGTCCAGACGCTCAAACGATTTAAATACTTTTCACTCGTAGAATACAGAAATCTGATAAGCAGACTTTCTCCCCTTTTTTTATATAATTAAAGATTCAAGAAAAACAAGGCGAATTTTACATTTTCTCCTGAAATGACTTTAAACGAAGAAAAGTAAATATTACTTGTAAGAATAAACTTCTTTTTAACAAAACCCATTTAGATAGTTCTAGATAAAAACCCTGACAATGTCAATCTTTGGGTATCAGATTTAGTTGCTTTATTCCCAGGCTTAAGAGGACAATAATCAGTAGGTTCTTTATGTGCGATAAGACTTGGGGGGAAACAATCACATGTTCAAGGTTTTTAAGAAAAAATATGCTTTGAAATACGTCATAGTTATTTAATACGTCATAGTTATTTACTAAGCTTGGCATTGCTTTTGTCGCGAATCTGGGGCAACCTGGAAGAATCGAACCCACTATTCAGTAGTAATGATCTGTGAGACTGGCCCCCGATCTGTCTTCCCTACAGTACGTACGCGAAGCGGGTGCTCAGTCGTTAGAATCTCCTTCTCGGCCTCACTGTAGTCCAGAGGAAAACAAAGAACGTCAAACCTCCCTTGACGGAGCTCCACTCCTCGGAGTTTTCTTTCTCCGAGATTGGTTGCCCTGCTAGTTTACCCCAAATTCATGCCTTCACCAAGGGCATTAGCACGATGGAGAACATGAACAGCCCCGACCTAGTTTGAACTTAGGTTGCTGGTTCTATTTTCAACGCCGTTACCAATTGCGCCAATCTAACCTCCATATTCTGTGAGACTAGCTTGCTACCATTGCACTCATGGACATGTCTTACATGACTTGTTATAGGTCTGCATCTGAAAACGATCAAAACAAAGTTCAGGACGCGTGGAGTGTGATAATCTCACAACCTTGCTATTCAGCTTTTACCACACGAATCTGTCCCTGAGCTGAGTTGGCTTAGTAAGCTGGTGTGTACATAACTTGGATGACTGGTATTACACTTCAGCTTTAAACTCCTAGACAATGAAACCGGAGTCTTCATCATCATTGGTTCTTGTGGGCTCCCTGCGGAGCATAGGGCCCAATCTGCGGTTTCGGTTGCAGGTTGGTTTTTACAGGCTGTGGTTGTTGCTAGCCCCACGCACATACCTCTTACTCTGGCTTTGGATTCCTGTGTTATTTTTTTTTGTTTGTCAGTAATGTTCACTTAGTTGGAGTGCCTTTATATTGCTAAGGGTGCAAACTGCCCACCTATTTAACCATCAGGTGGGTTCATGCCTTCCAAGTGCATGAGAGAGAAGTGAACGTAATTCCCGTCCTCGCCAATAACCTTTACGCCAATTCCAATCCTCCCGAACTTATTTCAAATTTTTATTTCGAACCCTTTCTTAGATGCCCCTTATTTAAACGGTGTTTTGAGGACGAAATAAGAGGCTATGGTGGTTCCACATACAATAGGTATGTACTGCTTCAATGCATACTGTTGTTGGTCCATTGCTAGGCGGTTGATATATTGATACTCGAAATAAGCACGATCCACTCGTAGGTTATAAGGGTAAGTTTTCTATGCATGAGATTTTTCCTAATTTTCAAAAAATGTTTTGACTTCATAAGTGATATGAAAATAAAGCAAGTTAGAAACATTAAAACAGCTTTAAACGAAAGCAAACTTACATCCCTAAAATTCGACCCCAGACAAACCAAGAATTCCTGTTGATCAGTCACTAGCACATGATGGGAGACAGAGCTAATGATGCTGAAGAACCTTCTAAAAATTCTGATCCTACCAAACCTCCTTGACACGCAAAATGATTGAAGAAATTTAGTTATGTTCATTATTCACCGTATTTGACGGCATATAAGACCCCCTCCTTGTTCTTTCAAAAATGGCTCAAAAGGTAAACGTAACCTTTGTTCTCCAGTCCTACATTGGCCAAGTTTTGAGTTGAAAAAAAAATGGTTAACTAATCAGGAGTTCGGGGAAATGCGTGCCTTATATGCTAAAATAAGGGAGGGCCTTGTATGCCAGCGAATACAGTAACTCCTGTCAGGCTTTTGTAAATTAATTTATTATAAAAATAGGCTATTAAACAATACTCTATATCCAATATTCTTTTCCGTGGCCATTTATTCTGAATAGGGTCTACAATGGCAGACAAAAGTTAGGTTACTGTAAGTCTCCCAAATTATAATTCACTTTATTGGCTCCAGAGGAAATTCGACCTATTTGGAACAGCTGGCGATGATTGGATTTATTAAAATCCCGTTTTAGTGGATTGAACTCGCGATGACTTGATTACTATGAAAACACACCCGTTGTACAGTGGCCGTGTTTATTTCTTTTCGTTTCCTCGTTAGCGTGCTCATCTCAACGGCCGTCTCCCATTTCATGTATGCTTGGATTTCGCACTACACACGATGTCTATTCCCACCCACCCTTTAGAAATCGGTTCAAACTTCGTACATGTGTCCCGGATTACACAGGGTAGGCATAAAATCGGTGGGAAAATTTTACGAGTTTTTTCCTCCTTGATTTAGCAGTCTTAGCAAGAGTGGGGCTCGCCAGGCAGCTTCACGTGTATCCCTGCCAGACAGCTGGTTGACGCAAGATGGTTTAATTCGGACGGAGGAGTACTCGGTTCGGATCGCTTTACGTTTTCCTAATCTGGCGTATTGTCGGTCATATCGTTTAGAGCCAAGAATATTAGGATTGTTCTAGTACGTTACTGCAGCGTAGTCTTAACTCAAAACTGAATTTTTCAAGTGTACCGTGTCAAGGGGGCTTTGTCTACTCTGTAGGTTTCAAAGAATTTAAAGGTGGGGAAACGTTGCTCCCACATCACGTGAAACCATAAAAATCGGTAGTGGATTTCACACCTGTCACGTCACCTCGCGTGATTTTTACATGTGGTCACCAACAATCGGAAGTTTTTCCATGTCTAGATGGGGTGGGGGGAGAATACCTCATGCACATTGCAAATATGTGAAGAAACAGAAAATATGTGACGTGAAGACTCGTGATATCACATGACCTATTGCAGCGTCTCTTAACAATTAAAATGAGCTTTAAAGTGGACTGCTCACTACTAACATCGCGTGAACACATGTGAGTTCACGGGAATGATAGCGATGTGTCCAGCCTTTTTTACTCTCCGTTCCTATACGAATCGGGAGTTTTCAGTGGATAATTTAATTTCTTCATATCATCTGTCTTGCCTGCAAGGAATGGGAGTTCAAGCCCTTGACCGGGCAGCTCGTTCATGAATGATTTTTTTTACTCAATTAATTTTTGACACATATTTATCAAATCTTTAATTTTCATCGCAAGTAACCAGGCCATCAGTCTACGGTAGCGGATAGACTGTACGGATCGGAAACGAATAAGTTCGGGGCGAAAATCGAACTCTTGTCCCCCTCGCCCCCTTTAAACATCGGGAAGTCATCTTTTGTACTGCAAATGCTATCGGGATTGAGCTTCTGGTGCTTTTTACGATTGGTGGACCGGGAAAAAAACTTATCGCTCATTGTCGTCCGGATTGCTTCACACCATTTTAAATTTTTATTTTTTTTACATATACGAGTTGTATCAGCAGTAATATTTCCTAGATTTATTTTTTTAGAAAAGAAGCAAATTAAGATAAAGAAATAAGAGCCCAAACCTAATGGCTGATTATGCTTCAACTAATAAGTATTCAAATCGATGAAGCGCCCGTTAGTGTATATTCTCGATTGCATGCTAAATTGATTCATTGAGCTTTTTAAGGACTCTCGAAATACGGCCTTGTACCAGAACTGGCTGCATCTAACAACACTTTCAACCTTTGAATACAATATAAAATGATACTGTTGATCTTGCGAAGCCACAGAACTCTGAAATTTGAGGCTTTAATATGTACGAAGTACCGATCCCCGAGGAAGATTAATATCCACATTAAATGACGAATGATTTTGATTAAACGGATTGGCACACTGATTTTCTTTGCTCCTCCTCGTATTTTCCACGATCCGAATAGTGACGCAAAAATATCAGTAATTACAAGTGATAGTGCTCTAATCAATGAATAATCCTGACAAATCTCCTGTATAAAAGCTGAGAAAAATCCCATTTACTCAGTGTTGCTTTCCTTATTTTGTGGGGACTGTCACTATTTTGTGCCTCATATTTATAGAATGACTCGAACTCTTGACAGCGTTAATTGCTCTTTCCGACGAGGAGAAAATGGATGAACTAGAACTTTCAATTAATAAAGTAAATTTTGATTAAAGCGAACAGAACAGCTTTGAAACTCTTAGTCAAATTTGAGGAAAGATGAATTCTCGTACATCAGACGTAAGTAGTTGAATTGTGCAACCATCTTGTTTTTGAATTCCAAGAGGCTGATTTGCCAATAATCGTTTCCGCTTCTTTTTGCACTAAAAAGGGGAGTGTCATGAATTGCCTGACGCCTTTTTGGCTCTAATCCCAGGGACCAGGTCCGCTCGGTTAGTGTAATGGTTAGCACGTCCGCCTCACATGTAGAAAGCCTTGGGTTCGATTCCGAGTATGAGTGGAAAACTCTTCTCTGAACAATTGACTACGCTGTGAGCTGGGGATAGTATCCCTTCGTGGACTTGCATCGAGGGGGGGGGGTAATTAAAACTTGTTGGCATAAAGTCCTAGTCTCGACTAGACTGGAGACTTGTAAGGATCACTTAGTCGAGAATTTGTCACTGGACGTTCATACTCCAAGAGTTCAAGAGACTGACGCTTCGTCTTTTTTTTTCTAGGGCATGATTTTTGTCTTTGCTAACACTTACGTGTGTGGGGCTCAGAATTAAACAGAACTTGAAATGCAGCACTTTCCCACCCACTCCGGATCCGGCCATCTCGGCGAGGGAATTTAAAGTTGGAACTTTACTATCAATAAAGGGTAATAGTGCAGTACAATTGTCTAATATAATCCCAAATTAATGTTGCCATATAAAAAGACTGAATTTAGTATTCATTGAGGCTCATTCCGTCGTGTCACTTTGGGGTTAAATCAAGCATCTCCGTCAACAGTCAAGTGCACCATCTGATATCTAGATTGTACAGTGGGTCGTATTTGCGTACCCTACAAATGTCGGGTCGAATGCCTACATTGTAAAAGGTTTGCGAATAAGATATAATCCCCCCCCGGAAAAAGGCAGCAAACGCCCGTGGTGTTTTAATTCGTATTCATGAATTAAGATTTTGGTGATATTAACTAGTTTTGAAGATGAAAATATTCCTATTTTCTCTAAATTTCTTGCGGCGATACTTTACCTATTAATTACAGATAACACACAATTAAAGTTTGTTCTGAGAGTAAACAAAGTAACTGGAGACTTTTGATTTTGATGAACAAAATTAACTCATGATGTTATCTGAACGAAAAAGAAAAGGATTGTGGAAAAAAACCTCTTTTATCCTAGAGGTTAATTTTTTTTTCTCCTTTACTCATTTAAAAAAAAAGGTAATTCGGATCAGACAGAATATGGCTTGACATAGAAATGCGCAGCAGAAAAAAATTGAGCAGAAATAGTAGCAATTGCCATTCAAAGCCTTCAAGAAGCGATTTAGAGCAAGTCTATCTACTAACCTTCTGACACGTTGATATTTTTGACTTGACTCTTTCATTGCAGCCTTATGCCAGAAAAAGCTAAATAGAATTGAGCTCAGTAAGAAGACTAGAAAGCACTTGAGAACGCCTACCTCCGCCATGGGGATAAGTGCTGACAATGCAGTATGATTGCACACTCATCAAATATATTTGATGTCGTCAAACGTCGCTGACGTCATTATGGTGGTTTGTTATTGCACTAACAAATTTCATTGTGATGACAGCATCACTAAATTTACATCTGGAAAGCCCAAAAAGTCTCGAATTTTAAACAAATTCGAAAAGAAATCCGCACATTAACTTGAGCAATCTTTCCCTTGACCCATCCTGCCACGATGTTATTGAAATTCATTGAGAACCTTTTGAGATATTGTGTAGACAAACATGGGGGAAAGCACCTCCTCTGCGCTTTTAAAAATTTTATTCAATCCACAATTCAAAGATTGTTTCGTTCTGTTTTATTTAAACTTTTGAACATGGAAAGAAAATACCAGAATTTTGAGGGCGTACAAAGTTTCTTTTGGTATTCCATCACTTCTCCCTTAGTCTAGTTTTTTTTATTCATTTCAATATATGCAAACATTTTCTGAGATCACAGGAAACTCCTGTCTCTCCTTTCCGATCCTTTGTAAGAACACAATGTACCCCTCTCATAGGAAATGCATCTTACTGAATGTGATATATATCTGATGAAGTATGGAAATTGTACCTTTCAAATAGCTGACATCCAAGTGACAGTCTGAAGAAATCAGCGGCAGAATTTACTTTATTTTTTGAAATTGATGGCCCAGAACTCCTTACAATTCTCGCAAAACACATTTACATACATTTTGCTATCAATTATGTAATATCTAAGCTTTCACATATCGCTGGAAATGGCTTGTGAGATATTTTGGTGCCATACCCATGAGCACGAGTCGATATCTATCCAAAGGCGGGATAATTGGATTGTTGCCTCTCTGGCATCAGTAAGATGGTTCCAGCAAGCAGCATTAATGACTTTTCATGTCCTCTCGCTCAACAAGGGGTTTGATTCCCCCCGATAAGAAATCAGTCGTCAGTCTCTTACATTGGTTGCAACCCAAAGCTGAAGACTACAATCTGGATTCATGTCTTTTCTAGGGGCATTAGTGAATGCGAACAATCTCCAGTCGGAGTTTTAACTCTGTTCGCTGATTCTATCTTCCGTGCAATCAACCGTGAGTTTAATTCTTTGCTGAGCACTCGAAGAATGCCTATCCGTCCACCAATGATGTAGAGAAATGAGGGCTCTCAAAAAATTAATGCTAGAAAAACTATGAAATATCGGAACCACGTGTGCGGTTACGGATTTAATAATCTCGGGAACATGACTTTTTCATTAACCTAGGATTTGGAATCGTATCACAAATTTTGTACTTAAGCGTCTGACAAACTATCGTATTTCTAGTGATATGGAATGTCCTTTCAGTACTATTTCTCTCCTCAAAAAAAAAAAAAAATTAATAGTTGAAATGTCTTGTAGATATTTGATTCCTCATATGTAGCTGTCCGAATGAGATTCCAGCAAATTGTCAGTTTTTCTTCGGCCTGTTTCATTGTCTCTTATATTTATTACAAAGTTATGGTCCCTGTGCTCTCTAACCTTCGTCGGGTGTCTATTGCATTCGATAACCATCCAGAAACTGGTTTGTGATTGTTCTATAATCATGGACATAATTCACGATCAAGGGTGAAGTTAAATATGATTTTTTTCTTTCCACGTGAAACTTTTATCCCAACTTGAATAGTGTTTTCATCTGCAATCTTTGAATACTCAAATCAGACTGGGGCGAAGAGTTCAACATTTTTGTTCCTCTCCATCTCCTTGAGTATTGATAGGTTCCTGCATACCACTACAGATTAAGGATATTGTTGGTTACTCTCAGATCCCAATGTACACAAGGACTAGATAAACGATTCGGTTTGCTTCGCCGACGACAACGATCTAACAAATGTCTCTCGTGCCGTTCTGTTGAGAGGTTCTCCAGACTCCTCCATTCGGAAAGTACATGGGAGAATTATTCAGTTGTAGAACTATCACTGCGAAAAGAATTGATTGTTTCTTTGCCACTAGTTTATGATAATTCTTATCTTTTTAATTGATCTACTTCAAACAAACAAAACCTTTTTACGCTGCCTGTATCTAATGAAGATAAATAACTCAATCTAAACAGTAATATCCCCAAATACCCTCATTTTGCTTTTGTGAAATTACTGTTTTGTTTTTGTTTTTTTCGTTTTTTTTTTCCAACAAATATTTCCAACGGCTCTCATGCAGGAAACAGTAATAACTGTATCTGACGACGCAAATAGTGAATTTTGAAACCTCCTTTTCTAGAACGCAATAATTAAGTTCGTGGTTACCGCGCCTACTAAATTGGTCACGTACAGAAATGGTGCGTAATTGATTGGCACCGTTCGAAAAGCGGTCTTTATGTGCTGCTCCAACAAAACAATGGTAATTATTTCTTTTTGGGTTTTTTTCCCCCAAAGAAAATGGTTGCAACTATTTGTGAGAACAGATGGTGCATTATTTGTGAGGCTAAAGCACCATTTAAGATGAAACATGGCTTTATTTTTCCAAGCTGGAAACAATTTTATACCCAGATTCAGACGCGTGGCAGCATCTCCATGAAGCGAAAGAAAAGCGAGTTAATTTGGAAAAATTAAAGAGAAAAATATTACAAAACTGTTTGGTCTTGATTGAATTTCGAGTACTACAAAGTAGAAGCTTCAGGCGAGACTTTCTGCAACGAGAGCTTGCTATGTCGTGTAGCGATATCTATACCATCTTAACCAAAGTTGTATTTACTCACCATCCACGTGGATAGAGCCAGAAATTGTCTAGTTCTCATCAGGGATTGAACCTGACCCGATACCTTTTTTTAAAAATCAAATTCCGTACCCAAGTATAATCAAATTTCCTAACTACAAAGGGAATGCTAGTTGAAAATTTGCGTTACTGGGGGCAATTTTGTGCTCAACGGTACCCTGGGATGGTCTTGGATGAAGAGTCTCTTGTTACAGACTGACACTGACACTAGTCCATACATCCTAAGGTGTGGTACGTGCAAAGGACAATCTATCCTCAGCTTCACTTCGTGATGGGCTCTAGCACTTCAGATTGACATACTTTGTATAGTACTGGATTTCCATACTATACGTAAACATTTTAATTACTGTTTTGTAAGATTCGACTCTCATCAGAATAGATGAGTATATTTACAGAAAGACAATGAAGTTTAGGGACAACTTGCTAAACTCAGAGGGTTATTGCTCTTCTGCTGTTAACCTGAGACAACTCAAGACACTTTTGTCTTATTTTATATCTTGGGTTAAATACCTGTCTGGATTGGAAGTTTGGGAATTATGCTCTTCAGGAGGATACAGCCAAAAACTAAAATTTCAAGCAGCCAGTATCTTGCGTCAATTTCCGATGTCTTATGTAAAGCCATTTCATAACTCTACTGGTTTGCCATAACAAATGTCATGCAGTTGCATATTCAAAGGAAGATTTCGGCAAAAATGAAGCAGAATGAATAAAAAAACAAACGAATAAAACAATCTTCATAATTTTTGGTCAATCAAGAAGTTCCGACCGACTGACATTCGAAGGGATAAACTACACATCTTTACTGTAGAATTCGTTTGAGTTAAAGTCCAGGCTAACTCAAAGAAGTATAGCACCAGTCAAGTGTTCAATCCTAATCAACGGCCCTTTATTCAGCTTATTAGTGAGGCACTAAGGATCGAACTCGCTAAGTAAATTCCCCGCAATGGGTTACCATACTAGAAAATGTTCATAATGAAAGCAAGAGGCCTTTTATCATTTGGAATTTTTCAAAGCAACTGGGTTTTTCAAATTCTCTAAAAAGAAAACGTCATATATCCGTTTAAGTTTATCCATATTATCATAACTTGGCTCGGGATTTTTCCCACGTCCATCACAGGCTTTCATGTGACCCACATGGAAGGTGCTACGTGCACGTGACCTACCCACCCATTTACATGCCATGGGCTACCGGGAATGGGACGATAGGAGTGACTCCCTGAGGTTAAAGGTTTTCCGTTGGAGTTTTATTCAGCTAGCAGATGCCGAAACTGGCTGTAATGGCCTGCCACCACTTAGGAATGGTGTGCTGTTAAAATTGATCTAAACATTCACAGGATTAATTCCTCTCTTGCACGTAATGACGCCTTTGCGGTGAACAATTCACAAACTGCACAAAATATGGTTGCCGATGATCTTTCAAACTTGAAGCGTTTCAAAATATTGAGAGCCATTTTATTAAAATGGTTTCTCTCTGGTGTTTGCATATGTTTTAAAATTTTGTCTCGACTAACAAAGAAATTGCTTATTGTTAGTGTTTGTGACCTACTGATTGATAACCTTATCCGGGATTATAAGCAGTTTCACTATATTCGTATTAATACTACCGTGATTTTTCTGAGTAAACGGTCGAAAATTTCTTGGAGAACAAAAAGAAATGAAGATAACTTTAACCCTTCAAAAACTCCTGGGATGGAGATATATATATATATCCTGAGGTCTCTATGACTGCTGGGATATATATTAGTCCCATTGATCGCTTTTAATCTTGAAAGGGTTAAAGTATCTATACAATAGCATTCATAATGACTGGCTTGTGCAAATGAATAATACAGCCAAAGATTGTCAAAATTTGTAAAGAAAAGCGAAGAAAAAGAGGCGAGAGACGAAGAAAATATCTACAAGGTATTTATTTGAGACCCGCTCGCTTCTTTAAATTTAAGCGGATTTGTTTTTGTTGATTTTCAAGATTTACAATCATATATACAATCAGGAACAAAGTAAGTGTTAAAAAAAACTAATCAACTATGGAGTTTTTCTCCCCATAGTGCTATTTGTACATTTATTCAATTTTTGCGATTTTCATCTGGCTTCATATGATAAAGGCACTTTTGACAAAACATGTAAAATGTTGAACTGGATGAATTTCTTTAAAAAGCTTCTATGATTTTACATTCAGTTAGTTCTCTTAGCAATACATTCAACTCTAAATGATGTTCAGTACTATTTTCTTAGGTTTGAGAACTACTTGTATAACTATAATAATTGGTAATTTATTAAAGATGAAACTAGTCAAGATTGTGTGGGGACTCTTTCTCACGAAGATGTCTATTTCAAAAAATGAAATTTAAGTAGAATCGAACTCTAATAGTATCGGGCAGTGGTGCCATAAATAAAGGAACCAACAGAAAGCTGCATTGCCTCAATACTTTATAAAAGATGGTTCTAGTAACAGCTAATTAATGTTCTCTTGAGAAAGGTGACTGTCCAAGAGCCGGTTAACATTTTATGGTTTTCCTCTGGGTGTGCCATAAATAAAGGCCTTCACAAGAAATATCCACCGCAGTAAACGGTATATGGCTCCCCTTTCTTTCCACAAAAAGTTGTTCACAAGGTGAACGTAGCGTAAGCTCTGGTAGATGATTGACTGGACTAAGAACGTTAAGTTATGATGTATGAGAATTCAGGAAATGTATATATTTTTCCTGCAATCTCCGTTGAAGTAGGGTGAGGGGGGTCTTCGGTTCTTGCTTATGCTAAACTTAAAGCTCGGTGTGTTGGGTATATAATGGAAAGTTTTATTTACTTCCCTTCGTTTTAATTTCTAGCATAATCAAAATTGAGCACTTTTCGCTGAGTATATTTGATATCAATCTTAATATATATTTTTTTAAAACTCGATATGAAGCGAGATAAAAACAAACTAGGAAGTAAATCTTCCTTCAAGGGAAAGAAATCAAAAAATGGAATGAACGAAGATGATTTCCTTTCTTTTAGAGTATGAAAAAGATAGCATGGGCAAAGAGGTGAAGCCAGTGTGAATTTCAAAATAGAAACAGAAATAGGATTCCTGCAAAGAGATTTTGTCGTCTGCTACCTTAAATTAAAATAGCATACATAAAACAGTTTTCCCCCCCTTTTCAAGAAACTTGTATAAAAAAAAATGACCTGAAATACAATTTCCCGAAATTATGAATGTTGGCCCAAACGACACAGTAAGAGGGTCATTACACGCATCCGTAAGTACTGCAACAGTGAAAAAGTCAACGTAAGGATATAGTATTGCGAAAAGGTATTTTACTAAAATTTTCAAGCTTTTAGTTCACTATCAAATAGTTATGGTTGGCTTTCTATCGTAATTTGCTGAAAAAGATTCATAGTAGAATTATCCTCCATATCAATATATGTTACAATTCTTAAAGGTATGAGGCCATAATTGTAGGAAACTCAAATATCTATGCGACTAACTTGCTTACTTCATAGCAACGATTTCCTCCTGTTGGCTAAACTCTGTCAAGACCAACAACGAACATGACATTGCAACAATTTGATCACTGCAACGAGTTAGTGACATGACCTTAAGATGATTGGCGATGAAATCCTGCCTTGATTGAAATGCGTGGTGTTATCAGTTATAGGTCTTTAGTCTAGAACCCAGGGACTCACTCACTTGCAATGTTATGCAAGATAACGTTAACCATCGTTCAATCAGGATATCTACTTTTCCTAAATTGACAATCAAGTACACCCAACCCTGAAATTGATATATCCGAGATGATTTAGCTTCGACTTTTCGATTTTAGCCAGGCATTGCTCTTAAGCTAGTTTTATTTAATTATTATTCATCAGCCGCGAATGCCGGTAGATATCCTCTTTAGACCAGACTGGAAAAGGATTCAAAGCATTCATAAAAGGTGAATTTTTTTCTCTATTTATCAATACTCGAAAAGAATTGAAGAAGCTATTATTTTTTTAATCATTCTATAATGTAAGCGTAGTTATGGAAGGAAACAAATGGGTACATAAACGAAAATGTAGCAAAGCTCTAAAACCAGTTTTTTTTCCCATTTCTTAAAAGCTTCGTTATTCTTTTTGGAATTGGAAATAATTTGTTTCTGTAGTGTTTTCGAACACCTTCTCGCAATACGACACTTACAGTTTATTGAAGTATAAAAATAATTTGTGGAAAATGTGATTCCTTTTTCTAGAGAGGGAGATTTATTTTTCTTATTTCCCTTAGGTCCCTTGAATGTTTAATACAAGTCTATTCGAAGACTTGAGATCATAGAAGTTCACAGAAAAGATAAGAGGAAAGATATAGAGATGAAAGAAACGTAACAAAATAGAAGGGGATTAAAGGATTTATGAATGTAAATATAATCTATTAAGAATGAACAATTCCACGAATTAGCATAACTAGTAATTTCATCTTTGATTAAATCACTTTGTTTCGGTCGGAGCGCTTCATGTTGCACCTAGGAGCAAAAATCCCTAATGTAGTTGACATTAGAACAAGATTTGCCATTTGTTTTCCGATTGCAAGGGGTAAAAATAGCAAATTAAATTAAGTGAATGTTTCAGATTTAGTCCGAAACTCGTTGGACATTACCGGATGCCCAACTAGGAAGCCTAGAACGCAACGACAGAAACCAAAGATGACGATACTAGTCAGAAGAATTCATAAAATGGCAGAAATCCAGAGAGTATTCAAATTTTAGCACTCTGCAAGCGACTTCATTCGACGAGCAAAACAATGCAGGCAACTCCGATCACCAAAATAAGGTTCGAATTTCGTTGTTGTTGACATGCTTATTTCAGTCATACATTAACAGACACACAAATTACAGGTATCCAAAGTTACCAAGTGCATACAATCTTGGTAGCCTCGAGAAAGACTGCAGAGTGCTAAAAGACGATGATAAACCAAAAGAAAAAAATCATTGGGGGAGTGAAAAAAAGAAAAAAGTCGCCTGCGCTCTTTGTTTGCATTTCTGTGAAATATGGAGTGTTTTAAATTGAATTTGGACCCTCAAAAATTTTTAAAATCTTTTTTTTTTTTTTCTTTTTAATATCTTTGCCGATCGCGTCTTTAGCTGCTGTCCTCACCGGATGTGAATTTATATCCCATGTAGAGTCGATTATTGAATGCCTGTTCTCCTTTCCTTATAGGTTGTGGAGTGATCTCCGCAACGGACTCTGGCCGGGAGGTGCTATCTCGATTAGGGGATACGGGGATAGGATGGCTGATGTTCATTTCTGGAAACTTCTTTTGGGCCCGCCTGGCAGAGGGAAGCAAAGATAGAAGAGTGGTCATTATGTGCATTTCGTTTTGTGATTTTTTGGGGGGGTTGGTTTTTTGAGAACATTTGGAAGGAAAAATTACATAAAGAAAAATGAAAGACATTATCCCATTTTGTTGGCATTTTTTTTGTGGTTATTTAGGGTTCAGCTCTCTCCGCTTAGTCTGAATATGGCGATTTAGTAAGAGATTTACAAAGCTTAGCTTAGTCTGACTTAGGGCTGGATGAAGGGGAAAGTTTCGTTGCGCCAATCTTCTAATAGGAGAGAGCTTGCTTACTTTAAAAAAATCAGCATTCGAAACGCTTTATAAAAAAAATTCATGAATTTTCATTTAATTTAAACAAATTATTCATAACAATGTAATTTAACAATGAATGTAAACTTGTTCCAATTTAAACATCTTTTGCTTCGTCAGTCATCTTTATCTAAACACCCCGTCCCATAGTGATCATGATACGTGGCTTACGTTGTATCTACAGAATCAAATTTCGCTCCATGATGGTATCTGCAATCTTGTAACTGATTTTTCTTTCTTTTTTTTTTTTTTTAGTTAAATGGGCTTCTGCCACATTAAACAAGGCTTAGTAAATATCAAGCATTGCTCACTGAACAACAAAATGCCTTTTTATATGAAATGCTTCATTGTTGAATACTTCTACCTCATCTTTGCAAAATAGAAATGGGTAGCAAGTGCATGTGTCAACTTCACATCACCAAAAGGCTTTCAACAATTCAAAACTCAGTGATAATAATCTATAGATTGTTGTTGGTCATGTGAAACCAAACAATCTTATGGCTATTATGAATTGTTTGTTCAATAAATTGAAATTTCGGTTGACATTTCTTATTCTAGATCAGTGATTCTCAAACGGAGAGCATTTGGCTCCCCGGGGAGGAATTTTCTCGGATGGGTTTTTGTGATGAGATGAATAGGGGAGCAGTTTCAGTCAGGGAAGGAACATACGATGGAAAGAAAAAGTATAATGGCGGTGGTGGTGATGATGATGATAGTGAGGGGGGGATACAAAATGACAAAAGGTATGATATTGAGGAAGCATGGGATTGCAAGGGGAGGAATATAAGGTGGGACTCTGAAAACCACTGTTCTAGATATTTACTACGCTAAGTTTAGTCCAGCAAGGAACAAAAATGGAGAAGTTTGACGCTGCATAATTTCCCCACGTGCTTTGAAATAAATCTTGACTCTAAATATTCGCCTCATACTCCTGTTCTCCTCTTGGGATTTTTTTTTGTCTGATAATCCAGCGTTCGCAAGAAAATGCCAACCATGCACACACACAATGGCCATGCATATAGAAACGAACTGCGTTTCTTAATTCAGAAGAGAGAATCGTAGTTTTTAGGCAAAAGCAAAGTGACCAGAATCTGATACTGCAGTTGAACCCGGATCAATACTTACGGTCATAGAATAAATAATACAGGGGGTCCCACCCACAAAAATCGATGGGGTCCAGTCTACTTACCGTTTGATAATGACAGCGGCTATGAGAGCCATGAGGGCCACGAACAGCGTGATTAGTACTACCAAGATCACATACCAATTGGACTTGGCCCAGTTCTGAAAATAGTTAGAAAAATGACAATTCTTACTGAATTTTCCATTGCATTACTCTACAGAAAATAACAAACTAGTTGGCCCCGTGGAAATTCCACAGCTGTAGACAGCAAGGATTATCCATTACCTCGTGCCTCAGCTCTTCACTTACCTCATGCCTGTATCTTCTCATTCTCTTCCTTACCCCTTGAAATCTTTGTAAAATCATGGTGCGGCAACATAGTTTCATATGCAAAAATCTCCCCTGTTACCTGACTTTTTCTTTCACCCTCTTTCTGAATAGGATATTTTTAATGAAATAATTTCAATTCAATTTATAGTAATGAAAAAATTACCCTGGTTTGCAAGAGCAAATCTTGGCCCAGATATTTTTTTCAAACTTATAATTCTGTAACACTAAATCGTGACAAGCATTTTGATGGTATGATTCTAGTCATCTTGAATTTTGTATTGTGATGTTTTTTTCCATTCTGAAATGAGAGCGTCTTGCATAAGAACATTATGGTAAATATTTTTATTTCGTTAAAAAATCCGTCATTTCTTTCTAGATTATACTTCTCTCCAAGTTGAATTTTCAAAAACAAAAAAAAAAAAAACAGGTCATGATCACTCAGGACATTAAGCTGTTATCAGAATCAATAAAATTGGTATGCATACAACATTCTCGATCACTATTTACTGAACAGCGTATCTTGTTTGAGCAAGCTCGTTAATTTATCGATTATGCTGTAACAACATAAATCACTTCCATTGAAGGGAAGATTTGTTTCATGCCCTCTCCTAACTTCACTTGGAGAGAAATCTGAGGCGATGGGCCCTTTATATATCCCGACTTCTAAGCCGTCATCCACCTTATAAACACTTTAATGGTGGCCCTTCCAAAACTGCCTTACATAACAATCTACGAAAACATAGTACACTGTCGTTGTAACGGTATTCTTTCTAACGGCACCATTCAACAATAAAAACGTGACGTCAGAAAAGTCTTGTCGATTATACCTTTTCCCGAGCAAATTGAACATCACAGTAGACTCGTAATAACGGCCTGTTAGAACGGATGGATTAAAAATACTGCATGCAATTATTTACCTTTCAATATAAAGCTAAGTAACTTACGATTGTGGACGCCTTTTCAAGATCAGAGTAAAGTAAAGCCTATGGTCGAAAAATGAATAAAATTTACGATCCTTATTCATAGGGCACGAACATATCACTCGGGAAAAAAAATCAAATTCTGTTACGATCATTTTATTAGCAGATGTAATAACAGCCGATGGATGCCTAATTAACTTACTATTTCTGGGGCATTTTCAGGATCTGAACTGTGAGTCTCTTGTTTAACTTCTCCTAGATACACTGGGTAGGTCATGCCACTCTTGATGGCGTAGTCAGGGATGGCAAGCCATGTGCTGTTCAGGTTTTGGAGTTTCGGTTCGTCCTCTATATTATCAGTTGACGCAGTAGCCAGCACATGGACCAATTCAACTCTGAAAAAGAAACCAAAAAAGTAAATGTTTTTGCGTCCAACAAAAATTGCCAATATCATCACCACTAGGTTCCTGCCACGTAATCTTAAACAAGCTCATTAGATGTACTACAGAACTTGGAAAGGTGCATATTTAGATTTGTCCAAACTTAGATACTTTATATCTTGGATTTAGATTGGTCGCACTGTAGAAGTAACAGAAATGTCCTGTCCGTTCTAAGGAAAATTACTTTAATTTTTGAATCATCTCCCATGACATTATTTTACATGTATGACAAGTCTTGCCCCGTCTGAAGAGCAGAACATATAAAGATTATAGACCATTCTTCATAGTTCCTATGAATAATTTTCATTATTTTTTAATTACTTATTCATTTATTATATTTACATTTCTCGAACCATTCATTCAAACAACTCTAAACTTGACGATGCAGTGCATTGTGCAGACTAATATATCTGGCAAATGTTAACTGGTTGGTAATTAGAACCCCAGAATTTTGGAAACTTTTTATTTCATTTGATTGTTTTTTGTTTGAAAATTATTTTTTCTCACCCAAAAGATTGAGATTTAGCTTTTAGTAGGGACTGACGAAATTTCGAAAATCAAGTCTAAAATACTGGGTCTTTTTCATCAGTCCCCATGCTGAAATCGAAAACTCTAGCCCTGGAGAAAGATAACCAGACCAAAATCTTTATAAACATCGATCTCAGCAACAATGTAACCTCTTCCTTTAATTGAGGTCGCCAATATTTAATCCAGAAAGTATTCAAACCTTTCAGAAAACAAAAAGAATCTCATCGAAAAACTCAAATCTCAATCCACCATCCTGAACAAAAACACAAAAAACAAAAGCAGCACTTGCCAAATACTTTCTTGAAAAAAGGTAAGGGCTTCAAAACTATTGAAAAATCTCTCCGTGTAGGAAGAAAACAAATAACCAATGTACTCGATGCAAATGTAGACCCAACAACGGATTGGGAGCGAATTGTCGAATGTTCCAAGGAATTCTATAAAAAAAAAACCCTATTCTATCAAACAAGGAAAATGAACAGGACACGCAAGTCGAGAGTAATCAGTTCGAGGATTGCTCATCGGGTTCAGGGGCCTTTCCTTCTTTGTTTGACATGATTTTTTTAGTAGGTCGATGATGATACTAGCAGGAAATAAAGCATCACTTGGAAACTAGCCATTCTATTCAACTTATGCCTCGATGTGAAACCCCAGAAGATTGGAACACTGCAATCATAACGCTATTATATAAAAGAAATCTGAAAAAAAAAACTCAACTACAGGCCAATAAGCCTACACAACTGCATCTACGAACTCTTAACTAAAGTGATCACAGAAACTCTAGATGAAAACTAACCACGAACAAGCTGGCTTCAGAAAGAGCCACTCAACCATTTCCATTTAGTAAACCAACTAAAATAGAAAGCAGCGACGGATAGAATACCACTCTCTGTACCATTTGTTAGGGATGTCCACTGAGGCGAAGGCCTTAAAATCATTGAAGCTATCATACAAGGCGTAGGCCCTGTATGTCAGTAGCCTAATGATGAAACTGCTGTCTGTATATATGTTGCGATACTGAGTAATTTAAACAAGGAGAGTTGGTACCAGCTCACCCAAACCCTTCAAAACCTTTCTTGAATCTCCATGAGATCCCCCCCTCCCAAAAGAATCCAAGCCAAGGATCACAAGCTTCGGTAGAACGAGCTCAACTTCCAAGACCAGAAGGGCCTACAATCAATGCATCCTCTCAATAGTTTGGTTAGATTTCATGTTTCAGCACCATACATGACAGAATCGTGCTCAGTCTCATGTCGGACTTTTATGATCTTTTCATATATCATTGAAAACTCAAATGGCAAGGATGTTAGACAACCGCTGGACATCACGGCTCACGAGGTGAAACCCCAGAGATCATATGCGAAATTGTGACCGACAAAAAGTAAGATGGCGTGGCAAGCTATACAAATTCAGGAAGTACTGGCTCTGCAACGCCCATGATAGGTCTGGCGAATCTCATAAGGTATACGTCTAACAACGGACGCTAAAGGGCTGTGAGGGACTAACGGAAAAAAAACCTAAAATGATATGACTTAGATTACTATTTTTCTTATTTCAAACTTTTTACAATATTAGCCTCTTCACCGGGCAAAGCTACAAGAAAACCTGACAACTTTGGACTCATTTGGGGACCTGACCGTTCGGGAAGTTGAAATGTTTTTATTCTCCAATATCAAATTGCTGTTTAAATGCAACCTCAAACTACAAACTGAGATTTTTTTTTCCGGCAAGAAAAGAAAATGGAATTAATCTTCTCGCCTACTTATTATGGACGTTAGCTTTTAGTGGGTACTAGCTCCCCCCTCCCAAATATTTGCGCGACACGATCTTCCAAAACCCCAGTTACCTTCCATTTGATCATGTGTCAATCTAGATATTTCTCAAACGTAATTCTATTATTGGAATCTGCAACAAGTTTGGTAATAATTTTCTTCTCAGAAAGCAACACGTAGTAAATTCTTTCTCATTTTATCGAAGTCAGGTGAAGATTTTTTCCTAGATTTTGTTACGACGGGAAAACATTTTCTACAGTCCCTAATTCGCCCTGAGACCTAGTGTTCATATTCTCTTTAGTCCATGGAACTATCGTTGCAAGAGCATGTTTTGGTTATAGCCAACTCATTCCTCATTAAACCGACCTTGTCATGCCATTTCCCGAACGTGATTTGAATTCACGACCAAGTCGTACATTTCTACGAAAATATTTGTTAGAATGAATTAGGCTCTTGCGTATTTCCTATGATTTCAATTTAACCCCCCCCCCCAAGGATGAATGTATTTATCACACATACAAAAGTTGTCAATCATCGTCAGTAGGGATAGGAGGACTGGAATTATAATGTTGACAACACTGAATGTTGCAGACTCTGATTCCTCCAAAACATGCAGTGTCGCATTTCGATTTGGAAAGTTAAATAATTTGAATTGACGCGTGGCCGCCCTGAAACGGAAGTTACCAATTATGCGCCTTAACGCTCATATGATTCTAAATTTTCTTTTCTTACCGATTTCCAATTCGGTGGATTAGTTCTGTCAACATGACCTAGGAAAAATGAGATCTACTGAGAGAAAGTGTTCAACTCGCATATCTTTGTGTCCGAAGTTGTAAAAACCTAACAAATAGTATGAGCACAAACCAAAAGCAATTCCTTCTCGAAAGATAAGTTTAGTTGGTAAACAGAAAAGAAAACGGAAGAATTAAAAGTTGCACAGTTCTCGAGCAAGGTCTTGTTTTTGTTCCTTGGTGAGTGTTGTCTTCTGATCGTCTATTACTTGTTCCTTTCAAACTTGGCCTGTCGTTCAATTGAAAATGTGTACATTTCAAGTTATTGCCGCCGTAGCCACAAAGGCAAATTTGCACATAGTTAATCACACATGAAAAAAAAAAAAATTGGCAGGGAATAACTATTTTCAATAGTTTTCATACATAAGCAATCAGAAAATATCTCGCTACCCAGGAAAGGAAATCGCGCTGCACGATGTGGAGCTCCAACTCAGACTGGTAGATTCTCGAAGTTGTAACCATTTTTTCTCTACAAGCTTTATTTCCGGTGTATGTAGTGACATTATTTATTCATTAGAATTTGAAATTCAACATGTAAACATCAGAATGAGCTTTAAAAAGAATATCGGTGACATTTAGGAGAAATTTTCTAGTGCAATTTTAACTTCGAGAGAAGTTTCAGGGACTTGTGTTTAATGTTATAGAATTTGAAATCGGAGACTTTAAAAAAATAATATCGGTTAAGGCAACCAAACATGAGCTGCAGAAAATATCCTTTAATACTAGCCAAAGTAACCGCAACACCGACTGAATATGTCGCAGATAAAAATAATAGTCTAGCTTGCTACGAACACGAAAATGTCTACACAAAAACCTGGTATTAAACCGAAGATCCTGAACTATGTCATTTGCGTGTTTTTAGACATAGAATTATGCTGAAATCTAGAAATAAGGGAATGTTTAGATCAGGGGTTCCCAACCTAACAAACTCCAATGTATTCCTTGGATATGAGAGAGTAACCCTGTTTAATACTGCTATAGAACCCTAAGAGACTTTGTTCGTGGTTTTTGGTTTCGGATGCAAAACTCCCACAGATTGTTGAACCTGCTATTTAAGTGATGCTGTTATTTCCATCATCAGTTTCTTTGTTGTTGGGGATTCAATCACAACACTGATCAAATCTCAGAACACCTGCACAATTATGTAGTTGCTCAAGTTTCCCCATCGTATTAATGAACTTATTGTCATTTCAAAGAATCAAAAAAGACTGTCAACATCCAGACTCAACGAGAGACACATGGTGGTTGTGGGAGGAGAGTTACGATGAGGAGGGAGAAATAGACAAATAGGACCCACACAGAGAGATTTCATAAGTACCTTTTAGAGAATCAAGAGAGATACATGCAGAGATGTGGTGGTATGAGTTTACCCTCATTCTAATACTCTCTTACTGCAGTTGCAGCATATCTCCACACCCCCTCCTCCATCCGACAATCCTCCTACCATGTCTCTAGACGTGTCTCCCATTGATTCTCTCTATCTTCCCACCACGGCACCATCTTCGTGACTCTCATCCTACCAACACTACTGTACAATAAGATACGGCTCGAGCGAATGAGACAGTGCAATATGGAGGCTGGGTCAAGCTTTATACAAACACCCCCTCCAATGAAAAGATTATAAAACTTACCATGAAATTCAGAAGTCACTTTTTAATAGATCCTCAAATGAACTTCGAATTCCAGCGTTATCTTATAAAGTGGCACTGCACAATAACATGGGGCTATCAGCAGTTGGGTTTGTGATTGACATGATTGGATTTTGCACATAGGCCACAACCGGTCAACACTAAACTGCTTACAATAGTTTTTGAATCTTATGGTCATACATGACACAGCTAATTGCGAATAACTTAGCACCAAGTGAACGATTCTTATTCTTTTTTTCTTTGGCACATACGCCCCAGTAGACTTCTAAAAGAAATCTATGGAACATGAAGGTTCCAGGGGTCTCGAAAGAGTTAGATCCCTGCCCTGCTATCAATGCTTAAGCTTCCATAATCCACTGCAACACATGTATCCCATCATTATTTTGATTTGCGAAATATTGAGGAAAATTTATTTATTAAAAATTTTATCTTATTTTTTACCAGTGAAATAAAAATCAACATGCTTTTGGCTTTTTCCTTTCCTTTTAAAACCCCTTTAAAATTCCAAACATTAAACACCCTATAAAGTTAATGGTCCATACCTATTTGATAACGTAGAAAAGATTCGGTAAAACATGTCCGGCTAGTCATTCGATAGAAATAGTAGCATGACACAGGCCCCTTGTTGGGGTGATGATTTTAAAAAAAAAAAAAAAAAATTGAAGGGGGGGGGGTAAATAAGTTACTTCTCTTGTGTTTTGTTGGGCAGTGATCACCCAAGTCTGCTGGACAAACCAAGGGATCAATTTAGCATAAACTTACTGAAAATTGACCCTTCAACAAAAGACCAATTTAGGGGGAATTTTCAGCCCGCTATCGCGCGCAATATTCTGGCTGCATAACTTGAAGACTGTTGACAGTTTAATAGAGAAACGAAGAGTAGGCTGTTCACGTTCAAAAACTTACTGATCATTAGGTATTTCTGTCATTTCAACATCAATTTTCAGATCTTCTTTTATTTGTAGCTGACGTGCCAAAAGTTTCATCAAATCGGCTTCAACCTGTTCTTTATTCACCATCGCTAAATTTCCAATCAAGAACACTTCCATTGAATTTGATGCTGCAAAAAAAATGTGGCAGTCAATGATAAAATTAGCAACAAGATAAGAAAAACAATAATCGCCTATTCGCCAAACTTTGCTCACAAGCGACAGTAGGTACAAATTATGGGATGTGGAAGTGCTATACCTTCCTTATATTTTCAAAGCATGCATGTCCTGTGTACGTCATGAACCGCAGCTTTCACCTTAGCTCACTTGTTGACTGGTTTTCGAGTTAATACACTAGGTCAACATTAACGACAAACAAAAAAAACTACCTAGGGTGATGTCACCTTAATCCACTTCAAAGTACTATCCCATTGCCCCTTCAGTTTTTTAAAACAGGCTGCAAGGTACGCTTTCGGGATCGTTTATCAGGTGCCTCGCCGTTTTCTCTTTAATCTTGTCTGCACTTCAGTTTAGTTCAGGGAAAAGTTGCAGGAACTCAAATATGGATTGCAAGGTTGGGAATTCTTTCGACCAACCCCCAACCCCACAAAAAGCAAACTAGCAAAGGTTTCCTGAGTGAGGCGCCATTCATTCTTCATGCCTAGTGTTTATCAACTCATGCTCAGTAAGGTCTTAGATTATTTGTCGAGTAATATCAAGGTGGCGCAAACTGTTCACGAAATAATGGCTGGATACTTTCTGGGCAGACCTCTTTGCGTATGTGCTTTTCGTAATATATTTGATAAAAATTATATGTGCATCATATAGGCTATCAAAGTTTGTATACGTTCCCTCATAGAGGAAAATGTTTTCTCAGAGGGAATTCTCAGATTATGCTAAAATCTGAGAATCCATGTGAATAAAACTTGATTTTCAGGTCCCGTCTTAGTCTAACATCAAATGACCTTCGAATCCATGCATTGGCTCTTAGAAATTTAGCGGCATGCGAAGAAGCACTTTACTTTTTTTCAGATAAAAATATCATACCTGGAGTTCTTGGCGTTGTCTTCCGAAGATAAATCGACATGGGTATCTGAAGAAGAAAAAAAAATAGCCATACATACATACATAGACATAGGGTCGTTTGGAATTCTGACACTTTCTCTTCCTCATTCGCCGAGCAAGGAGAGACTGCAGGTCTTAAAAATCTTTTCAATTACACCAACTCACGAAAATTGCCATGAAAAACGTTGGATGCACATTTTTAGGGAATTTCTACTTCTAGGGTTTAGGCGTGCATTGTGAACTATCAAATAAGAATTACATTCCATATACACTATTTGACCCTGTGAAACTTTCGTGTGATTAACCTTCAAGAAATACAAGGATCCTCCAATTTGTAAACATATAACAAAAGATTTAGTGTTGGATATAGATTTCGATAGTCAGGCACAAACAATTGATATTCAACAATAAATAATTTCTTGTACATCTGTCTCTTTGGCGCAGATGATTAGTGTTCCTTTAATAATCGAATCCAGCAGGGAATTAATCTTTTAAAAAAATGACCAATTGTAGTTATAGTTGAGGAGGCCGTGCACATATCAACACTAAAGAAAAGGGACCAGTAAGAAAAATGCATTCCTCTACGATGTGTATATAATTGTAATGACTAAAGGGTTCGGTTCGTTACTTCCCAAATCTTTTTATTTATCCGACGGGGTTATATTGACTGTACTCCCCTCTTTAGCGTCAGTAGTATTGTTATGCTGTCTCACACTAGGATCGAACCTGGACACATGGATCGAACCTAGAACCATCAGATTACTTAACAGTAATTTGTCTGATGCTGTAACCTCTGCGCTTAGTGTGAGACAGTATAACAATACTACTAACGCTAAAGAGGGGGGTACGGTCAATATTCCCCCGTCGGATAAATAAAGGGTTCGGTTCGTTACTTCCCAAATCTACCAGATGATACCTGACGAAGGCCGTTGAGTGCAACGGCCGAAACGTTGTATGAAAAACAACAAAGATGGTCCGGATATCAATAGAAATTGATATTTTTTTTCTGTATTTTGAATCGTGAACGTTAGTTTTTGGTGATGGGATCAATGGAAAAAAATCTGCACATCTTTGGCAAACGATTCGGAATCTGCTGGCAGAAAAAAAGATATTTCTTCAAGTGTCGTCGTCGTACGCTTTCCAGTTACATAGTAATTGCGCACGCAACCCACTCTCTCCAGCCTCCACGAAAAGTTTCAGCTTTGATAACTGGCTTGGTCATGTACGGGTGCACTTGACAAAACGTTTGTCTTCCTACTGAACAACAGTGGGTCGTGACTATCTCCAAACTAAACTGGTCCCCCCACCACCCAAGGCTATAGTCGAGTCTGAGAAGGACATGAATCCACCACCCCAGCAGAGCAAAGGCATTAGGCATTTGACCATGGCTGCGTATGATTACCTCTGTCTGAGCTTGAACTCAGCTCACCAATTACATTGTCCACGCCTTTTTACAGTTATGCCATTCAAACCGCCACGCCATTTCATCCCCGAACTTACATAACCAAATGTGGGTAATTAATTTGAGTTGCAGAATCACCAGACTCTCAACTACACGGCTCTGTATCGAGTTGAAGGTTACCCGCTGAACACAGAGGTTGGCATTTTTTTTTTCTGGCAGAGGCTAGGGATATGAATATGCGTGGGTGTATTCATCGAAACAATATTCCTTCCCACTCACCCACCCACGTAGGTAATACACCCGAAGCAAAGCAGGAACTAACGACCTTGATTTAAAAAAATAAATGCCGAGTTGACCAATTATCGCCGGATGAGGGCGGTCTCAGATCATCGTCCAATTCATTTTCGAAACTGATCTATTAATGTAATTCGTTACTCAATCTGAACGTTACGCTTTCACTCATCATCCTGGTCGTGCAACAAAAGGAAGCAACTTTACTTGATGTCTACAACACATGAGGCAATGATTTTGTCTCCGTTACTCGATCATTGTTTGTAATGATTGTGGATTTTTACAGGTCTGGGATGCTGACCCAATGCTCCAGATGGACTGCCTAAGAATCGCAGGAATCGGTGATAATCCGGCACTAGGAAACTAGAGATCAACTATGCAGCAAAAAGAGAGAAAAAATAGGGACCTTGCGCTAAATATTTGCAAATTTATCGATTCCGGTTCAGTGATCCTTCCTTTGACAGTAGTATAGAACTGTAGTAGTAGAACAACTTTTACAAACAACTGAGTGTTTTGAGGTTAGCAATTTTAGCCAATTAACACATCTTTGATTTTGGCTAATTTAACACGGATACTGAACATCCATTAATTGTGATACCTTCGTATTTATCTACTGTACCACCCAGCGCGCAAACAGCCATTTCAGGAAATGTTTTTTTTTTTTTTTTTTTTTTGTTATATATACACACACACATTCCTGCCTTCCTCGGGCATATTTTGCAATCCGTCGTTTGATCACTGAGGAAGTAGAGATAGAAATCAGAAAAAAATCATTACGATCGGTGGATTTCCCAGCCTTCAAACGATCTTGTAACAGATGAATATATAGCCATGCATGTCAAACTGATTGACAAAAATCAGCCATACATTGGTTTGCTTTAGGTTATAAAAATTAGGTTATAAAAACGATCTAAAATCATTTTTACTCATGAAAACTTGTTAATAAGCATCGAAAAAAATATACTTAGAAGCAATCGGTAAGAATTATTTTCAAGGGTCTGTTAATATCCGTGGAACGACTAAAATGGTGTATTTAGTCACATTTAAAAATTAATACACGACTTGAATCCAGGATCTTTTAAATTAAGGTGTGATGGAATAGATATTCGCCATATACTCATGGATCATATTCGATTTAAATAAATGAGATTTGATAAAAGGTTGATCATACTTAGATTTACATCACATCATTATTATCGATGTGAGTGCGAATTCAGGACAGTTTTTACAAATTCAAAAACAATACTGTAACTAAAAGCATGCCTTTATTAGTACACACAGGAATCAAAATATATATCCATACAGATGGGGCATTTAGCATATTATTGTGGGATGAAAGAAGACTACAAACATTTATTTTTCTTACCTCGCACGAATCTCCAGTCCATTCGGTTGTACAGGCACAGATAAAACCTCCACCTTCGACATTGCTCAAATCGTTCATAAAGCAAGAAGCATTATTTGCACAGTGGTTGACGTTACAGGCCTCCATTTCCTGATCACAGTAGACTCCTGTCATTCCGACTGGACACAGGCATGTAAATGATGCAAGCCCGTCTATGCAAGTGGCGTTCTCGTGGCACTGGTTATTCTCACACTCATCCACGTTCGTCTCGCACGTCGGACCTTTCCAGCCGTCCATACACTGGCATTTGTACTCATTTATGAAATCCAGGCAGATGGCGCCATTTTTACAGTGTCCCAGGGAACATTCGTTTATGTTCTCCTCGCAGTTTCTACCCTCATAGCCCGGGAGACACTCGCATTCGTAACTACCCACAGTGTCCACGCAAGACGAGTTGTGCTTGCAAGGTATGTCGTCCAGTTGGCATTCGTCAACCTGAATCTCGCACATGACCCCTGTCCAGCCGGGATCACACACACACTCAAAACCTGATACCAAATCCAGACATTTGCCGCTGCCGTTGCAAGGGTTGCTGACACAATCGTTAATGTTGACCTGTTAATAAATGAATAGATGAAGTGAATTATAAACTAGCTGTTTACGTTTTACCCGCTGCGGGTTACATCAACAAATACGTTAAAACTTTTCAATTGGTCCATCGTAACTAACGATTATTTGAAATTGAATAATCGAACTAATCACGGCGATTTGAAAGTACAGCTCTGGTAGTTGCATCCATGTTTTTACACACCCTTAACGTTTAAAAAAAAAAAAATAATAATAATGTGCAGTACATCATCAGTGGGGCTACCGAGACTCGTTCGATAAATATATTTATTGGCGTATTTTGATAAGTTTTCTCTATGACTGGCCTTCCACTACCTTCATACAATCTATACTGAGGAACTGGAACACCACCAACGGCTTGATTCTTCCTATACGAAAGTACATCATTTTTTCTTATTGTTCTAATTAATCGGACGAGACTAAATCGGGAAGACGCACAGAGAGAATAATGGTCTTGCAAGATATTGCTAGAGTTATTAGATTCTTCACGCTAAACAACGCAGAAAGCTATGGACATTTACTGCATCTAGGTCTGTCTGCAGCTGACCATGTCTTGCTGCTTGGCCCAGACAGGCATTTCTGACTCGTTCAACTCTTGGGCTTGACTTTGAGTGGTACATCAGACATGACTTCTGCCCTCTCCGAACTGAAGTCATGGTCCTCTTTGACAACGAATAAAACGAACACGAGCTAGTTCGATTCATAATGTCCGCCTCAATATATTGTTGGTCTGTGTCAGAAAGAAAAAAAAACTTGACTTCGTAAAAATATTACTGGGCGGTGGATGTAGATCGAATAATTTTCAATGTGCTTCTTTCTTGGGCTGTTGCCGCTGGGGAATAAACATGTTTTTAATCGTATAAACAGTATAACATCCTAAGTAGAGCAAGGCAAAAGTGAGTAACAGGAGGAAGAAACAGCGGGAGCGAGTAAAATGAAACGGTGGCCTCGTTTACATTTTAGTCCTTCTAAAAACCCGTTTAATAGAGGTAATGATATTTATTTACTTATTTAAAAAAAATCTTTCCGCAGTTTTATTTCAAGACATTGAAATCCTCAATTCGCCTTACTAGAGTAACGAGGAAGAGAAGTAGGTTTGTGGTAAGAGACGAGTAATTTGGCCTAAAATGAAGGATGGGAGTGAAACAAAAAGTTTCTCAGAAAAAGAAACTTAAAGTGCAGAGAGATCAAAAGGTAAAGTCATTCTCGATTTGCATAGTTTTAACTTCTTGAGACACACATCTTTTATTACCCAGGCTGATCAATAGACGGAGTAGTTCAAAGTATAAGAGAAAATGTGGGGAAAAGAATATACATTTTTGAGACCCTACAAATATGAAGATGAAAAAAAGCGACGTTAATAATGACCCGCTGTGCAGATACCAACATTCCAAATGGGGAGATGAATTTTAACCCATGAGTCTTCAAAGAGTAAAAAATGACACCTTGACGTTCTACATTTTTTTTTATTTCAATGAGAGAAATATTAAATCCTTAATGACAATGGTTTTGACGAGGAAGAAATTTTTACGTGACTCGTATAATAGACGGAAACACAAGTTCAATCCTCATTGTGGACTTAGTGCCAAAGGCAGTCTCTTAAAAAAAAAACAAGCTATTTGTGTACTACTTTCATTGTACGACAAAAAAGGAAGAAAAACTATTAAAATCAAGTCACTAAAACAGCGTGGGCGCCTTGTTGTTGAGCAATGGTTAGCAAACTGGTCTCATACACTATTACTACTGATTTGTGGCCTAGTAGCTTTACTGAGTTAAACTTATATGATCAGTTTAGACAAAAGGGGTGTCATTCTATCTACTATTTTATTTCAATATCGGTATGGGTAAGCTTTTTTTTTTTTTTTGCATTGTATGGAGGAAATTTTTATCTAGGCCACAATTTACAAAGTATTGAAAAAAAAATGGAAAACTTTAGGAATAGATAAAGGAGTAATTTCATCAAAGCGAAATTATGTAACTAAAGTTTTCTCATGTTTTGTAATAGCTATTACTCCTTAACCAGTACCCGATCAGCTAATTGATCTACAGCTTAGGGACCTTCTTAAAAAAAACAAAACCCTCAAAAGGCATACATGTTCGAAAGTTTTCAGCGATTTTCTGGCGACTTTTCAACAAAATCCCCCCCCCCCCGATTTATATAACTTAGGGTGTCACCAAGTCTAATTCCGAGTTGGTCCTCAACGTACTAGTTTGACTTGTACTACAGCTCTATCATGGTCGGCAAGAGCACGGTCTTTCTTCTCCCCCGTTGAATTTCACACATTACATTCTCCTAAGGAAACTGAAAAGCTACGAGGCAAGATTAAAGAAAATCACATTTGATATCATGGCTCCAGGAATAAATCTTGCAATAAAAATAGATACGTGACAACGCCAGTGAATTCTTGATTTGTTACTCAATGATCTTCTGTTGTAGTGGTAGTATTAGTGACCTAGTTTAAGCCGGTTCGATGCATAGTTTAATTTCTTTTTAAATCTATGCCGCTTCGACATATTTTGTGGCTTTCATTTGTTTCGTAATTGAATAGTGTGTTTTTATGTCTTTTTTAAAAAAAGGTGTAAATTTCAATACATGCAAAAATAATGTTCAATTACCAAACTTTTCATGATTGCGATGGTAGTTTCGCCCCTGGAATTGAGAGATATGTCTGTGGCAGTTTGGTACATCTAGAGCTCTGTTAAAGTTTGTGTTATACCTAAAATAGTTGACACCGTCCCTGCAAAAACGGCGAATTTACATTGCTTACAAACAAAAACATGAAATATGCACACATAACACAACACGCTGTTTAGGTTGATAACAGCCCTCAGGTATTCGTAATCTCTTCAAAACTCCTAATAAAATGAGCGCCAGCTTTCGCATATATAAAAGCAACATCCAACATTGTCACATGGTTCCGTGTGTGTCCTGCCTCCCTTTTTTTAATCACATCTGCTGTGACCCTCTTTGATATCTTCAGCAGCTGGTGTAAAGTGACAAAAACCAGAATACTTTTGCGAAATGTAGTTCCTACCCCAGATGCAAGCCCCCATAAATTTACACATTCTAAACGTGCAAGGAAAATAGTCTTTTGTATGAAATATAATACCAATTACGCCTCGAAAATCCAACATATTTTTTAACGTTTTCGAAAAGTGAGTACACGAAACATTGAATATGACCGATATTTCGGTGCAAGGTCAAATGGAAGGATGGAGCAACACAAACAACCACCACCCACGAATCTTGCCCGTGGGAAATACGTAACCATACCACCCAACTCTTACTAAGCTTAGGCAAAAGTCCTGCACTTTGGAAATCGGCATTCTAAATTTTGACCAAGCTCGAACACTATCGAGAAACACCTACCTACTTCAACCGCTAGTCGGGCCATATTGATACCTATATATTAGGCGTTTTATAATGCTCTTTCTTCCATGAATTAAAATATCGTTCATATACTATTCATGGGCGACTTCACTTTACTTAACCGCGCTAATCACGGTATACCTGTAAGATTGTTTTCGTTTATAGTTAGTTACATTAGGTATTCCTGTATCTATTTCAGTGGGAGACGTAACTGCTTTGTGGCAATTGGTGAGTTTAAATTTTTTTTAATTCTTTAAGTTTAGAGGATTTTTAGTTTCCTGAAATAGTTTCTTTTTGGTCATGAAGACATGATTTATTTGGTTCCTCGCCCTATCCTTGAATACTACCAGAGACAGAATGGCGTGCGATGATTGTATGCTTCTGTGATGCAGTCATGAAACTTGAGCCTTTTTTTTAATGGGGAAGGCAAGGGGTGAACGAGACCAATACTGGGTGGAAGAAAAGGATAAATATGAATATACCAAGAAGGAAACCATTTTAAGCAGAAAATTCTTATCTTCAATTGCCCCTGAGAAGCGTAACAAAAACGTTACACACATAATAGCCCTGTTCTGTCAGTAATGCTCAAATCATTTCCTGACAATCAGCTTTAATGCACAAGATATATTGAGTGACGGAACTTGCCAAAACAAATTTCTAAGTAAATCTAGACAACCCTGTGACCCTTTCGGTCACCGTTTGAGAGAAAGTAATGTAATCTGATGTGACAAGAATGAACATTAAATTTAAAGGCCCGGTTGCACCCGGATTTACGCGCATTTAGCTTATTTTGAGGATATAAACAGAATGAGAATTTTAGTATTTTATTCACCGATATGAGACAATTATTGCCAACCGCTAAAAATATTCAGTTTGAAGATCTCAAAATTGTTTTCTAATCATGACTTTGACAAACTCCAGTACAATCATCGGGGTGAACTAAATGAATGATCGGCATAACGTGAAGATATGTTATCCTTTGACAGATTTGCTTAAAAGACACCGAAAATTCTTGCAGTTGAGAAGAAAAAGCGATAAAAGTTGAAGTCCGCTCAGCCTCAAATTCACAGGTCAAATGAGTCATTTTATACTCAACTTCCAATAAAATGAAATCACTTTGTTATGTAAAATCCACATTTTTGCGCTAAATTGACGTCTTATATACACACACACACACAATGTTATGAGTGTGGAGAGAGGGAGCTCGTGCGTATCAGTATGATGAGCTTTCGTTAATATCTTATATAAATATATTTGACAAATTATGATACAAAAGTGACAGTAATCACCCAATAGAAATTGGAGAGGATTTCAACAAGTCTAGCTGCTGCAGGATCAAAAGTTACATTTCCCGTGTGAGTAAATCAGATAATATTCTAAGTGGCTGAGATAATAACGTAGATAATCTCACTGATACGAGAGTACGAACAAGGATTTCAACTAATGATTGATTTTTCTAGACAGTTCGACCAGTCAGTCATCGATTCAAATAGCTTAGTACTAGGTATTCTTTGGCCCTCTTGATGGATGTTGCATCTGGAAGAAAATGTATTGAGTTTCTTCTATATGATCACTCGTTACAACATAATCGGAGAAGTTAGTTTCGGCTTGAAACGGTGTGTTTCTTCGACATGGACAAATTGTGTTCACATAGAAAGTTCGTTATTTTGAGGCAAGGAACATACTCAATATCTCAACAGAAGAGGGAAAGTAAAACCTCAACCCTGTTAAAGCAAAAATAAATTGATGACCGACAGTTTCATGAGTTCGTAAGTGAAATCAAAGAAGCAGCACGTCTGATTAATTCACTCTGAGAAAAATCAAAGCTGTATGTCAATTGTTTCCAACAGCGATCCTAGACCTTTTTATCTCGCCTATTCTCTTATGGGTTTTTATGCTCCTCGAGAAGAACTTTGAGAGGCCTTCCCGTATAGATCTTCCCACATTCACAGGGAATAATGTAAATACCTTTATCCTTATTGAGTATCAGAAGCAGCATAAAAGGCAAGGAAAAGATAGCAACACTTATAACATTGGATTCGGATGATAATATCGGAGAAACATTGTTTTCTGCTATCGCATTCGGATAGTATACCTTGAGAAGGCTGTATGATGGATTGGTCGAAAGTTCGTGTTAAAAACACAGACAAGGAGTTCAATACTCTGAATAAAACGAAAGATCCCCGGAAGTTCAAATGTAATCATGTGTTAATGAAATATTACATTTATTTGTTGAATAAATGGTTACATCTTAATAACCGATGTATCTTAAAAGGATTTCAAATTTTATTGTTTCCTCAGCTCAATCTAGAAGCAAGTAGGGTAGCATCCTGTGAGGATACTACTTCAGAAGTAATAACCTGTGAAACTTGTCTTGAAAGATTTAAGCCAAAGAACTCAAGTGAGTAACCCCCAACACCCTAATCAAAGGGCAGTACAAATGCCCAAGGTCTTACCCCGCAATCATCTCCGGTCCAGCCGTCGGCACAGTTGCAAACGTAACCAAGATGAATATCGATGCAAGTGGCATTTTGCTGACAGGGGAAGTCCGAACAATCGTTGACACTTCGCTGACATGTTGGTCCCGTCCATCCATTAGGACATTGGCAATAGTAGCGAGCTAATCCATCGGTACAGGTTCCATTGTTAGCGCAAGGCATTGACAAACATTCATCAATTTCCAGTTCGCAGTTGCGACCTATAATTAAAAAAAAGAAAAATCAACCAATTCCAACCACATTTTTCAATCGATATTAGGTGATCCATTGGGTCACCCTTTGAGAAATAAGCAGTGCAGCCCGATATGACAAATGAACATGCAAATCTATTTATTTGCAAATGAGTAAAAGAATTTGGTTGCATTGAGGCATTTAAATTTAGACTGGTCTCTCTCGTTTATCATTTCCCTTTTCTCCAGGAGAAATCCGCCCATTTCATTGTAAGAGTGATTGCAGAAGCAGACCCCAAACAATGTTTAGAGGTACCCATCACTTCAGCTACTCAGGGATCACAAATAAACCGATAACCTCAGTAAGTTAAACAGATTTTTAGTGTTGTAGATTGAGACCAAATGGGGAATTATTCTGTGCCGATATTAATGTTTCTATTTTGGGAAAGATAGCCAACATGGTTCCCAACGCTGCCTGATTAAACCCAATCAACTAATTGAGGAAGGTCTGGAAGGCTTGAAAATCAGCATTCCGGATCGTGATTTTATCAGAATTTCCTTGGCTCGAACACGGACCACTGTTTCAAAATATCATGCAAAGGAATGAGAATTGGCCAACTTGGTGAGCTGAATGTTTAATTGCCCCATTAGTGCCAGTAAACTTTTTTGATCTGTAATACTGATTTTTAAAACAAACACTAACTACTTAGTTAGTACAAGTGGAGATGGAAGGGTTGGAATTGTTCTAGTCTAACTTGAGTCTCGACATGATAAATTAGCTACCCAAAGGGGGTCAACCTGGAAGTGATTGATTGCATTAGTCATATTTGGAACTGCTGGAAAGGAGATTTCATTCACTCAAATAATACTAGAAGCCTTGAATTTGAATTATACTGAGTTGAATGAAAATGTATTCCTTTGATAGTGCAGCCCTGGTTAGAAAAGTACTTTGGAAGCTAGAATTTTGGTAACCAGGTGAAATCTGGCAAAAAAATTAACCACGATGCCAAGAAACACTGAATCATACTGGATAGAATGCAAAATGAATGTAAATATGTTCACAAACAGATTATCACACTAAAAAGTCTCCCTTCAAACAGTACCAAACATATCGTTGAACCTGGAAGTGATCATTATCAAGACAATTTGCTTAAACAAAACTTGGAAAGATTTTATGATTAGTTCAGATCAATCTATCCATTTCTTTGCCTTCAGTTTAACGTAATGTGTACCAGACTATACAAAGGTTTCCAATATGTCGAAATTTCTTACTATAGGATGATTATAAAAGGCCAAGAATTCTCACATAACTTACTCAAATTTTCGTATCGGCTCTTTTTCCCCAACTTCTTTCCATTTCCACCAGACAACATGAAACCATGAGATTATCCTTCTTCTGGTGGAATACAACTAAAGTGAGTTTAAATTGAAATGGGGGCACTGTCATAAAGTAAAGTGCTAATAATGCAAAACAACTTGATGATGATGATCACCTCCCAGGTTCAACGGTAATTTGCTTAGAAGCTTTCAGCAAAAGGCCTTGAGTGCGAATAGTTACTTTCTAGAAACTTAGATTTTACGAGTCATTTAATAATCCAGACATAAGTATAGAAATTTCACATGAGCCCTTTTGAAGGAAAATAGATGAAAATGAACTTTTACTTACCTGAATATCCCCTCTCGCACTGACATGTATAGTCGAGATGTTGGTCAATGCAGGTACCGTTGTTTTCGCACTGCACAGACAAGCAGTCATCGATACTAACATTGCAGTTTGGTCCCTTCCAGCCTTAAAGAAAAGAATCGAAAATTATATTTTTTTTTCTTCTCTTGGGCCTTTCGATTCACAACTTCGATAGTTTTCTCTTTACAGATGCACTCGAATGAGAAAGCAACAAAAGTGACAGAAATACATATGAAACTGCAAAATAGACAATCTTGGAGCTTTATCAAATGTGGGGGAAATAACAGGCGATGCTCTTAGTTCAAGATAGGAGCGGGCGAAGTAGAGAATTGGTCTGCAAAGCAACTATTCGTGAATTAACAAACAGGATCTTGTTCAAGACTAAGCATCTTGTGATAATTAACGATCTCGTCCTAAAAGTTCCTGTTGATTTCAATCACAACATCATGTAATGCGCATAACATATATTCTGTGATGTGAGTATATAAGACTTTTTACACGTAACCGATCACTAACAGATTGATCATTCATGAGATAAGAATTAGATTCGTATAGCTATATTTTCGACTTTTGAATAAGCAATCCCCCGCCCCAACGAAATTCTTATGATGTTCTTGTCAATTCAAGTTTTTTAACAAGACAAAGAATTCTAATATTTTTTTCAGTTTTGTTTACTCGCTGTACTTCGTAAACTAATTCTAAGCCATCTTAGTTCACGAACATTTTTCTCTGGATATTTATCACCACTAATCTTTTTTTTCTACTCTGAAAATGGGGTTGGGTGTAACCAGTTACTTTACTTTCATCCTCCATCAGTTTAGAAAGCACTGCAAATTAAAAATATTGTATTCCAGACCCTGAAAAACATCTGGCACATAGTCTCTTTTTGCAGATATTAACATGTTAAATTTTAAATAGAATAGTGCTGATTTCATAATCTACAATGAATAGTTTCTCTCTCTTCATCTTTTTTTCACGAGGGGCACCAGTTGTGGTATTTTGGTATTAATTTAAGATGTATATCATTCAATCTCCATGTACTTCACGGAACAACTAAAATTTGACATTTAATATACTTTGAATTGTTTTATAAAAACTGAAGTGGTGTATAATTATCGAGTTCGAATCTTGCTAAGCACTTGACAAATAATGATCCGATGCCAAACTGATGTAATTAATCAGTGTATTCATTAACGTGTTCATTATTTTATTTCATCTTGGATTATATAGTTATCAAACACTTACATTTAATAATAATACTTGACATTTTTCTTCAAACACGTCAACATGTGAAATCGGTCAATTTTCACCAAACTGCTTAATATAATAACACTCAAGCTTAAAGATAACCACAATGCATCTCAAATTGCTTGTAAGTTAATACATGCGCAGTTGTAGTTTAACATTAACCCAGTATGGCGTGATGAAACTACTTCCGGTTGGGTTGTACAGTGTGTCAGTGGTTGGAAAATTTTCTTAGAAATCAATGGAAGACCATTGGAGAAATACCGATGGTAAAAAAAAATTGAATCAAAATATTTTGAACTACTATTATGACGGTCTTTTATGCATAGAAAAAAATATGGATTTTTTTGTGACAGAATTTTCCGAGCATCCAGTTTGACTTCAGTTTAAAAAGTGTCCTAATGTAGAGACCAGAGAACGTTATTTTGCTACTGGTGCCTTTATTTGTTTTCGGACAACTCGATTAGTTTTCATGCTCAATTCTTGCAAATTTGCTTCACCAAAAAAGAAAAAAAATCAACAGCCCACAGTCATCAGATGGGTGATCACAGAGATTAATCAAGATGATTTTGGACTAGTATTTTTTTATTTAGAAATATCAAGTCTACAGCAATGAGTAGCTGCTATGAAAAACGATTTCCGATATTTACTCAGACTGCCAAGAGAATCACCTCTGGATGAGACGGGTAGGCAGACTTTGCGAGGTAAAAGTGAAGCAAAAATTTACTGAAACTGCTTTATCGATTGAGCTACGAGAACTCTAATCTGCATCCCTTTTACCTTAGGGAGGCTGTGTCTGTTCGGCAACTGCTCCATCAATTTGATTTAGTTTCGCCCACAGCTTGGTCTTTTCTTCCCGATCGGCACAGTTGCAACCAAAATTTACGATAACCATTATTCATGTCTGACCATTATTTATATGGACAAATGACAATATATTTCAATAAGACTTAGCACACAGTCTGATCCCAAATGATAACGTTTACATGATTTTCTTTTGTTTATGTTATCACTTGGGAGCGGCAGACGAGATATCTCTTTCAGGACAATCGATTGCTTTCATTTCCTTCAGATCAGCTAGTCTAACCATTATTTTCCAGAAAATCTAAAGTTTTTTGTGGATTTTTGTCCTCATAACTGTTTGGCCTAGGTGTATCTGGAAAAAAATACATCCATTCGTCCTTTAACGACGGCCGAATCGTTGTGTTGAAAAAAGACAAAACAAATCAAGATGATAAGAATCCGCAAAAAAACAGCACATGATGATATATCCTCTCATCTGCATAATTCAAACAGAAAAAGAAAGTCAATTTCGCTTACCGTCATGGCACACTTTGGCTCCTGTGTCAAGATCACACGAATACATGTCATCTTTTCCTGATACGCAAGGAACGTCACAGCCCGGTCCGTAATAATTCGGATCGCAGAAGACCTTCATTTCAGCATACATTCTTGAGGTGAAAAGAAAAGTTAATTTACTGAATGAAACTCACAAAATTACATTTTCTTCGGTTATTAACAGTCACTTGGTTTGTGCTTCAATATACAAGGGAAAACATAAGTTATTGATATTTCAGCAATTTTAATACACTATTATCTCTAAATAAATATTTTTTGGACCGTTTGAAATTGGGAGAATTGTTGAACGTAGAACAATAGCTTGTTAGCTTTCTTAACGATCGCAATCATTAAAATTTGTATGGTCGTTCTCCGAATTATATTTAAGGACGATTCCATTTAGTTGAAATTAGAGGAAAATAATTCAATTTTTTTGTTTGAACGCGAGAGAAATTATTGACAGGTGAAGACTTTAGAAACAATGAAACTGTAATATTTCTTAAGACCCATCGTGGATGAGTCCTGAGTGATCAGATTCTTAGCACACTGTGTACGTTGAGAAGAAATTCAGAGTAACAAAGTTGTAACAAATGTTGACGTATAACTTACGTTGTTCTGCCAGACATAGTTAGCTCAATAATTTCAGCGTCTTTTTCGGGCAGTTTAGTTGAAAGAGCAATCACTGTGGCCAGGTAATCAACATGATCGTGGTTGTTGTCGTCTACGTCCCACACATCAATCTTCAGTTTCACGTTGCTCTGTAAAAATAAAGCGACAAAGAAACCAAATATCATATCTTCCCCGTAGAATGCAGGATCACAAAGAAAAAACGACATTGACACTCTAAAATGTGATTGAAGATTCATGTGCACAATAGAGGAAACCTACTATTGTGATTACTTTGAAGTAATACATTGTCTATCCAATAGCCATAAATTGCATTCATTGTTATGCTATCAATCAAATGAATTTTTGTTATATAAAGATTTTTTTGATATAATTTTTAATCCATGTTGATAAATATTTACATTGTTTAATATTATTAAGTTTGGAATAAAGTGTTCAGGCCGACTGATTCTGATAACTATAAGGATTTGGTGACATTTGTGATTATAATATACAGCCTCTGAAATGAAGCAAGTATTAATAATGCAGCAATTTCAGTCGCCCTTTATCGCAACTTCCAGGCCGCCATTCTGCAATTCGTGTATTAGAAACGAATAATAAATATCCTGCAAGATTCGAACTAGCATTCTTTATCCTCGGGCAGCTGCCACGGAGACCAACCAGTTAAAACCATTACTATCTAACCATATAGCTTTCATCTTCTATTTTCCCTGAACGCCTGATACGTCACAATTTTTAATATTAACACTCTCAGTGCTTTCGACGGAAATCTTCGTAGATAGTACGTGGGTACCAAGTGCTAAATACGAAGATTTTCGGTTTTCGCAGTACTTTATCATATAGTTAAATGAGGGAAGTAGGAGGATATACAGTTTCGCGGAGTTCTCTATTGTGCTACCCGTTTCCTTGAAACTGCAGTGTAATAGTTAATGTTAATACAACCATTAGCACTTTCAATACGAAGACCTGTGGACCATCCAGTTACATCATTGATTACTCTCGTATATATATTTCTGCAAAGATATTAACTACAATATGACAAAATTATAATACTAGTAGAAGATTATAGACAGCAAAAGTAATCAATAATAATGATAAACAGGTATTTTAATTTGCCTGTTAGTATATGTTATTTTTTAGGCTTCAGACGTGAGAGAGGGGTAGTGAAGGTTGAGTCCCTTATGCTTGAATAGAATCAAAAGTACTCCCTTCCATTCTTAACTTTGTCCATTACATTGCAAGAGTGGTGGGGAAGAGACGGGATTTAAACTATCCTCGTATTTCATCCTCTGCCTTAGCTGAGTCAATTGTTTCTATCCACTTTGTGAGCGGTGATGCCTCAAAAGAGGAATCACCGCTCACAAAGAAGTAATAAAACATTATCATTCATTTCCTTCTCTGGTGTCTTCTCAGGCCAATAAGATTTGTAGATTTATTCGTTTTAATCACAAAGCATAACAGTCGTGAATACAATCAAGAATAATAATATTTAGGATTAGTAATGTTAATTAGACAAGCAATCAAGCTTACCCCCTACCAAAAAAACAAAAACAAAAGGTTCAATTTGGTTTATGGTTACGGTTGTGCGTTTATTCGAGCACTCCTTGCAATACTGTTTTGTCTACAGACTCTGGTATTGTTACCACACTGAAGAAGAAAAAAAGATTTCCAATTTTAATATTTTGGGACCGTATTCTGACGGGTTTATTAATCTGTTCCCGCGCTCTTGATCATACTGTTCAGCCAATTGGCATCAGTACTCCACTAGACCCCTTTTAAGTTTTTATTTTACAAAAAACAAAAACAAATAAAATAAAATAAATTTTAAAAAATCAGAATGAGACCACAAATGCTTTTGATTCTGGATAATCCAGATATTAATAACATTGATTATCACAACTTTCTCTCAAGTAAAAACCAAGAAACATAGGTCCGTACCATGTGTTATTCAAGCATGCATGTTCCTGAGATACAATTTGAATGTCTACAAACAAATACTCACCGGTACTTTGTTAAGTGAAAATTTCATTGGATTTTCAAGACCTGCAATCGACGGTCCAAACCGGATATTATCCTGGTTGGTAATTTCTCCTGATTCCTTTTTACCATATTTGCAAGAATTGATATCTTGGGTTCTACAAAGACAAAAAGGTTTATTGTGCTTTGAACAGTGTTAGCTTTTTAAAAATTCCAACAGATTTTATTTGCGATATTGAATGAGGTTATTTAGATTTTGATGAATTTTAATTTTTTTTTTTCGTCAAAAAAAATAACTAGGCTTTTACACATGGCTTGTGATATTAGCTCTCCACCCCATTGCACGACGATTGTTGCCACTTTGTTTAAAGTTGATAATCTGATGGAACTGCAAAATAAATATGTACTTCCTTATGTTCGTTGGGATTAACTAGCGTATACGTTTTTATTGGAAGGCTCCATTTTCGGATAACGGGGATTGCTGTATGTTTGTAGATAAAAAGCTCTTCGTAAGCCGAAATGGTGTAAGGTGAACATGCAATCAACGTTAATTTATATTGGAAAAAGAAGTTGAGCTTTCCCAGACTTCAAAATGGTATCTCAGACTAAGTCATCTGATGTCCCCTGTACCGATTAACAAACACCATGACAAGGGTGGCGAAAAGGGTGTAGGCTGCATCTATAAAGACTACTTATATTTGAATTCTAACAGATGATTAGTCTTTTTTGAAAAGTAACTTAGACTCCAAATTTGCTGATATCTCTTACCCACTAGTTTAAACAATGGACCCATCCACTGAAAAACTGTCAACTTATGTATACACACATCGGAAATAACCTAGTTCTGTCCAGAACATATAACCTTAAAGTGGGAAAAGAAAGACTTGTGACTACTTCGTACATATGGAATTTTTAACATAGTATAAATAAATAAAAGTAATAACTTACGAAAGTTTCACCCGTAGACCCTGGGTTTTGTCAGAGCTTGGAGAGCTGAACGTTGTTTTAAGGGGAAATGGTGAAAAAAAAATCAAATAAATGCACGGATGATAGTTTTCTGCAATCATTTTGAAGCTATTTAATAGCTGATGGTGGACATGAGGTGTGGCTGTGTTATCGAGCATTTCATATAGTCATGCTAATTTCAACGATAAAAAATTAAAAAATAAATCTTTCTTGCCCGCTATAGAACGCTGTGGACATCCATTCCTGTCATCATCCCTGGCATCTGCCTAACCTCCTCAAAATGTCGTGTGTCCTTGAGATACAAAGAGATTCAGTAGCCATCTTGTTGTATTTCACAAATTCTAGATTGATGCGTTGCTCGATTTTTTGAACTGTTTTCCTGACCCGTCGTAAAAATAGTCATACTTCAAGAGATGTCGAATTGAAGACTTGAGTAGATTGAAACTATCAGGGGTTCTTTATGCTTAGTCCATTGGTCAATACACATCACTTGGTTTGCGTATGCCCAATGTGGTGCAACTTATGTAAGCCTGGTCTGGTTATTTAATGGACATCTTTTACAACTTAGAATATAAATTGGTTCGATATCTAGCAACTGAACAAAACTGGCAGCAATCTTTTTGATATCACTGGACAGAATTTTTCACTTATAATTGATATATTATACAATATTTATGTATAAGGTTTGCTTTGGAAATAAAGTACCTTACAAAATGTATAAAATATGTCTGGGTCCTTGAGGGACCAACTCTTCTATGCCCCTGTCTAAATGCAATATTCTTATTTGAAACTAGATGTAGATTCAAATAAAGAAAAAGCCTCCTAATGAACGCAGCTTAGATCTCTGCTCTTACCGGCTGGTGAGTCGAAGGCCCGATTAACACCTTTACAGCCAACTCTCGTCTTGTTTATTCATTGTACATATCAGCTCTGTTTCTCAAATTGGACAATTATATTATAAAGAAACGGATGTATAATTCGATGGAATAATCGTAAATGCAACTTTTTTATTAGCAAATCTTTTTGAACCGACATCCCATTTTTCAGAATCGAATCTGCGCCCAACTGCACAAATGGGAAGCCGTCTTATCACGATGCCGCTCTTGTTTGGAGCAGGTTCTATTTTCTTTTCAACACACGGTGTAAATATAAGGAATTGGATGTCGGTTCTAACAGTGCCAAATAAAAATAACGCATTTATAATTGTTCTATCGGATTATATGCATACATTTTTTTTATTGATATAGTACTAATAGTCCACCCTTGGGGCTGTTTCAAACCACCTCGGCTACGCCTCTGTGACAAACCAACTGCAATTTCATATGAATCTATAGCCAAAGCCACAAGTGTTGAACATCCAGCTCGATCCTTAACGGATTTCCAACATTTGTGGCCTTATTCAACAGTAAATGGACAAGCCGAAACGAGAAACCAAAGAGTCAAACAGAAGATGATCATTCAATTAAAAACATAAATATTATACTGCGTCTTAATGCGCTGGCATTAAGACTCATCAGAGCCTCGGCAGATAGCCCCTTGTTTCAGCGAGCGGTAGCCTTCCTAATATCCTTGTGAACCAATCGTTTTATAGTCCGGCAACAACCAATGCATTCTCTCGAGAGTCACTTATGAAGCTGAAACATGGAACCTAACCAAAAGACAAACCTACAAACTGAGAAGTATGCAACGTGCGCATGAGAGAATCATGCTCAACCTTACATGGAGAAATCACAAGACAGCATAGTACATAAGGAGGAAAACAGGTGTCTGTGACTACTATTTAAAAAAACTCAAATGACAATGGGCAGGCCATGTTGCGATTTGAAAGACAACCGATGAACATCACGATCTCACAATATGTGATGGGATCTCTGGGGATTCGAGGCCTACAGAACACATAAGAAACCAAGATGGAGAGATGAACAAGACAGATTCAGGAAATAATGGCTCAAAGACTGATGATACAGATTTGAAACGTTCAAGTGCAACTCACCCCGCTTGTCGGTCCAGGCAGATGTAGAAAACATGATCACACGCTGACCCACACATAATCCAGCGACCATCGCAGCATTCTCCATTCCTGCCCGTTCCATCGGAGTTTTGGTATTCTATAAGACGAAGACTCACGGTACCGGTACCAGCGACTAACTAAAAATTGAAAAAGAAAAATGAAAATCAAATTTTATATCATAATAAGCAACGTGTCGTGTCTGTACACTTCCGTTTGTAACATTTGAAAATTTAAAAAAAAAAAAAAAAAGCTGTTCGAAAGGGCTGGGGTCCTGTGAATGGAATCACAAAAACTGCGAAGAAGAGCCGGGAGAGAGAAGCAGGGTAAGGGTAAATAGAAAGCTAGAGCGAGAAGCAAAGATTGTCGCTAAAGGAGAACAGTTGCAAAAAGAAGAAAGACGACTTGGTAAAATGAGATGAGATTCAGTTCGCCCTCGGGCGTTTGAGCTGACGACTTGATTATCACCTCCGTCGTGTATCTTTTTCCATCTAATCGTTTTTTTTTCTTGGAAAAAATCAGGCAGAGAAGATGGCAAGCTAGCTCAAGCTCAAACTTGAAAAATAAGAAGATCCCATCAATTCTAAAAAGAAGGCTGTATAACCAATGCATCCTCCCAATAGTCACTTATGGAGCTGAAACATGGAACCTAACCAAGAGACAAATCTGCGAATTGAGAACTATGCAACGTGCACATGAGAGAATTATGTTGGGCCTTACATGGAGAGACCACGAGACAGCACAGTACATCCAGGAAAAGACAAGAGTCAGGGAAATCATAGAATTCATTAAAAAGCTCAAATGGCTGTGGGCTGGCCATGTTGCACGAATGGCGGACAACTGATGGACATCGCGACTCACGGTATGGATCCCCCGAGATCACATGTGCAACCGAGGCCGGCAGAATATTAGATGGAGAGACGAGCTAGACAAATTTAGAAAGTACTGGCTCCACGTTGCCCATGACAGACATGTGGCGAATCTTGGAAGGTGTTTCAGATACCTCTAGATATAAAGTTAGAAATTGATTTTACTAGTAAAATAGCAAAGCAATGGATATCTCCCTACCCATTTCCATAGACGTATATGAATAGATAGGCCATGGAATATTATCTATCTCTCGTATAAACTATTATGGCATATGGTCTTATTTCACGAGTACACTAACAGAAATTATTTCGCTCATAATAGTGTAGGATTAAAAACTATTAAGAATATCCATCGACTTTAGAATATTTAAATGAAAAAACAAACCAAAATCAAACATAATCAAGTCTGACATCATAATCTGCTTGACTTACTTATGCAGATCGTTTAAAATCAAATTATGTCCAAGTTTAGTGGTTTTAAAACATGATTTTCTATCAACTCTAAAATCAGTAATTATTCAAAAAAGCTTAAAGATGCTATCAACTTATTCAACCGAGGAATTTGTCAAAATAAGGTGGTTTGAATGCAGACCGAATTCAAAACCAAATACAACACAAAGGATTTAATATTCACATGGGTGGACTCTCAATAGAAGTGTAACCTACGTAAGGAAGCTCTTTGTTTCAAGATATATAATATAATTTGCTATTTTATAAAGGATATTATTTTATGTTATTTTAAGGACCGTGGAATAATACAGAGCTATATATTGAAATCATAGCTCAAGAGAAGCTGGGGTTACATTAACATGGCTCCCCCAGCAGTTTTGATCAAAGTGTCTACCATGTAACCATTTTGATAAATTAGATATAAAACAACTGATCACAAGAGAAGAAGAAAAAATCACACATTACATATTTTTTTCATGATTTACTCACGATTATATACAATAGTAAATTACGTTGGTATTGAGAAATTATTGATTGAAATGACAATTTTTTGAAAAAGTTAAAAGGAAAAAAACAACAAAAGATTACAACATGACACTGATAATAATAGCCGTGATAATAAAATCTTCCCTAGGATATGTCTTCAAAGCTTCACGGCTTTGAACTCTAAGTATGAAAGCCACAGACTGTATGTGGGATTATCAATTCTCGACTTATCCAAAATATTTCTAAGTTATATATTTTCATTGTTTCATATGTTTCATGACTTCTAATCGAATAATTCGGCTAATCCTTTAGTTCCAATCAGAAACTGAGATCGCCAAGTAAATTCGAATCAAAGTCTGAAAAAAAAGGGGGGGGGAGATGACTATTGATCGCTATCTACCCTTTTTTCCCGGGGCTTCTTCCAATTCTGGATTTATAAACATGCAAAAGATTTTTATAACAGGAAAGCGAAAAAGTACAATGCAGAAAGAGAGAGGGGTAAAATAGACGGTAAAAGACAACTTAAAGCAAATGTTTTAAATAAACCAGGCTGTCCTTTAACAAAACTTTTCAAACTCCACCCACAAGCAAGAAAAAGAAAAAAAAAGGGTTGACATTATTTCGTATTCACGTAACAATGTTATATACGTTTCGTAAGGCCAAATACAAATGTATGCATAATCTCATATGCCAACAGACCAACGGGAATTCGTGACGTCAGCGCATGCGCACGAGAGGACTCTTGCCGACGCACACACGAGCTAGCAAGAAGACAGAATATATGTTACAGTGGCCATAAAGACACGCAACCTCTTCCATAACTTCATTGGTCAATTTCGGAAACAAGGAATGTTTCACAAATGCATACATAGAAACTTGGAGATTTTTTCTTTCTTTTAGATCATTAGTTCCCAGAGCAACAGGTTACATACCTCCCCTTACTATCCCAGCTTTCCTCAAATCCTCCCCAATTTTTGATTGTCATCCAGTGATTTTTTTTTTTTTTAACCACCATTATACCTTCCATCATACGGTCCTCAAACAGTGGGCACTTGATCTAAAACCGAAATTCCTCTCCCTGTGGTCGAGAGCTGTATTTATCATGTAAACATTTGAGATTAATATATATTATATATATATCTCAATGAGGGCTAGGCTTTAAAATAAATACATCGCCTACATTCGTTTGTCAACAGGAGTTAATCCGTGTGTTTATTGTAGTGTTTACACCGTCGTTTGAAAACTTCAACAACGCATAAAACGAACGAAATGCGTGCGTGTAACTTTTGTATTTTCTTTTAGTTTCTTTTTCTAATAAAGAATGGTTAAAGACAAAATACATGTGAGAGTAGAATACCAATAAAACAAAAGGTGGATGATTTCCATGATTCCTGCCTTTCTCTAAAAGTCTCCAGTCCACCGAGCGAAGAAGGCCTGTTCAGTTGAATGTCAAATGTAATGCTTTCCAAATGAGATGGTTATCTGTCTTCCTGTGTCTCTGTCTTTTCCTCGGCTGACAGGTTACGGGATATAATTTAGTCGGTGTTCTAAAAGCCTTCGTTAAGTATATACACACACATACACAAAATCGTACAGAATCAGTGAAGAGAAAAAACTAAAAAATATCAACAGGCTGACAACGAAAGTGGCACTAAAATTGAAATATGACAGAAAGTTACAATAGTTCATAAAGAAAAAAATATGCCACTGGAAGGAGAAAATCTATTATTACAATTTACAATTTTGTTGTTGTTGTTAATATATTCCCAGTGAAAATTCAATGTGTACTAATTTCCAACCGACTACAGAATGGAACTGAAAGAACATACAAAGTTATATAAGAATCCTAACCATGCCGGAGAACTGGAAAAAAGCAATATGTAACATGCAGGTTACAGCAGTACCAATCGTGGTTGGAGTTTTTGGAACAGCGCCGAAGAGCATAGGAAGAAAGTTGTGGTCAGTGAACGAGACGGCTGATGGCGACTCCAAAAGATGAACTTTCAGAGTGTTATGGTAAGTGTGACCTCGCACATGCCAGCGTCCCTTTCAAAGGGAGTGCTTAGCCAACTTAGGGCAATAGTGCCTCAGTCCAATGCTATTTTTCTCATTGATGTTAAATGGCTGGATACTTTCCGGACAGACCCAGTATGCTATGAGGAAGATGAAAAACTCTTCAACGTCGTCGTTTCAAAAAGGTACCAACTTGCGCCAGAGGGCCCGGCCCTGAAGGTCTCAGCGTCCGAGGAAAGTATCTCAGTTGAGCTCCCTCTTCCATCAATGAATATTCACGCACTGTTCAACTTAATCCATTGGGATGGGATTTAAAGCGATTTGCACCAAATAGAACATGTAATTCGCCGTTTGATAACCGAAATTATCCTATCTAGAAAAGCTGAGTATTTAACATTTTTTTAAATATCTGATCCATAACTTCTAGAACAGCCCTTAATAGTGGTTTCGCTAAAATGTTATACATGCATAGGCATCCCAACACATACCTGACTCTTGTTTCATATGAGGTTTATATAACGATTAATGGTCCCTGTCTAGATCGACACCGAATTATGTATTTGTACAATAGAAAAGAAGCAACAGTTTCACGCTGAATATGTACCATTCATAATTGTAGATTGGAACAAAAACACAAATCAAATAGTACAAATTACCAAAGAATTTCCAAAATTCATTTCATCAATCAAGATTATTTCTAGGAGACTTTATGTAACAAAATATTTTTTCAGTCCCATTTGTTCCAAAGGACATTGACTTTCATTTTATTTATAAATACATATAATTTTAGAATGATCATCAAAATGAATGAATATCTTCCTATACACTACAGAATGCTGATAATTATCATTACAATATAATACATAAACATCTTTAACCCTATAGGTGTGTCGTTAGCCGTCCATTACTTCCATACCCCCTAAATGAAAATATATTTCAAGGATTCCCCCCCTGTCAAAAAAGGCTGCCCTAAATGAGCAAAAAATCTCAATCTCGTATCAAAGTCACGGATGATCCAAAAACTCCAACCACGATTGGTACTGCTGTAACCTGCATGTTACAAAGTTATATAAGAATGGAAAAAAACAATATGTATGTTCTTTCAGTTCCATTCGGCTGGGAATATATTAATAAACAACGAATTGAATTTTGTTGTTGCTAAGAATGTGACTGCATCAATCGGGAGACATAATTCTGATTTCCGGTCTTTTGGTCGAAAACCAGGGGAAAAAATTGAAAGTTTAATTCCAGAGTGCGTCTCTTCAGGTTGCAACTACTTAACATTGAAGCTGCGGCGTCAGCGTTTTGTATCAGCCTGGACAAGGTTCGACCAGGAAACTATGAGGACGGACAAAGGTTTTATGCAAGGGTTAAGATCAAATGTTATGGTCACCACCAGTGCATTCGAGTGATAAGGCCAGGTTTATTGTCAGATAGGGAAGCGACGAAGGAACTATACAATTTTTGGAAACACCAACGCGTACTAGTTAGGAGCCTTCACACTAAACCGACTTTGTGTCACATTCTTAACCTAGGGGGTGGATAAAAACCCCTCCCAAACCTTTAATTTTCATTAATCCTCCCTATTTTTCATTCATTATAACCTTTTTTTTTTTCCTTCGAATCTCGCCCCTTCCTATCTCTCTGTCCAGAAAGAAAAGGAAGAAAAACATTTACTATTTCGAACGGGTGAATGTTATGGGAGTTGGAGGCACCATCCGCTTTCTCGTTTTGTTTGAACCAATCAGCGTGCTCGCTGGATAAGGGCAGAGATTTAAAAACTAGTTTTCGCCTTCCTGTAAAAAATTAGTGTTGAAAATCCCCGATTGCACGGACCGTTTACGTAAGTTGGAAGATTTATGTTGGTGAAGGCAGAGCCGAGAGATAGGAGTTCCGGTGGTAACTTCCGTTACATAACAAGCGTGTTATTGAAATGAGAACAGCACCGAAGCATAGTCAAGCATTGGGGGGTGCGATGAAAACAACAGATTTATCTTGTCAAAGAGAAGGAATAAGAGTAAAGGAAGAGCATTAACATACACTAACACCCATTTGGGAGGAGTTGTGTCGTTGTCAGTGAATAGATAATGGGTTGGATATATACACAGAGGAAGGCGATAATTATAATCATGGGACTGACTGATTAGGATAACAATAACCGTTTGATAACTTTATCCAAGCACTATATTATACAAAAAAAATAAATAACTGCAAACTTTTTATTCAAAATTAAATAGGAAATCTATATGAAAGTTTCAATGACAATTTGTATCAGATGCCAAATAACTACACTGTCATATACCGGTTACAAGAAGGTTTTCATACGACCGTGGAAATTATGATGAAGTAGATTGGGGGAAACTGAATCGGAAGGTTTAGGTGTGAATTCAATGATACCTTTCGTTGAATCTAAATTCATTAAAGAAATGGAGGAATGCATACCACAATATCAAATAAATCCTTCAAATAACTATAGAAAAGTTCCAATGTGGATGAAAAATAGCATAGAGAAGAAATAAATGAATGAAATCAAAAAGAAACATATAAAGCTTCTTAACCAGACCGGCAAAGAACAACGAAAAGTACAAACAATGGTTATTAATAAGAACGGGAAAGAACAACGAAAGATACAAAGAAGTAATAAGGTCAAATCAATTTTCAATTGCACAGCAAATTTTATTATCTAGATATGACACTTTAATATTTTATCTAAAGAAAATGGAAGCTACATCAGAATTGAGTGGGAATAAGTAGATAGCCTGAACAAATTTTTCAATTAGATATTTGAGGAAAAGAGGATCCGACAGTCAGTACCAGTGCTAAAAAACACTATATTAAAGAAGAAATGGTACTTGAAACAATTCAAGTCACCACGTCCTGATAGCTTGCACGCGAGACATCAGAGAGAAATTGCTGATCAGATTGAAAGCTCACTCTATACATAATACTAAGCGATTTCACAAACATGAATCATTGGAGTGACATGAGCAAGTCTCCAAGCATCGTTAATCTACAAAAAGCAAACTAAAACAGTTCTGTACAACTGACCACTTAATTAAGATTGTGTTAGGCGATGATGATCCATTCTCAACCAGTCTCCCCATTATCCTGCAGATAACCGAACCACTGAATTCTGGTCTGTATAGAATTTATATCATACTTGTTGAAAATTAGCAAAATCAAGATAATCTATGTCTACGACAACCTGTCTGTCAATAGGTGATGGTTTCTGGTAAAGTCTTTGATTCTGTGCCACTTGACAGTCTCCTAACCAAACTCAAATCATATGGTAGCGGAGGAAACATACCATTGAATCAAAAGCTTCTTAATCAACAGGGGATAGAGTTGTATTGAACGGCTTCAAATCAGAGTGGACAGAACTGATTAGTGGAGTACCTCAAAAACAGTAGCAAATCAATTATACTACCTTAAGGCATATAAGCGACCTACCAGGCTGTGTAAAATACTATAGAGTCAAAATCTTTGCAGACGATACGAAAATATATTCTACATGTTAATAATCACTTATCAATGTCGAAGAGAAGCTGCCATTTTCCGACCAGTTTTGAAGCGATTATTTACATCAAGATGAATGCCAAAAAATCAATATTAAATGATAATGTTAAACAACTAAACATAAACCCGCTCACAGATCAAATCTGTAAAATCGACTTGAGACTTTGGAGGGATCTCTGATGGTGAACTCAAGTTCGACAAGCATATAATAGAAATTACCAAGAAAGTAAATGATGTTATAGCATCGATTAAAAGGTCCACTAAATTTAACAACGGAGAAATCTTTAATGCTCTTAATGAAAGTTTAGTCAGACCAATCCTCGAATACAGTCCACCAGTTTGTGCTGATTTTATTTTTATTATATGCAATGTTTTATTTTTGAATTCCCTCAGTAATGTACCTGCTCGTCTTTGGAACCCTTATCAATCATGTGCAGAATGTTTGGAGACCCTTGATTTCCAAACACTATAATATGAAGAGAAAACGCAGAAAGCCACCACTTGTTTGGCGAGTTCGATCCCCACTATATGCTCAACACTTTTGGCCTAGAACCAGACTCAACCAAATTCAGGAAAGGGCACCTCGCTGAGATATAAGGGAATGGTCGACGACACGATTTCGCTTATCTAGTTGCTCCAAAATTGGGCTCTTTCGTCAGACTTAACTACCCTCTTGTAAATGCATGAGAATTCTTTGGGTAGAAGGGCAGAGAGATTAAAAACCCAAGTAAAGCCATGTATAATTTCGGGCAAGTAGCTGGGGTGTGGCACACACATATATATATATATATATATAATAAGTCCATAAAAAGAAACTTAAAATTCAGCTAATAAGCGTGTCGGGTTGTTATTAGACTACAGAATTGAAGAGGTAATTACTAGTAGGTTTGTCAATGACTATCATTAGTGATTATACTTTTAGGTGAATGGGTTTAAATAGATTGTTTTGTGAGATTTACCAACACATGAGTAGCAACAAACGGACGATCTAAAGTGTAGAACATCCCTGCTTTGCACTGCTCTAGGGTTTCTTCAGGCACAATATAGTACCTACCAGACTATTACAGTCGTGCTAAGAGTTTAAAATATTGCAAAGTACCAAGAAATGCAGATTTATTTAACAATTATCGAAACCAACCTATATACCAATCAAGTATTAATGTAAAAAAATAAATCGATGTGTCAGGATGCAATATAGATTCACTTATTTGTTTCGTTTCAACGACTATTTTAAATTAAGAAGTATTTCGAATTCTAGATATTTTCTAATCGTAGGTTTGGGAGAGACCGTCTTAGATCAGTTTTCCAAGTGAGGAAAGTCGATCTGCCTTGAAAATCAGTATTTGAAATCCAGGCTTTTAAGTAATATCTGTGGCGGGGAAAGGGCAACTAGAACCAACTACTAAGCAGGTCTAACATTTTGAATTTTATTTAAAAAACATTCGCTAAATCATTTTTTTAAAAAATAAGGTTACAAAAGCCTAGCTATAATATTTGCCAGACTATCTTTGTTATTTTAAGGATAACTTTAGCGCACTTAACCAAACGTTTAAAATGTCAAAAGCAATCCTAATCATTTTGCATAGCATGCAAAACCTTCCACAAAGAGACCTTTTGGGCGGCACAACAGAAGATAAAAAAATCAGATTTTAGTCTTTTTAATCGGAGATCAAATATATATAAGTAAATGTCATTTGAAATAGACCACCGAGGTCTTCTCGGGCCTTTTCTCTTTTCGTGATTCCATTGGGTGTATAGTGGGCGTCCAGATATATTTAATTTCTCTCTCTTGTTATGGTATATTTTAAACGGTATTCGAGTTTAGGGGCAACTTTTCTCTCCCTATCAATTAAAGGGTTCTCAGATTTTATTTCGCGTATAGAATCACTGTAGAGGGTGGCGTTCTCTCTCATGTTACGCGTAAGCAGAGAAGCAATCTAATGATAACATGATAGCTCCAAGTAATCTCCCTTTCATAATTACAATGGGAGTCACTTGCTTAAAGTCAGATTTTACAACCGATTTTGGTAGAATTATCTTGCTAATATATCTTGAATTACCCTGTATTTCTCATATAAATTTACAAGATTAATATAGATTCACTTACTGCTTCCTAATTCAAAATAGTTAATGAGACAGAAAATATCTATAGTTTGAAATATTTGGTCTAACACGGTCTTTCCCAAACCTATGCTTAGTTCAGTTTTCCAAGAGAGGGGGAGTCGATCTAAAACCTGGATTTCAAATGCTGATTTTCAAGTGATATCGACAATTGATTTAAGTAGAAATAAAATGAATATACATTAGAATTATATTAGCATGGTAAGTATACCAAATGGCTCCATTTTCATTCACCCCATAAGTTATCTCTCATTCATATTTATAGAGGGAGTCGCTTGCCCAAAGTAAGATTTTTTCAACCGATTTTGGTATAATTATCATGCTAATATATCTTCATTTACCCCAGATTTCTTTATGTAAATTCAGTTGTAAAAATATGTATAGAAAATATGCTTATGTAATTTTCTCCTCTTCCTTTTATCTGAACACTCTCAAGATGAGAAACTTGCTTTCAACTTTTTTTAGGGTGGACTAAATATATGTCAATAGGTATATTATATGGGTTGAATAAAGTGTTTGGAACCGACTGATTTTTATAACATTATCGTGATTGTAATACACAGCTTCCTTCTTCTCAAGATTCGGCAGAATGCATCGAGCCTTATGGACCTTATGCTTATGATAAGTGATTTTTTAAAAATATGTAACAAACTTTCTTAAATATTTCACTTCCACAATGTCAACTTACTACCACACACATACAACAATCCTTCCTTGTGAAATACGAGATCAGTTTGGATCCGAGAGAGGAATAGGGTAAAGGATATTATGAAATGATCAAGCAATGGAGATGGGCTGGACACTTTGCAAGAGGAAATGACAACAGATGAAACAAGAGACTAACTGACTGGTACACATGGGACAGTTAATGCCGTTGAAAAGGGTCAGACACGAGACAGGGGCATAAAATAAAAAGGTTCGCCGGTAGGACATGGCAGAGATCAACGCAATCACAGTCGTCATGGAGAGAAATATTAAAGAACTTTGTCCAGCAGTGGCTGATGATATAAACTTCTCACAAGTTCCCTGTAGGCTCAACGAAGATTATACACAGTGAAATTGGCTAAAAATTTTATCTACGGTCCTCTAATTAGACTAGCTATCGCAGTCAATAATTGAACGACCGTAGCGTCGAAATTCGAATAGAATAAAAAAAAAACCACCGAAGAATAAATCTGATTAATAAACATAAAAAATGAGATGTTTATTCTTTTACTCTAATTTTGGAGAATCTAAATGTTACTAATAACCCTTTGGGGATGCTTATACTGACAGGTTTAAGAAAGCTTCTTTTTTTTTTTTTAATAAATAAATAAATAAATAAATAAAAAATACTGCCAATTTTCAAGTCTGTGTACTCCAGCGCCCCAAGCCATACCGTGTTGTCTACTAACAAACGCACATAAATTAAGAAAAAAATTAAGATATTGAACAACCGTAGCCATCGAAGATGGCGATGGATTCTCTACTTTTAAAAAATATATTTTTTGTCATTTTAAGCCAGCTTTGGTACAATGCCGCATTTATGGTACACAGTTTGACAATTTATTCAGTGAGTTCGCTCCCTAAACAAATACGCAAAATTGAGAAGTTGAATGATATTTATCGTACATGACAGGAGCTCGTTTTTATCGTGAACCCATAAAAATGCCACAAACCTGAAGACATGTCTGGACACTGCTTAAAATATCATGCGTGTGTGTTTCAACATGGTCTGGTTTAAGGGCACCGAAATCTGGGTCACCTCCGGTCCCAGGCCTGCCGGATAAATGGTCCAGTAAAAAGTTGGTAAACCCACCCTCCCCACACCAGTGTCAACCTTGGCAGGCTATAATCATATGTACGTGTCACTTCGTTCCAAATAAGAGATGAACCCGCATCTTCGAACTTGTATTTGCTTACGGTGAAAACAGGAGGGGGGGGGGGTGAAAACTACTGTTGAATTGTGCTCCCAGGTCACATTCTACCCTGTGAATCACTGGTTCCCTCAATTCCTCCCCCGTTTTGAATTATTAAATATAACGACGAAAAAATTACTAGATGACAAGTGCCTTTCGTTTGAGAATCATTTAGACGAAGTAAGAACATTTCGCTTCTCAAACAGAGACGAATAATTTTAGGCAAAAAAAAGTGGGGCTTCTGACATCAACGGTATAGAATTAGGCTTTTGTTCTAAAATCACCAATTAAATCCATCGGCTTCGTTTTCACATTACTATGAGCGATGTCCCGAGTTTTCCGGTGTTGAGGGTGGATTGGGAAAAACTAATGGATTTCACTCTTACTGAAGAGGGAAACGGGAGTTTGTCGCCAGTGTCAACTCTTCTGCTCCCGTCAGTCTGGGATCGGTGGGGGTCGTCAATGACCTTTCGGGGACAACTATTTGTATTTGGGACGGAGTCGTTCTATTTTATTTGACGTCCGGGAACAGTTGGGAGGGTGTTGAGTAATCGGTTGCGGGTGGAGTATAAAGATTAGAGATGGTACAACTTCCTCGAATGAATATAACACTAGATAATTGATTGAAGAGTCAATATTAATTTTAGAACTTGTCTGGGAAACGCTTCAACATGAAACAAAAGCAAAACAAAAAAAAACTCTGGTTATTGTTAACTTTATCGACCAACAAACGAGCGCAGATTTAGCTGTCGGTGTGTCAGTTCATTATACTAGATGCTGATAATATAGCTAAAACTACTGGTGCTGTTTCTATTGTTGATACATCAATTTTGTTTAATTAACCAAAATGAAACGAAGATTTTAGTTAACAATACCTTGCCATAATCTCTTAAATTACTGTTAAAATGTACTGACCCAGACCACAGCTTAAGTAATACCATTAGCAAAGTGACGGGTATTTGCTGGTATCTATAAATAAGTAACGTATGTTTTTTGAGTCTATATTTATCTCATTCGGTCTCGGATTACCCTTTATACACAAGCAAGTTACCGGATGGCCTTGAACTTTTAACACTCAAGTAATCTTGTCTGTTAATACAAAAAAGAAACTTTTTCCATTGTGTCTCCCATTCCGAAGGTCACGTCAGCCAGAAAGAAAAGAAGCTAGAAAAGTAGGCAAGGAGTTAAGATAGATGCCGTTTTGTCTTGTTATAAAATAAATACTAGTGATAAGAAGGGAAGAATAGTCATTTTGGGGGCTATTCGTCCTTTATCGTAACTGGGAGATCAAATTTATTCTATAAATGCCGTTTAGACTGTTATGGTAGATTCTAGCGACAGGTCCGTTCCCAGGAAATAAATCAAAGAGAGGAGAGTATATACAGGGAGAGAGAGAGAGAGAGAAGAAAAGAGAGAACCGTAAGAGAGGATGTCAGGATTTTCTCACGCGGTGACGAAGGACAGAGGAGGGCGGAAGATAAACTCATTTGGGTTCGTTAGTCTTCGAGAATGGTCATGAGGAAAGCAACTACGAACGTTGAACAGCGAATATAAAAGACAAGAAAAACGATCGACACTTTCACAAGCCCACGCCAAACGTACATGCAGATACAACTAAATCAGTTTTTGCCGTACATGAGCTGATTTATGAAGCGAAGAATTAACCATCGAGATTTTAATATTAAAATTCACGGAAATATTAGAATCTTTAGGAGATACTTTTTTTTTTGAGATTCGTTCACACATCTACTTGACGCTTTTTGGTTGGTCGTAGTAACGTTAAACAAAAGAAATATAACGGAAAATGATTGGAAAAGATCTTCTCTTCATGACATCGTACAATGATTGGGATAGTAAATGGCCATTTTTAGAAGCTGGTAGAAAAACAATGTTTTCTTACCAGCTTCTAAAAATGGCCATTTACTATCCCAATCAATGTTTTCTAAGCAGCTTCTAAAAATGGCCATTTATTATCCCAATCAATGGCCCTATACTATTCTAATCATTTTTAGAAGCTGGTAAAAAAAACAATATTTTTCATCAGCTTCTGAAAATGACCATTTACGATTTATGAAAAAATACTTGCAAATAACGCAATATTTCACAAATAAGATGAGCAGTTGAATCAAAGAAAGACAACTTGATCTTCTTCCTCCTCCGCCTACTGCCACTTATGGTGGATGCACAGTTGATATTGAAGAGCAACTATTTGTAAAGAAAATGGGGCTACTGCAAGAATCGAACTTGTGACCGATAGGGTAGCCACTTCAACGTAGAGTTGCTCTTACCATTGAGGTAAACAGCTACTGATAATATAAAGGCCCTAATAACTGTTTCAAGTCCGAATTCTCATTTTTGTTTTTTTCCGGTCAATATCTGCTCTATTTGTTTCTTTCAACGCGACATTTACGTTATAAAAAAATGGATGGATGATCTGACTGAATAGTTATGAATTACGTCATATTATATTGAAACTTACATGAAATTATCTCCGGTTATTACACGGTGAATATATATTTATGACATCGAGATCATCCATACCAGACTAGTCTGCGCAACTTTATTGCAATAACCATCACTAGTCATGGCAGCCATCTTGAATTATCAATGACTTGCAAATATTATCAAAAAGGCATTTCCCAAGAACTATGCATTGTACGAAATTCGACTTATGTTTTCAATGTCCTGAAGATTCATGATGTCTCAATATCCAATTGAAAAAAATTGTGTTTAGCTACCAAGGTGCCAAAGTGGTCTTATCCCAAAATGCACAATTCGCTCAAATAGTTCAGCTTAGCGACCACACTAAAACTATAAGTAAAATCCCTCAGGATCTTGAAATTCAAACAAATCAAGCACTTGGTGGGCAGATTGAGTAATCGTAAACCAAATTTTTCTATTTTTTCAGAGAACTGCAAAAAGATCAGAGCTAACCCCCCCCCCAAAAAAAAAACAAAAGCCAATTTGAAACCATCCATGCGACAACATTTCTATAAATCAGCAAGAAGATAGAGAATCTTGTGGGAACTTGCTGTCTCTTGATCTCTAATGAGGTTCACTCGTCAGGTTTCCGTACAAGTCCAACGCAAAATTTCTATATGCCTTGCAAGTTGTTCTTAATACCCTAGAGCGGCAAAACGGACAATCTTTGTTATCATGCTTAGGAAAACAAGTTATGTTTCCCTCTTGTGGAGATCTTTAACTACTCGTAGTGTCGGATCAAGACAGATCAGTCAAAGCAACTGGTTCGAATCCCCACTGGCGTCATGAATGTGTTCTCTCGCGCTCTTCTCCACTATTGTGGATGATGAAATACACAATTCAAGGAAAAGGAATCAATTAGAGTGAGAGAAAGGACCTTTCCAGTTGAAACTTTGGAAATCTTGAATGTCTCGATCTTTCAAGCTCGAACATGAAGAGAGCAAGAAAGCTGGCCTACACATGAACTTCAGCAAGACAAAGACCATATGCAACATCCACATTGGAGATAAAAGTACTAAGATCAAATTGAGGACACAGAACTGGAGAAAGTCGATCACTACATCTACCTAGGACAACTAATCTCCATGAGACCCTCAAAAGAAGAAGAAATCAAGCGAAGAATCACACTAGGATGGCAAGCCTTTGGCAGAGCTAGTTCAACCTTCAAAAATAATAAGATCCCATTAATCCTAAAGAGAAGGGTGTATAACCAATGCATCCTCCCAATAGTCACTTATGGAGCTGAAACATGGAACCTAACCAAGAGACAGATCTGCAAACTGAGAACTATGCAATGTGCACATGAAAGAATTATGCTGGGCCTCACATGGAGAGACCACAAGACAACACAGTATATCTAGGAAAAGTCAGGGACATCATAAAATCCATTAAAAATCACATATGGTAGTGGGCCGGCCATGTTGTAAGAATGGCGGACAACCGATGGACATCACGACTCATGACATGGATCCTTTGACATCACATGTGCAACTGAACCCGGCAGAATGTTAAATGGAGAGACGAGCTATTGGCTCTGCGATACCTATGATAGAGAAGTGTGGCGAATCCTGGGGAAGGTGTATGTCCAACGACGGACGCTGAAAGACTGCTGCTGCTACTGTTGATGATGATCTTGAATGTTACAAGCCATAGTTGCACGTCGTCAGTTTCTTTTGGATGATATCAGCAGCAAAGAAGGAAACGTAAGTCTTTCTGACACCGATGATAATGCTAATAAGAACTTGTACGTCTTGAGCAGCGAACATCAAGTACCAACAGATGTCTCCATTGACCAGATGAGAGTTGTTGAAGAAGAGAATTTCACGTACCTTGACAGTTCGTAATCTCGGCCATTAGTGTTGCTGATGGAACTGTCGGACTGGAATGGCAACAGTAGCATTCAGCCTGCTAAACAAAGAATGGATCAGCAGAAAATTCTCGCTTGAAACCAAATTAACGTTCTGTAATTCACAATACTCTATGGCTGCGAAACCTGGCAACTCAGGACCACCCAAGAGAAGATGTAGGACGACTTTGACACTAGTTCCAACGTAAAATTCTTGGCATCAAATGCAATGATTATCTGTCATATGAAGATGCCAAGGATAGATCACAATAGCTACCCCCGCCAACCACCATTTGCAGACAGTGCTCCCGCAGGTTGGGAATGTCTCGAAGGTTCTCACAACAAAACCTGCAAAACAAACTCTCAAGTGAACGCCAACGGACCAGAGAAAGAAAGTCTGACCCAGAATGATCTGGCGATGAACAATAGAAAGGGACCTCCGACTGGTCAACAGAAGGTAGAACGACACAGGCAAATGGCTGAGGACTGTACACTATTGAGCACCTTGGCAGACACGAACGAATTCTATTACTCCTTCAGTCATGGAATACATGTAAATCAACGTATCGCATTGCTCCACCCCCCCCCCCACTAAAAGAATCTGCCATCAAATATTGCAAAGGCATCTACCCTTTTATATATGTGCTTATTTGTTTGCGTGTATCAGAGCTCCTGGCTATAATATTATGTCTACAGCATCAGTGCCCCCTAAATCCCATCTAAAAATGTGTTTTGACTTTTTTTTTTTTTTTTGGTAGTAGTGGTGATGGAAGGGGGCTTATTTTAATGGATTTATAAATAATATGTAGATTCTCCCGAATCTAGATATTTTTAAAACCCCTATTTTTGATGTTTTCCCATGAAAGACGCGAGAGATAAATAGAATCTATTATGACCGTATATATTCTTCGATGGGTTCTTTTTACTCATGAATTCAACATTTTCCGCGACGGATGTTCAATTATTGACTGCGATGACAAGTATGCATGACGTATTGAACCAATCTGAGTAATATGCTTGATCAATGCTCGTTCTTAATAATGGATTGATCCAATCTTACCATTCTGCAAAGGTTCATGAACTTCGTAAGAATACGTTACAAATACGTAAATCGTATTCAATTGGAGAAGTTTAGTAATAGTTACTCCAAAAAGCATATTTTTAGTAACCAATGTTCAACAAACAAGAATGATCAGCTTTGGAAGATTTTTCTCTCCACATAATTGTCACACTAAAAGGTACGTTTAGTAAAAGACTATATAGCAAAGATCACAATAATGGTAACTTTTGAGGATTGAATTCCCGACGCTGGCGAATTGGTTTAGGGGACATTATTTTTGTGCTTATCTGAGCCTCTACTATGGCAAGATGGACAACAATTCAGAATCTGAAAGTTAGGATGAAGGGGGGGGGTCCTCACAATTGATAATGTAACAATACTCCATCCAATAATAATATGAAAAAAAAAAAAAAAAAGAAATGTTACATACCTCCCAACGCAATTATACACTCACACACACACACATATATATATATATATATATATATATATATATATATATATATATATATATATATATATATATATATATATATACACACGTTTAAATGCTCGACATCTCTATAATGACCAAGTGTCTACATCCTTTCCCGAAAGAGTTCAAATTAAGCGCCGATATTGAAGGGCCATTGTTCTTCGAGATTGTGCTCGTCCGAAGGAGGTTATCTGGGACCAGAAATGTAGGGCGTGAATAAGTCGTGGTATCAAGTTCCCAAAAGTGTACTAGTTTTTCACTATATTACCAGGTTTTATCACAATAAACATCATTGACTCCTTCAGGACGCATTAGAAGTGGCCTCAAGTAATGTGTGACCCATAGGTACTCAACTAACACACAAAAACGTATGTTCAAAAATATACTTACATGTGTATATTTGGAACAATAGAGCTACAAGTGCCCCACACACATGAAGGCATACACTCAAAAGAAGCTGCTTATCATAATCACATATCAGTATAAATTGTTATTGTTATCAAAATCAGTCGATTTCAAACTTTTTTCTAAATTGCTTAAAACTATCAACTGGTTATTGTTATATAAGAATTTTGAAATAGTCGCTTACTGTAATCAAAGTGATTTCAATAAATGGTTTTCTCCGTACATGTATTTATTGATGGATGTCGAAGAGTGCTGGCTTCCAATCCAGTCTCACATGATCATTCGATTGTGCAGTTAGTTGGTGTTCCACGTCCCCGACGAGGCTAACCATTGACAAAAAACCGGGTGCTTAACGTGAACCGGCGGTAAGTAAACTAAAAACCATTGCTAGTGTAGTAAATTTAGTGGTGCCCTATCATACCTAGGTTACGAACAGGCGTTTGGCGAAGTTTGTAATTCAGAAACCACACAATATTTCCTTATTTTTTTCCGTGTTTACTAATGGGACCTAGAGGCATGTTTGAGTTATTAAAAATCATTTAGTTCTAAAAATATTTTTTTTGTTGTTTTTTGTTGATATTTTATGGGGTCTGCATCATCGCTCACAACGATTTTAATGATCATTTTACTATAATATGATTCACCTGTCTTTTGTGAAATCCATCCAGATGATTAAATTATATGCGATCCAAGAGTTTATGATGGTAACGATTTATAAAAACGGTAAGATTCAGTATATCCATAGTTAGAATCCATGATCCGTTATTGAGGCCAAAGGCTCCATCTTAGGCCTTCTGCCGGAACTATTAGGAAATTTCGGCCGTAGGGCGGGTTTTAAGCTAGTTAGGAAAATGTTTGATTGTAGAACAATAGCTAGCAAGTAAGCTCAATTTCCACTGGGTGCTCTTTTGGTGTGTCAAATATTAATGCATCAATGAAACATTCTTCGAGATTATGCTCGTCTGGAGGAGGTTATTTGGATCCAGAAATGCAGGATTTGAATAGGTCGTGGTATCAAGTTCCCGCTTTGACATTTCAGAAGGCGCTTGCCGTAGAGCCAGTTGATCTTGCAGACTTTTACTGATATAGTACATAAATCCATACTGAGTGCCCCATTTAATAGGTCATGGGCCAAACTGAGTTTATTTACTCACTTATTCATAAACACAACATCTGTTACACACACACACACACACATGTACATTTACTTCCTATTAAGCTTTTTAGTGCGTACACAAGCTATCATTTGGTCGTCTTTCTCAAATAAAAAATGGTTTGTAATGATTTGATATTTGAACATAATTTTTAAAAAAATTAAGATTAGTGCCATTTTGATTAAGCTATGATGAATCAGTTTAATCATGATGACATAATCACTAACCATTATGAAATTGCCTCGTGGTTGAGCTATTTTTAAATAGGTTACTTCTAATGGCATAGTGATCGTGTCTCTTATGATTAAGCTATTTCAAAAAATGCTTAGGGATTATGCCATTATGATTAAGCTTGTTGATCGTTCCATTATGACGCAGTTATTAGGAAGTTGATCTGTGATCATGATGAAGTTACTATTGCCTCCCGATTACGTCAGGAAATGTGGGCCCTGATAGAATGGTATGACCAGTATATCATAGTTGAATTTATCAATAAGGAAAAAATCAATGTTATTCCTCTTATTTGCTAATACAATAAGATTTCTAATGCCAACCGTTTTAATTTTGGTTGATAAAATCTACAATTGTTCTTGTTGCCTCGTAAGAAAGTTGCTTCCCGTGTCTAGAGAGACAAACAAAATCATTGTCTCTTTTTCTTGCGTCTTAACGGGGCCAGGGTGCGGAGCCGAAGGGCCCAAACTGTTATTTACCCGTAATTAGGGAAAGGGTGGATTCGTGCATTTTTAAAGCTCATTAGTATGAAATGAACACAAACCGCCCCAGTCAGGGTTTGAAATAGATTCGCAATTTTTCCATGCCGTTAACCGTTAGGATACTTGTAACTCTGTGAAAGTCAATGTTTAAAAAAGATTCCGAAATGGTAATGTAATCCATGCGCGTTGTTTTATTACTATTCCCCAGTTTGGGTTTATATATATATATATATATATATATATATATATATATATATATATATATATATATACATACACACACATGCGCAGTCGACCAAGAAATTAAATTTTCATGTGGTTAGGGAAAACACTAGCCCCATTAAAAAAAAAAGAACAAAAACCACTCAAAGGGACCTTGAAAACTATTCAACTCCTCCAATAAAACTAACTGCCTAAGATGTCTCAAGAATCATCCGTCTGCTACGGAATCAAATTACCAGAACACACACACACATTCACATACAGTGGATTCCGCTTAAGCAAAACATATATGGCCTAAAATTCAAGGTCTCGATAAGTGGTTGTTTCTTTGTAACAGATTAGCATGAAAAGGACAAAATATTACAAACATTCGATTCTGTTTTTGAACAATTGGTCTTACTAGGCGGATATTCCTTGCTATTTAACCGCCCATCATAATGACGATTTGCTAATTTTGGGAAACGAGAGTTCCGTCTTACTGGGGGCTCAAATATTGTGGCCTTGGACAAGAAAAAGTGAGCTTAGTGACAGTTATAATTATCAAATACTCAAATTGATCCTTCTGATGTAGGTAGTGAGTTCAACCTTCCCTGATTGCCCCACTCTGAGTAAGTTTACACCTACAACAGCCAACTTTTTCTAGACAGGCAAGCCTTATTCTCTAGGGACGTAGTGGTAGTACTATTTTCTACACTTAATTTAGTGAATATCAATAAAAGACTACTAACGAAGTATCCCAGAATCCCCATACACTTGCACCTTGGAGAGGTCATTTCTGTGCCACTGCTCACATGGTCAGAAACAACACAGTAGGCAGCAGTCACAGCGGGCCTTGCAAATCAATCATAGACTAATACTTAGCACATATTCCATTGTCTTCCGAGACAGCAGGGGGGGGGGGGGTTAACGACGATTAACATTCTGCTTTCAAAGATCGGGTGCCTGTCAAAGAACAATGATTACAAGGTAGTCTCGAGTGCCATTGAATCCCCGTGGGTGCTCTACTATTTTAACCCGGGGATACATACAGGTTTCCCCCGATATCCGAATGTAGAGTTTTCCTATGAGATCTTTCTGTAAGCCCAAATGACCGGAAGCAATTACCGTTGATCAATATGAAGAAATCTTTTGAGTGTCCTTATATCCCAAAATAACGTTCTTCCATTTCAGCTAGTGTATCGCAAAGGGTAACACGCTTACAAGATGTCTTAGGCTTTCGCTAATATCTTATTAATGACTGTCTGGAGGACGCGTAAACGAAGTGGCAGAAAGCGAACTTTCGTTAAAATAACCGATAACCAACCAAAGGGTAATTTTGGTTTGTTCAGGCCTGCGGGGTTGAACAGCTTAGGGAATCAAATAAATATGTATCTGTAAAAGATCTCTTTGATTATTTGTTTTTTTGACTAGGATAAACGAATGACCCGATCAACTGGTGCTCATAATTATCATCAGTCCTTTAACGTCCGTCGTTGGATATAGAGAATTGTGGTGAATCCAGGAGAAGGTCTATCATGGGCGTCGCAGAGCCAGTATTTCCTGAATCTATCTAGTTCATCTCTCCATTCTGTGTTCTGTCGGCCTCGGTTTCTTATGTGATCTTGGGGATCCATGTTGTGAGACGTGATATCCATCGTTTGTCTTTCATTCTTGCAACATGGCCAGCCCATTGCCATTTGAGTTTTTTAACAGATTCTATGGTGTCACGGACACCCGTTTTCTTCCTTATATACTGTGCTGTCTTGTGATCTCTCCATGTAAGGTTGAGCATGATTCTCTCATGCGCACGTTGCATACTTCTCAGTTTGCGGGTCTATCTCTTGGTTAGGTTCCATGTTTCAGCTCCATAAGTGACTATCGGGAGAATGCATTGGTTGTATACTCTTCTTTTCAGGATTATTGGGATCATCTGGTTCTTGAAAGTTGAGCTTGCTCTGCCATAGCCTTGCCATCACCAAAGTGATTCTTCGCTTGATTTCTTCCTCTTTTGAGGGTCTCATGGAGATTCGTTGTTCTAGGTAGCTGTAATGGTCTACCTTGCCGAGTTCTGAGATGCTCAAAACAAATCAAATCCACTGAATATCAACAAAAAATATAGATTGATAAAGCAGCCGCATTTTTTAGGCTTTTCGGTTTAGAGTATATTTGCAAATTTCAGTCCAAACCTAGAGTTAACTTGACTTCTCAACCGTAACAGGAACAATTTTCACCAAATTTGAGGGAGTAAAAAATAACGTTCCCCTTTTTTGATTTGAAATCACAGCCACCTGATTGATAGTGGTATTTCTTATCGACGGAGCTCAATAAGTAAGTTTTAAATATCTACCAATACTTATGTTTTTAACACGCGAGGGCTTATTTGATTCTAATAAATCTAGTAGTAATATATTTTTATGATTTTCTGAATCTATTATGTACACATCATCAGCAGCATCACCAACCTTCCTCTTTTTGGTGTCAACAGAGAACGGACTTGAGAGGGCACTGTCTAAACATATAAGGCCGGAAGACGCAGTAGTGGAGGACTGCAATAAATCACGACGGCCATTCTTTCAGTTTACCCTTCCAGGTCAAAATTGTTACGGCCTCGAAGACCACGGATACAGACCTGTCAACCATACACCGAGGAGGGGAAGTGAGGCGCCTCAGTCCCGTCGCTTGAGACAAACTTGATAACTAAACGTATGAGTGACCGGATACTGAATACTTGAACGAACTGAACGTCTAAAAATGTCAGGCAGATATTCCTTCAGAGAGTGTAATAGTGATCCTTGCCGAAGTCAATATGTTGATATCAGGATAAAAAAAAACAAACAAACAAACTGTTTTTAAGAGCCTGATCGGTACTTGTGAAATCTATGGCACTCAAGTAAAGTATAAAATTTCAAACATCTCTTTTGGTTATTAATTCGTCTGCTGCCACGTGACGCACATGTGCATCTGGTGGTATGTTACGTATTGCCTCCAATGCGCATGTGCGTTAATTCCACATTTTTTTTTAAAAGTAATATGAATAGTTAATAATAGTACGTCTATATGGTATCAATTTTCTTTTGGTAAGTTCGTCCCCCCCCCATTTTTTTTACAGTTGAGTGCCTCACACATTAAACGTATATGCCTACAAGAAATGAAAAGCCAAGTGCAAATCGATAACAATGAGTCTGGTACACGGCATAGTGAGATCTTGAGGGGTATCGTCTTCTATCGATGACGATGCAAGGCTATACTAACCATATAAATAGTTAAGGCTACGCGCTAGACTAATCTTCTGCTCAGTGTTACAACGTAGAAATTGTGCTCATCGTGTTGCACAGTATGTTACGCTATCCACTGTAGCAGTGAACATATTATTTTTTCTTGGGAAATTACTTACTGCCTATCATTGGAAATGGAGTGAGGGCGTTTTTGTTTTTTTTTCAGCCTCTAATTTAGAATAGTAGTCTAGTATTGTCATTATAATTAGCTGTTTACCACGAACAGGATTTTTAATGGAAATATTTTGAAAATTAATTCACTTTAATGGTTACATGTATAGTGAGTGACCCAGCAAATCATGGCCACGAGAGAAAAGAATTGAAAAAGAATAATCAGTTATATTTTAGCGCTATTATCATTACAGATTGAAGCTCTCTAAGACCCATGGCGATCCAAAGATTCAATCTACATTATCTTTATTCATGCCCACACCAGATGAGCGCTGGACACCGAAGACCAACAAGTCTCCATCCCTCCTCTCAGCATTCCCGCAGTCTACATCAGTGCTGTGGTATGCTTTTATCACCAGATGTCCAATGGTCATTGCTGAGTGACGGTAAATATCCTCAGGTCTTTAGCCCTCCTCTTATCGTCCTCAAATATCACAGCAACGCTGTGGTTTGTATCGTCCTAACCTCCCAAAGTTTTACTTACGCATTCTTCTTTCATTCTAGCTGTTACTGCTGACGACAGTGGCTCGTAAGTCTCATATTTTCAGTAATCTCCCCTGTACTCTTGCAGGCCCCACTAGTGCTGTGTCACTATCGAAAGTAAAGGAGGAAACAATTCCATCCGATAAAATCTATGGGTTACTGAAAAAGCATGCTCTGCGTAGGAAACCTCAGTATTAATCAAAAACATCAAGAATTATCTTATTCTTAGATGAATCACCCGAGTGCAGGGGGTCCGCATCTCAGAGAGGAAGTTCTAGTTGCCCTAAAACTCTATGGATAAGAGCCAAGTGAAGAAAAATATTTTTTCACTCAAGTTGTAGCCATTCAAATATATTAGGTCGGCTATTGTTACCCTTCCTGTTTTAAGCTGAAGCATAAAAGACGTTGGGGACGAATTTCAGATCAAAGAACCTAACGCTAACCCTAAACCTCAAAACACTCGACCAAACACGAACAGCAGAGATTTTAAAACGGGAAAGGTAACAGTTGCCACTTGATCAATATTGATATCACTATCATAACTATATTGAGAACACTTGCAGTTTGAGAAAGCTATCTACGAGGGGACGGAAGACAACAATGTGTTTATTTGACTAATTTGTTTAAGACTTTATATTAAGGTTAAAAGTAATGATGTATCTCTCTAATGAAAAAATATTGAAAAAAGCAATCGAAATAAGTAATTTTCCGTAGGTTGATGTAATAGACAGAAAATATACAATAGCCAATTCAAACCCCTTCCTCATTTTTCTTTTTTGTTCTAGCAGAGAGAATTTATAACTTGTTGGGACTTGTATTTATAGCTACTTACATCATTGCTTTTATTCTTATTTTCTAATTCTTAGCTTTTATTTTATTTTCAGCAATTTAAGAACTTGGAAACTTAATCTTCACTTGCTACTATTCACTGCAGAAATGGTTTTTCTTTCTTTTTTTAAATGTATTTTTTAAAATTGTTCATCGTTGAGTCGCTGAAACCCGCCAAAGATTGGGTTACGCCATTGTTATGTGTGAAGTGTTTGCCAGACAAATTTCTCTTTCCCAACCGCCCCCACCCCGTTCAACCTCCCACAATAAACACGGGACGAAGTTTGAAAAAAAAACAACAAAAAAAAACAAACAAACAAAAAACGGTGTCATGAGTTATGACATTGGTTGACAGGTCAAATCTGTTATCTGCATTAACAACCAAAAATAACGGAAGAATGACAAGCGCAATGGTTAGAACCTAGGAGTGCAAAGAAGAAAAAAAAACGATGATTGTAATGCCTTTTTTGCTCGATACTCTATCATATATCTTTACTTCCATGTGATATAAGACACTGGCTGTGTGTGTGTATTTTTTTTACTTGCATAGTACCTATCAAAAATGATAGAAGTAGTTACATATTGATCGGCACTTCTGCCTAGGATCAGAATGCAGTATACATGCGCTCACTGAAAAATGTTAAACACACCATATATATATATATATATATATATATATATATATATATATATTGGATGGATTTATTCACTTTATGCTGTATTTGGGGAAAATGGAAGCTTTGAGGTATACTTCAAATTAGTCCAAACTGGCCGTTCCTGTTCAGTGCAACAGTACGAGGTACGGATGTTTCGTGCCAAAACTATAATTAATAAAACCCTACAATCATTTTTCCACTGGGAAAGAGATTAGCAATTTCAAGAATCCTATGACGTATAGATATATGTATAGGTTTCGCGTGAATCACTTCCAGAACTCTCCTGGGACATTCAATTCAGGCAGTAGGCAATTTAATAGATTACTCTTGAAAGGGTTAATAGACACTTGGGGTACCGTTCCAGGTTGTTGACCTTTGTTACAGTAAGTTCACCAATTTGATTTCAACACTTAAATTCATGAACCACTTGAAACCGCTTGTAATTGACAGTGGGGCTCTTCAATGAATAGCATTAAGAATAGTGGAGCTCTCCAGTGAATTGGATTTTTTAAATTCACCAAATGTTCAAATTGAGATAACCTCGATCAGAAGTTATTTCCCTTGAAATTTCATTTGCATGATTTCAAGAGTAGGGGCATGGCGCTGAATACTTTAATGATGCCAAATTCATGATTGCTGGACTTTTCGGTCCCAAACAGATCTAACTCCCAGTTGGAATGAGAGAGAGCATTTCTCCTGTAGCCACGAGTCAAAGGTAGAGAGTCAACTGTTAATTGTCTATTATTCTGGAGAAGCGTTCTCTCTACTTTTGCAGTCAGTTATTACGTTCTGCAAAAGTTTTTCCTGTATCAAAATTATACGCGCACTTTTGAATTAAAATCAATATTTTCCCAATAAAAACTCCGTAAGCTATCAACAGAATTTGAAATCTTTTGTGTGTTCATAAATTTCCTTTGAGCACTCGTCACAAAACTGGTGTACACGCGCACACGTTAGACGGGACTATGGTCTGAAATGTTTCAAATATGCAAGGATTATCAATATTGAGCTTATTAGTTTTGGGGGTGTCATTGACTTTGATGGAGCTCGGAGAAGTACTTTTGACTCTTGCAATGCTTTTCGGGGGAACTTTGATGCTGGCAGTGCATAAAGGTTTTCCATCGTCTTGGAAAGTACTTTTCGAGATGCTATCAACCCTGGCAGTTGCTAGAGAGATACCATTGTGGTATCTAAAAGCATACCATCGACTCCCTCCTCATCTATTCTTGCAATCTAATAGACAAGGGTAAGAATGGCAGAGGATGCTCATGCTTGAATAGGAGCAAAAGAGATCAAAACCGCTGCTATAACTATCATTCATTCATTCATTCATTTCTCTTCTCGTACAAGTTGGAAGCCCCCAAATCGAGTATTAGCAGCAGATCACTAACAATACACAAAGGTAAACCGAACTAATTTCTAAAGTCATTCAGTACTTATAGAAGGTATCTAGATTATGTTCATAATGTTAGTTTTCAGCACCCGTGAAATTTCCACGGGTCCAGATGGTCTCTATGAATAGTCCCAGCTTACACACAGGGAAAATAACCACTTCTAGAATATTGTACTCCATTTTTGTATATAAGCAGGTCAAGTGTATTTTCCACTGAACTGTCATAGTGTTTTCTTTTCAAGTATGAGCCCCAAATTGAAAATCCCCCAAGAACCAAATTGAAAAACTACTCCCCTCCCCCATTTTTGACCCCAAATAAGGCAGATTTAAGTTCTTAATTGGATGGATCGTGGCTTAAATTAATGGCAAAATTGTTCATGTTAAGATGAAGGCAGTTCAATTCATACACGGCTTTATGGTTCTGCAAAGGAAATATAATCATTTGGGAAATATCTATATGGAGCCCACATATGACCAATATAACAAATTTGGGAGCCTACTCCATGGCTGAAGAAGTTGTGTATTTCCCAGTGGTCGGTGTTTGTGTCGGGATAACAGCCGAATATGAACCATTATGATAGCCAGCCTCTCACCAACATAATGTTCATACATTCAGAGTTGACCCAGTGTCAGATTCAGCTAGGCACAAATTAGGGTAAATACGTACCCAACTAAAAGGTATACTGGCGCTTGTCGTAGAGTTATATTTACCAAGCTAGTTCAGCTGACTATTCACTAGTTTGACCCTGATTGCATACATTTCGGTTGTGGCTCTGTCAATCTGAACAGAGCTTTGTCGCTATATAAGTATGTGTGTGCATTTGTATCAGTTAAACGTAGCTTAGTCTGGCACACAACCATAAAAGGTGCGGTACCTAGAGAGGATCGAACTCACTACATAGTGGTAATAGTCTGCTAGGCTAGTTAACAATTACCCCATGGGACCGAATCAAGATTTCAGCTGAAGCTGTTTATGTCACTTTGCACCAGGACCAACACAAACCTTTATGGGGGCCTAAGCATAATTTGATTTAGGAGTCCAAAGGCTGCACCTACCTTTGGGTCCCCAATTATGGTGTGATATCATTATGACGATGTCGATGGAAAAATTCATATTGATGATAATGATGACAGTGGTGGTAAAAAATGATATTTAAAGGTTAGCTCTAACAAAGAATAATAATTTATTTTTTGTTATTGTAATCTATACAATTGTATTTCACAATAAAGTGATCTGAAACGAATGAACATTTTTTTTCTTTTGTGTTACATTGATTTATACATTTTCCAGTCCAAGTAATTTGGCATTTATGAAATGAATGTTTTATGAAAATGTTATTATTCTTCGGCAACTTTTTGTAATAGTATAATGTTTTGTTATATATATATATATATATATATATATATATATATATATATATATATATATATATATATATATATATACCAATTGTTTTTTCCTTTTGGGTTACGTTGATTTATACATTTTCCACGCCAAATAATTTGGCATTTATAAAGTGAATGTTGTTAGAATAGATAGGAATTTGAATAGATCGAATCATTTGCCTAAAGAAGTCCAGAAGGGCAGGAAGATTACGGATTTGCTACACAAACACATTCATTTCACCATATATGTGTATATGAGAGAGAGAGAGTAAATCAATGAGTTCGTTGGTGGATGCAGCTGAATTTTGATCTGAAATTTTCATGGTATAGTGTTTGATTTATGTGATTGATGGAGAAATGTTGGGTTAAGTGGATCGTCAAAGAAAGAGATTTTGTTGAAAAATATTTTTTTAGTAATATAAATGCTCCATTAAGCTGCTTAAGCGATGGCGCTACGATATATAGTGGGTGAACAACTAGCTGATGGGGGCAGAGGGATGGTTTGCGCAACGTTTTACTGAGAAACAATGGGTATTATCATTCAGGCGGAATGTAATTTGTCGTTGAAGAATAGGTACACCCCTTTATAGAAACAGTTCTTCACGATTGCAATGACATCTTTCAGCAGGACAATTCACCCAGCTACACTACACAAGCTGTACGGAAATGGTTTTACAAGAATGTGGAAGACCTCACTGTGTTGCCCTGGTCATTAAAGTCTCCAAATCTATCGCGAAGAACGCCGTTTCCACAAATACTTATTTCGGGGCGTTATGAGGAACGATTTTTTGAATTGCAAGTTTCATTCTCGGACGTAGCTCGTTTGAAATCACTGCAGCGTTTTCTCTTGATGGCCGCACCACCATCTCAGAAGACTCCCTAAACACATTTCATGCGACTCTGTTCTACGAACTGACTCACATTACACTTGAGGTAGGCGTGTACAAACGCTTCGTTTAATGCATGTGTCATCTGCATCTAGTCTGGAGTTACCAACATGTTCAACTTGTTAAGTCACCATCACGTTCGTCCTTCGTCGTCAAAGATGACAATGTCGTCAGTACCGATTAGTGCAGTTACACTGCAGGATCTGAAGTAATGGCTTGTGCTTGACAGATTATAGTGGGGGAAGAGATGTGCATCGTAAGTCACATCACCTCGTCCCTGTCTGCTTACTCCCAGAAGCAAGACATTTTCAGGGTGGTCGGAGACAGAGAGGGTGACCAGGGTGCTCGAGGTGTCATATCGTGCTTTTTATGCTCCACAACGTTTTGCTGATAGTCGTCTCTCTGTCGATTGAGCCAACTGTCGGGTTCCTCAGCACAGTCCGCCGAGTCTTTCCCGATCTGAATTCAGAGTGGTCTTTCTCCTAGATTAGCTGCCAACCAATGTTAAAGAGCCCAGTCTACCCTGTTATCTACCCATAAAAAGAGAGGACATAGGTTGATGCCTTCCCCAAGGTCATTAGCACGAAATGGACGTAAACTGTCACAGCCAGAGTTTGAAATCAGTTCGTAGTTTTCATTTCCGTGCTGCTAACGGTTAGGCCACATCCACTTGTGAAATACAGAGTTAACGAGCCCATTTAAAATTCAAATCATCTTGTCTGCAGGTTATAGTTAAACACCGTTCAACCACTTTACGGTGAACGTATCAAACCCATCAAGTTATCTTTCACGACCAACTCGTGTACAACTATCGAAGTTAAGCCACGGCTAGTCTGGCCAGTACCTGGATGAGAGATTGTCTCGGAATACCAGGTGTCGTAACAAGCTGAGGAGGCCACCCCTGTAACCACAGCCATCTCCCCTCACAAAAAAAAAGAAAAATCTTCTGTATGGTTTAGGGGAGGAATTTGGGCACACCATTTCCTCCATACTAAGTGCAAAGGTATAGCAGCTAAAAGCTATTCACCAGCAGATATCAAACTCTTATATTTAACGGGTTATAATAAAATGTCTCAAGTGACAGAGCGAAAGTTATCATGTTATTCTTGCAAACCATCGGTATAACAATATAATCGTAAAGCACTTGGATCTCATTAACAAAGATGGTTTTGTCCATCAAAAAGACATTTTGTGAGCACCAGATGTAGAGTGTGGGAGCCAGTTAGTCTCACAAATAATTGAAAAGAGGTTCAATTCTCATAATATATTCCCAGCTTGTGGCGAAGTTGATAACTGAATTTCACCATGTATACTCCGCTGACCAATCCGAATTTCGGATGAAAATGCATTGTGCCATACATACAATTATATATACAAATATGTGTAACAATTTTCTCATAGATAATACGCTCTTGGATTTTTTAGCTCATAATTCCATAAAAATGCAGATTCTCCAAGTTGGAATACAGCACTTTCAGCACTTATTAAGAGCAATGGTTTGTATATACATCTCGAAAACCGAAAGCTTATTAACGTATATCGGTTTAAAATGCAATCAGTGATGGAATACTATTGTGATTTCTGTTTTTTTCTTTTTCTCTCCCCCATCCCAGCCAGAATTTGCAGCTTCACCATACGTCTAATTTACATCTGCCAACGAATTTGGAAGAGGTATGTGTACTGACTTGTGTCCATTCAGTCAATATCTCTAACATTCTCGATGGATTACAATGACAAAAGGAAGAGCTGATTAAAGTTGGGGTAGATCTAAGATTTTTTGCTATTTTTTCATATATCTATATCTTTGCACTCATGTTTGTGCACACAATATCCTCAGGAGTTCTCAATGAATTTCAATGACATTTCGTTCAAGTGCGGGCCATAGGTTACGGTAGAATAGCTCAAAACTTTGGCATGGGTGCAAGGATTTTTTTTCGATTGAGAGATATTTTTCATATACTAAGACAACAGTCCGAAAATCCACATACGAAACTGTTATCTTCCATACATCGTAGCTGTGTATGAACTTATTTCCACCCAGTTTTTAGCTAGTGTATTACGTTAGCAGAGGTATGCACTCTCTGAGTGCAGTCTAGTTATTAGAATGAATGAACACTGTCATATTGAATAGTTAAGTATAATTAATAATAATGAAAATGAATGAACACTTTGTCATAAATATATTAAAATATAACCATGCTACCGTGAATTGAATTAATAAGCAGGAAAATATCAATTGCAAACATTTGAAAAAATAATTTGATTAAATATCGGTGCATATCGAGTGAGAATTGCGACACATGTTGCCTAAAAAAAACAATCGGTCACCCCCTGAAATGCAAACCGAAGACTTACAAAGAGCTGTGTAATAGATTTTAAATACTCAACAGGTGGGAGCCTACTCAAGAAGTTTTCTTACCCTTCTGCTGTTTTAAAAAAATGTATTTTATTTTTCTGCAAATCTTTGCTGTCGCCGATGTAGCTGCAAAATTTGTACAATTTTTTTAGTATACATCTAGGGAAAAGTACACGCACACATTGTAACAAGATGTATTCCTGTTTACCACAGGGAACACTGGTAAAGTTAGAAATTTTATTACCATAACGCTCATCGCTGCTTCTGTGTATGAAACAGACTGTGAGGACGTTTTTGGACAAGTTTCATGTGTTATTATCCCATACCAGGATGTACTTCACTAATCCACCTATATAAAACGATATATATATATATATATATATATATATATATATATATATATATATATATATATATATGTGTGTATTAGTCGCCAATAATTGAACAACCATAGCTTTGAAATCCCTTCGAAGAATAATTATGGTCAGAATAAATTCTTTTCGTGACATCACTGATGTATTCCACTGAAAATGTCGAAATAAGGCCCAAAAAGATCTAAAAAGGTGAGCGCAGAGCTATTACACTGATTCTGAGCAAAGGGTCGGGGAGCGACCTTGGTCCTAGGCAGAGTGCGTAGATACTGAGCCATTCGTAAATAATCCCGTCATTTTTGACTGGTACTATACTAGCAACCAAATAGAGAGAGCATTGTTTTGCTCCATTCTCACTGTAATGTAAAGAATCTCGAAAATATGGACTAGTGTCAAACAATTCTTTACCAGAATAATTTGTTTTGATTAGACATGACAAAGGCACGTAAAATATCTATTTTCTAACAGTTTTGCGGTAGTAATAATCGTTTTCGGAAAATAATTAAACATAAATAAAAGCCTGGTATCTTTCAAAACGTTAACAAATCTGAGTTTTGCTTTGTTTGTGTGGTCAAGTGAACAAGATGCGAATACTGGATTATTTACATGGAGCTCCGGGTTTAATAGAAAACAGAACTGATACACTAATCGCAGGGGGCGTAGCTGGGGGGGCAATTTTGCACACTGCCAAACCATTATAAAACCTTCTGCAGCTCTACCAACATACAATAACTAATCTCACTAAATGTCGGAGGGGGCCCTCGAAGAGCCTTGCCCTCAGTCCAGGCCTTCAATATTTTTCGTTTTATATCCAGTAGATACTATTGTATCCATCAGGGGTCTGTAGCCACCAGGTTGGGAACCACAACTGTAAATGTTGGAGGAGAAGCGCAAATGATGAATGAGAGAAGAAAGAAATGAAACCACAGAGCTTCGAAAAAATTGAGAAGGTAAGAAAAAGAAAAAAAAGAAGTAGATAGAGACATATAGAAATGAATGAAAAGTAAAAGAAAGTTTGAAAACAAAAAGAAGAACCGGGGAGTGGAAAGATATGAAAAAAATTGAAGAATGGGAATGAAACGAGGAAGGAAAGTTTGCAAAGAAAGAAATAACGACAGAAAGAAATGAACAAAGGGAATTATAAGAGAGAAAAGGGGAAGTTTCTAGAAATGAACGGAAGATAGGAAAATGGAACAAACCTAAGATGGCAGAAAAGGAAAAAAAAAAAAAAAAAAAAATTGAAAAAAAATTTCAATTTAGGTTAGGTCGCAGAGTCTTCCTCAAATGCTCACTAATCCCAGATCCTCGAGATTTCGGTTTAATCGGTCTTTTGAGGATTGAATCTTTGAGCAACATCTCGAAATATTGATCCACATGACGCCAAGCTACTTGGTCTACTGCAGTGGATCACGATGTGGGCGCTAGTACCCCCCTGGGGCAATAGATTTGTTTTAAAGGGACATTTGAGCTTTTTGAAGGGCGTTTATGATTTTGATTAACAGATGACTGTCATAGGGTTTCAAGTCTGGAAGAGGGTGCTGACCCATCTATGTTCAGTAGTATCTACTTGAAAAATCATTGATTTACTTACAACATTTTCCTTAATAAAACCTTTGAAAACATTGTTTTTCTTTGTAATGACAAGCTATCACAAGTCTCTAAAAATCTTTTTGGTACTTTGGCAATTGTGTATAGGTTAGTGTCGTAGTGGGGCGTTGGGCTGAAAAACGTTGGTCTGCTGTTTCATGCTTGTCTCTATCAATACATTGTCCTAACGCTAAAATTATTGATATTTCATTGGTGTGTGCAATAGTTTACGGCGAAAAAGATGTTTCCATCCGTGTATTCAGTCTCTAAAATTATTGAACACAGCTATTACCAAGCCTGGCTTTGTCCTACACAAGGTAATAAGTGATGGGTATGCAGTGAGGTTCATACTCACTCGTATAGTAAAAGTCTGCCTGAGCAGCCCCAACCCCCAACCCTAAAATTCGCTTTGTTAATGGTAAAGTATATTTGGTGGTCGCAAACTATTTCTTTCGTTTGAATTTCAGGAATATCACAGACATGGCAAAAATACATTATTTTCACAAACCAAGTATTAGCCAAAACAAAGACGGCAAATTGCTGGGTGAGAGTATTTTTATTTGACCTGTTTAGCAAAGTAATTCAGCTATTCTCAACTTAGGCCATGTGACCCCGTTCCGGGGTCTGACACATTCGAAGGGGCCCATAGATTGAAGTAATACTAAACGAATCTATCTACACATGCTGTATTCCTGTTCGACAGGAGGCCCTGGAACTTAAGGGAACCGTGACCGAAAAAGACGTCAAGAATGACTGGTTTGGTAAAAAAAAAAAAAGCTTTTTTCTACTGGTACCTCTGGTCGAACCCAAATAAAAAGCTGGGATACGAAGCAGACAGCTCCCATGCTTTGGAATTGGTATAGCCCATATTTTTCAAAATTTGATTCAATCGTAAATATGAACATCTCATCTTTGTTGGCACTACAGCAATATATCAAAGTATAATGCGTTGAATTACAGTGGTAGCCTGCCTAAATCTGACTTACTGTCAGAATACTGTTCTGAGGGTGCGGCAGCCGTCTAAAGCCATCTGCCTGGGAGGAGGAAACTACAACGGAATCTTGGGACCTTGCTCCCATCGTTACACCTCGGTGGGCCATGATATGCAAATCCTTGGCTTAAAGGGTGCGGGCGACCACGCGCATGCCACACCTCACCGAAAACTCCATCACACTAGCCAGATGATCATTTCAAGTACAGACCTCGCTGGCCCTAAAGAGCCTGCAAAACGTGGCACGACCCCCCCCCCCTCATCTTCGTCCGCGAAGCCAAGCCATGATAATAGCACTGGACAGTATTTCGGGTGACCTTTTGAATAAAAATGACACCACCAACTGCATCAAAAATATATGATGTCGTCGCGTATCCAAGAAAAGAGACCCGCTCTCTTTGGTTGGATAAACCTTGAGTAGGTGGTTTATACTTTATTACAGACACATGTTTGAGTTATATTTCCCCCTTCATGTTTTTGTTGTTGTTTTTGTTTGTTTACCACACCCAGCGAAAAAAAAGATGACTATGTCGATCACGTGGTCATATCATGACGATTGCACGCCGGGAAAGAAGACATCTAGCCCCTTTTCCTCTCCTCCTCTTAGAAATAACTGGAGAGTTCGTCTTCGAAGCCAACTTCTTCGAGCCTAAAGAGACATTAGTTTCGACGTCCCGGTGCGTTAATGATAATGACATTCTGTGGTGTTAAAAATCGTGACGCCATTTTTTTTTTTACAAATGGCAGTCTCAAGTTTCTAATCTTTAAATAACTTGTTCACATATGGGAGCACGTTATCAATTAAGTAATTTAACTCCTTAGAAGTCCCCTGACCAATTTTCTTCACTTACAATATTCTTACCCACCCCCCGTACGATAGCGCAATAGGTCGAGTATAATAATGCTCAAATATCTCATCTTTGGCGATAGAACATCATTTCATCAGCTTTTTAAGCAGTTAAAAGTGGACCTGACAAAATCAAATTCCCCGACAGTGGTTCATTTCCAAGAGTAACTTTTAGAAGGCAAATCCAGTAGATCAATGAAGCTAATTATCAAAAAAATAAAATAAAATAAATAGATAAAACCTTGCATTATGCTTAAATTGAGTATTGGACTGAAGGACGCCAACTTTTGGGGTCTGGTTGTTTGTTCTTTACGATAGGCGTCTGCAGCAATTTAAGAGCATTAGGATAATATTGTACCTCTCACCAGCTAACCTCTGCCCGACGTACCATCATCCGTATATTTGGGTCTGTCAACACTCAAAATGCCTCGCATATAAACTAGTGCTAGTTTGTTATTCGCTTCACGTCATTTCAGCTTAGGAAATGTTTTTGTAAATAGCAGGGGAAACCTACATTAATTTCATTTTTCAATTTTAAGCATGAATCAATATATGATGCACAAAACAACGGATTTCGGTTGGTTTTCACAAGAACTTCGATGCGGAGAATCAATTGTTAAATGGTAAACATTCTATGAGTTATAATAGTCAAACATAGAATTAATATAACTGGGACGACTGCCATAAGGCAATGGTTAGCAGGAACGTCTGGAAAACTATTATCACTTTGATCCTCACAGGATGCTTCACCGCTTTGACCAAACTAATATAAGCTTAACAAGTACATGAGCGCTTCCCACAGAACGATGGATCACAGGTTGGTGGAGTGATTCCGATCTTTACTGGGTTTCATCCTACTTTGGCCCCTGGGCTACTTTGGACAGGAATTCAATAGAATGTGGGTAAGGAAGGGATTGACCAAATATTAATTCCCAGGCGAAACAGGTTTCAGAATTGCTACCACTTGAGATGAAGATCTATGGCGGCGTTAAGACCTGCCGAACACTGGGTGCTTAAGACTAGAAATGATTTTCTCTTTGCCTCCCCATCTTCCTTCTTATCTTCCTTCTAATCTTATTTCTATTTTTTTCTCCCCCCCCCTACAATCTGCTTGAAATTCTTGTTCTTTCCCGTATTAAGAGATCGTATCGTTTCCCAACTTCTTCCTTGAACATTTTTCCTTCCCTTTTACATTCAATCTCTCTCTTTGGCTTTCTTTTCAGACTTTCTTCTTTTATGCCATTTCTTCCTCTTATTTCTTTCTGTACCTCCTACTTCTATCACTTTTTATTTTTTCATCACCACTCTTTTTCGTTTTCTTTCTATCTCCCACTCTCTTTCTATCCCTACTAATTTCTTCTACTCCCCTTTTCCTTTCTATCCTTACTCCCTCTTTTCCTCCCCTTTTCCTTTCTATAACCACTCTCCTTCTCCCCTTTTCCTGTCTATCCCCACACTCTCCTTCACCTCTTTTCCTTTCTATCCTTACTCTCCCTCATTCCTCCCATTTTCCTTCCTGGACTCACTCCTTCTTTATCCTCCCCTTTTCTTTTCTATCCCCATTGAATCATTCTTTTTTTTTTTATTTCAATCACCATTTGCTTTCTTTTTCTCCCATTTTTTTTTTCAATTTAAATCTCAATTCTCTTTCTCCTCCTTTTTTCCTTCTACCCCAATTCTTTCTCTCCTTCCTTCTCTTTCCCTTCCTCCATCTCATTATTGTATATTTCTCAGTTTTGCTTTCTAAAATCAGCCTTTTTTTTACTCTTTAAATTTATAAAAAAATTTTTCTCTACTTTTCCCTTCCCTTCTTCTCTCTTTCTTAGTATGTAACCGACATATAAGCCGGTGCCTTATCAAGTGTTGATGCTATTCTTGTTCTTTCTGGTTTTTGATAGACAGAAAATGGTCTGCCATGTTGCTTTTTGAGACTTCAAGTTGTATATTGAATGTGATAAAGTTATCGAAAGGGTGACTAAAGTGTTATGAAGTGGTTGGAAAGTTGAGAGTCAAGGAGGGCCTTGGAGGGTGGTCGACGCTGATGTTTGGGGGTCGGGTAGATACGATGGATTTATTTATTCCTATTCATTTTGCTGAGATAGGGACTATTGTATTCGTAGCATTTTTATTATTGATATTACGAGAACTACGAAAATATTGCTGGAAGTAAGTTTTCCCCATCTAACCATTTTAAAGTATTGAAACCCCGATGGAGGTCGGAGAGAGATTTGAGCTGTCAAGACATTGAGATAGGGTTAACTAAGATGCAAATGCAAATCCGAAGTCGGTGAGCTCGAATGATATTCACTTTTAAGTACATTGAGAAATTTAAATGAATGATACTTGTGCAGTGGATTTGCATTGGGACTCTTTTGTTTTCGAAAAAGAAAGCAAGGTCTCCAGTGTCCTCCTCTTCTCTACACTCACTCATCGTCCTCCGAATCTCTATATACTTTCTGCCTACTCCTATGACATGTGACACATACACAGGCCCGTGCAAAGCTGGCAATATAGACCTACGCTAGATGGGAAACGTGCACCGAGTATTTTTGTAATCAGTGCTGAAATTAATGAACGGGTATATACATATACATGTAGTGCACATGATATACTTACAAGTAACTGAACAGAACTTTTATACTTTGTGCCAAACCCAGCCCATCTCACTTTACAATATCAATATCCTTTACCAAAGGGTTACCCCTTTGCCTCTGCTATGAGGTGTAGACTCCCTTAGAATCACAGATCCATATTAGCTGGCTCACCTGCCCCACCCACCTCTCTTCTGCGCCTTACATACATGTACGCGTGTCAACATATACAGCTTTATTCTGAGACTCTTGCAGAAACACAACGAATCAAATTATCCAATGACCTCGTATAAGTTCGGGAAACAATGGACCGACCATTATAATGATTTATTTATATATATATATATCAAATAAAATTAAGAGGAAATTCATTTTGTTAATGTACTTGATATTTTTGTGTGAACGAAAATTATTGTATAAAATTGTATAAAACCTATTTTCTTTAGGAAATATAAAAGCAAAATGATTATTAAATCATGATTAAAGAAGACTATCCGGCGATACGAAGCAATTGTTCAGACAAAATATTTTCCAGACAATAGTATCTCAAATTTGTAATGTACCTAACCTTACAAGATCAACTCCTACATCAATTACTAAGATATTCCTCACTAATGATATATTTCGAAATATATATATAAAAAAGGTAGAAATACAGTCATTGTAGTCGGAAGCAGGTCACCAACCATATTATATATATATATATATATATATATATATATATGAAATCCAGCTCTACTCTAAAACAACTTAATTCCAAGAGTAAAAAGTTTGATGTATCGAGCACTCTATGAAATAAATCCATTACATTTCAGAAGTGTTTTTATATTATCATATTATGTTATACTGCTAGCCTAATTTGTACCATATATATATATATATATATATATATATATATATATTATTTTGTCATCCACAGACAGCTGCTTCGTTGTATTACAATTCTTCAGTGTGGCTATAGACAATCCATTATTTCATCCATTACCACAGGTAAGATTGAAACCTTAGCTTCAGACCCGGAGGCCGGTATCCTACCGCTGAGCCACGGAACTGGGCGGTCAATAAGGCTGAATTTAAACGACATATTTATTTTGGCTTAAATTCCCCATCCACCAGAGTGCTCTATTCCTTTGGAAGAGCATTGCATAAGCTTACAATGAACGTGTTACCTCACTTGATTTATTTCTTAAAAATTATTTGTTTTCATTAATGTAACAGTTGATATTGGAAAGTCAAGTTCATAAGAAATACTTGATAATCTATTGATTGCTCTAGGGTTGGATCCCAATCAGTTCTTCCATACTGCAACCCATTGGGAAAAAACACTTGTGTTGTAAATCCAGAAACCTTGCCAAACAAATCATCGACATCATTTGTTCCTTTCCGTGCATTGGGATATTTCTTCCGTTATTTCTTCCTCGTGTATACATAAATTTGGCCGTGGAGTAATCTACCTCTGCCTAATTTCAGTTCTATGGGGGCTAATTTCTACTGTGGCGAACCACCTTGACAATTGGTTACAAAAAAAAAAAGACCAAAAATGAAAACAATATCCCATTGCTTATGACCTTTGCCAAGAAAAGGATTACCCCTTTGCCAAATTTTAATTACATAGGTGCAAAATCATTGCCAGCAACTAGAGAAATTGTACAAAAAATGACCAGAAATGACATCCAAGTTCAAACTCGCTCAGCCTATAACCTTCGATGTGAGAGGATATACCCATATACTGAATTTCAGTATCCTAGATGCAAAATTGTATCCCACAGCTCTGAAAATTGGCTAGAAATCACCTTCGGTGACCTCAAATGATAGACGTCAATTGGGCATTGTATATTACCTTTGCCATGGAAAGATGTACCTCTATGCCCAATATGTTTCGTTGGCGCTAAATTGTGACCCAAAACTTGGCAAAATGCTTTTAAATGACCAGAAATGGTCTCTAATGACCTTGAATGATACCAGAGGTCAACATCACATATGTTGTGATCTTCCCAGCGAGAAGGTGTACCAATGAGCCGAATTTCAGATCCTTAGTGCAAAATCGTGGCTCACTGGTTTGTAAATTGGCTTCGCGTCCAACCTCACACTGCAAGTTCTCTCCTCGTTGTACGTGAAAAATATTAGGTCGACAGACCTAGTTTTAGCGGAGAAGAGGTACGAATAAAGAACAGGTACTGCAAAGGTAAGTAAATAGTTTTATGCATATATTGTTTGAGCTTTTCGTTTGGTCATTCCCAAGCAACCTCCCATCTTATAGATCAGATTGACACTGCTTAGCTTCGTGACCAGACCAGACTAGACCAGACGAGAACCAATGATTTCAGCGTAATTTGACCCCCAATGTGCACACGCTTGTGTGTAACATGTTCAAAAATACAAAAATATCTCAAAAAGTAAACGTATTCTTCATTGTCCTGCCCCACGTTGGCTAGAACTTGAAATTTAAAGAGATGAGTGATAAATAAGAAGAATTCGGGGAAATACGTTTTTTCTTAATATTCCCTGCTGAAATAAGGTGGGGTCTTATATACCATCAATTAAGGTATGTATGTATGTATGTATGTCTACGTCTAAAATCATCCAGATGCTAAAAATTAAAGGAAAGTGCGTTCCTAACCATATTTTAGGACCCTCATGGCATCGGATTTCAAGCTGGATTTTAGAAACGCATAGTTTTGGTTAAAGGGGCTTGGCTTTGGTGATTTCCAGGGCATGAAATATTATTCTTAAGGGAAGTCATTTTTGGTTGGCGTGTGTATTTAATTACAAACTTGGTAGTAGAAAACCAAAAGAAGGGGAAGATGAATGACTTTATGAGGTAAAAATACAGAGAGCAAGAGAAATCTACTGTGCGCTGTCGAAAATGTATCTATTACAAGCCGACGGTGACGTCATTTTCCAGGGGTCGTTTTTGGCCTAATTAAAAGCTCGTGTCCATATGTTCACCAAATTTCATTTTTGCGCTTGTGGAAAAAAGCCAATGGGAGTGCAAGTGTAGTTGAAATAATGTACAATAACGTATATGGGGATATTGTGTGCGTGCGTATGTGTGTATGTGTGCATGTGCAGTCAACTTCTGGATTTGACTCATGAACTTCTGTTTGCTTCGACACTTCTAGTGTTCATTACATAGGTGGTAAAATACAAGAAGCAACGAGAAACTGATTTTTAAAGAAGGACTTTTATACAGAAGTTTTGGATTATTGATTAAAATATTTAGGATTATGGTTATCCATTGATTAGAGCAATTGTTTCTGATAATAAACAATATCTTTGCTTGGCTTTTCGTTGCTTCCTGTATTTGTCCACAGCCCTGATCATTGCATATGAAAGAGAAAGAAAAAAAAGTGTATACTTCGAATGAGAAACTTATCTCTTTAACTTTTCTTCGTGTGAGAAATGATAGAAATTAATTTTTACAATTTTAAATTTAAAACCAATCTTCATGCCGTTAAATGATTTCTCTCTCTCTCCATTGTAAATGTAATGAGTTCTATCCTAACTGGGTGCTACACTCTACTGTGCTTTAGCTAGACTAAGCTCAGCTTGTATAAAATGTCTACCAGTGTCAGTCATCGAATGGTCGTTAGTCCATAAGTCTATTTAGCTGTTGTTTGTCAGTTCGTTTCTCATTGGATGCTCCGAGATTGGGGCCTTGTACAAAAGTTACCTTTGCCGAACCTATAAGAAAGGACACCCGTTGACACAGCGGTTAAAGTGTTGGTGATGCAAGGTGGACTTCCAAGAGGAATTTTATCGGGGTGCACAGTATCATTAGGGCACCCTTCCCTTCACCACGAGTCACCCTGTTTTTATCCACAACAATACATTTTCAGAGATCACTGGAAATTGCACCCCCTTTGGCCCCGGATACGATGTGCCCTCTCCATCCCCCTGTAGCAGGTCCTGATGCAACCAAAAAAGAATGAGCTCGATCCTTGTCGTGAATTCACAGAAATGCCTTCATATGAGCCCTATTCGTCCTAATCCAGCATTTATTCACTCTCTCTAGAGATAGAAAATACCCCCTCTCTCTAAGAGAGAAAGGGGGTATTGGTGCGTTTATAGGAAGAGAGACCGCAGACAAATGATGAGAAAGAATGAAAAATTCGTGTCAGACGTTAGTGAAAATTCAAGAAACGTTGAAGATTGAATTCGTCGTTCGGTCTAACGAATTTGGCACAGAGACAGCTGCGTACTGGGAAAGACGCGTGCATTATTACTTACACGATATACATACATACATAACTCTTATGTACACCAGTTTGTGTTTATTTTCTCAAATAGAAATCGGTGTCTATTTCACCAAGTAAATCCAATAAAGAAAAACAAACGGTCTTGCTGTTCTAGTCACGTCCTCAACTGACGAATGACAACGATTGCTATGGATATTGCCAACTAAATTCACTTTCTGAACGATTTTCGCTATTTGTCATTACCCTTCAGAACGAGGGCGATCATGGCTCTCCACGGTTTCTGATGGAGCTTTGTTATGACTGTTCTTGGGGGCAAGGGGGCAGGGGGCGGTGGAGTTATTTCCCCTCGCCTTCCACAGAGTTTTGAATTTAGAGTTGTCCTCCTATTCGACTGGTTGCCTAACGAGACTAGAGGGCCTAATCTACTTTACCCATAGCTGGGATAGATCCATTTTTTCCTAATGGGCATCAGTGCGAAACGAACGTAAATAGCCTCGGTCAAAGTTTGAACTCGGCGATTCCAACGTCCATGCTGATAGCCGTTACGCCACTCGCACCTCACATCTGGATGAATATCGTCCGCTGAAAACACTTGTTTGCAAACTGCAAGTACATAGTCAATGTTGCATTAACAATAAACGCTATCACGTGTCGTTACTTTTAGATAGTTACAAAGGCTAAATGAAATGAAAAATCGAGATTAGGGAGCTTGTGTTACGTCAATCGTCACAGATAAGATTATATCTCAGTAACGAGGAAGAAATCAAAATAGTCGGAGAGGGGGGTTATAAACCTTCGATTAGGTTTTAACCATAGCTAAATGACATCATGAAAAACATGCAGTCGACCGAACAATCATAGGCAGAAGGGTCGGGGCTGTGCTAACGCGAAAATTTATGGCCGAACTTTGAGTTTCCGATAAGTTGTTTTTGAAAGTCTCAATCGATTTGGTGGAACTAGTTTTCCCCACTGTGATCATTTCACGATATGGTCACTTGAGTGAAGAATTTTTTTCTCAGCCCACTGGATGTCGGTACCCGGAGTCCTCAGGTTTATTGGGTAACGATGCAGTAAACATGCATCAACATAACTTTCAATGTTATAATTCAAGTTATGAAGATTTCGTTGCGCCAGTCTTCCATCTAGGGAGATAACTCACTTGGAAGATTAGCGCAAGTCTTCCTAGCTTAATTTACCCCAGTTTTGACCTTGTGTTGTACTATGCTAAATCAAAGGCTTCTTTGGTGTGTTGAAGTTACGTATTTCATTATTTGGGTCAGCGATCAGCGTTCAAGCACAGGTAAAAGCCAAGATTTCGGATTCTGATTTTCAAGACTCTCCACAATTGGAAGATTGTATAGCACCAAACTCTACTCCCTACATTCATTTTCGTGTCTTGGGAAAATTAAGCTTATCAAGTATCTTAAATCTATCCAGGCTCTTGGAAGGATATCTAATAAAAAAATAAATAAAATCAGAGTACGAATCGGTCAGAAATAAATTTATCCTCGTGCAGTCGGAATAACTGGAACGAAGATGACAGAGAATTATACCTACATACATACATAGAGAGAGGGGGGGCTGGAGAAGAGGAATTCTGAACAGGCATCAGCAGTCCCAGACTCTGGTTCCCCGCTCCTCCTTTGCTTAGAAAAAAAGCGAAAGGGTGGTGGGGGGAGGAAAAAAAGGGTTCCTCACTTTCCCACGACAATAAGCAGAAAATCTAAACCAGACTCCGTGGCCGATCCTGCAAATAATGTTCCATTCAATAGAACAGAGATAATAAGTTATTTTTAGCCGGTCGATGTGTCACAATCGTAGCAAGCATAAAAGAAGTCAACAGACAAACGGTTGAAATGAGGCGTTGGGAATGAAAAAAAAAAAAAAAAAAAAAAAAAAAAAGGGAAAAGCAAAAACAGAAAACGAAGTGTTTGTCTCACTATTTTATCTCTCCTTGCATTCTTACCAACCTCATTTTCCTCACATTTTTTCCATCAAGAGAATTTTCAGTTTTTGGTAGGGTTGTTGATATTTTGGCCATTTTGTAGCCAAACTGAAACATTCTGGCCTTTTTTTGGCCATGAACTTTTCGGTTTAGCAATATTCAAATTTTTGGCGATTTTGACATGGTTGCGATAGTAAAATTCTTATTTACAGTGTATACTGTCGTATAACGTGGTTTTAAAACAATCATTATAATCAAATTTTTTCACCTTCGTCTCAATTTTTCAACTTGACGATCCTGGCCTGAGTATAGCTGCGATAAAAAGCAATTGAAAAATTAAGATGAAGGTAATTAGCAGTTTTGAATTTAAATAATAATAATAATAATAATAATAATGATGATGATTTACAATACCTCATCTAAAGCAAATAGATAAAATAATTGTTTTTTTTTATAACTAGTTTTTGCATTTAGCCATTTTTTTTTCATTTTGCCATATCTATGCGTTTTTTGTCAGAAACATAAACTATCTGGAAACCCTAGTGCAGTACCAAACCAGGGCGGAAATAATAATGTATTAAAGTGGTGTATTTGTATTCTTATCTCCGTTGATAAGACTGTTCTTAACGCCTCCTTGTTTTAATTTGTACAACAACATGTAAGTAATTAAGTATACGAACTGTAACGAAGAGTGAATAATGTCAGAATCAGATATCATCATTTGGAGAGCAATGAAGAGATTAGCATATCAAGATACCGTAACAGAAAACAAACTAAAAGTAGATAATAAGATTAAAAAAAAACAAAAAACAGACTAAATACTCATACATTTTGTTTAAGGTTGTTAATTGTAGATAACGAATCAATCCACGCTGAGATATGATGGAGACCTTTCGAAATTCAGGTCCCTCTTCTTTTGCTGAAGCCCCGGCCACCAGTGGCGTAGCTAAAGGGAGAGCTGGATAACAGACTCTCCCCCAAGCACATCTTTCAAGAGTGGCGCCTCACCATTTTTTTTTCATTTTCAAGTTATAGTCAAATCTCATTATTTTTTCAACTTCATCACATGGCGTTGGAAGAATTGAACTAATTGCTTTATTTGGTCCCACCGCCCTCCCTCCCAGGTTCTTCATACCTTTTTCAAATTGGTTCCTTTTATTTTCATTTTACGGCTAAAATGTAAAATAATTGAATAACCCACACTTTTATGATGTTTTGAATTGTAGATTTTTGAGTCTTCTGTAGAACCTATTCACTGGTTTCTTTAAAACTATATCTTCTTTTTGTTTTGATTTTAAATACAAAACAACATATTATGCCCTTCCCTTAGACTGTATAATCCTTGTTTTGATATGAATAGAAAATAGAAAAGTAAATGAATGTAAAATTATTTGATAATATTTTTACCACAATTTTGGTCTTGTGTCAGACTAAGCCACGCTAAATAATTAACTAAAAAACTTCTAATTCGCCTACCACCAAGCCACTGTTGGCAAGCTTGCCTCTCAAACCATTACTTTAGTGAATTTGATACTGTTTTCCACTATTGTGGCCTTATACGAGACTAGGCTAAGCTTGGTAAATGGATTTCTCGATATGCGATCCCATCCATCAGACTATTTCAAGGGATGAAGGATGAAAGTAACTTCTTAGGACATACTGGTGGCTGATCAATATTTTATTTACAAAAACAAAAATCATGGGCAATAGTAAATGAACATTGAAACGTATATATATCAGCCCCGGGACAATTTTTTCAGAGAATCAAGTGAACAAACATTGAAACTTTAGCAAAGATGATACGATTATTTTTTCAGTTTGTTTTTGTTTATCACATGATGGATACTTGTCAATATTTACTGAGTTTATCTCAATTTAGCATAAGGTTACAACAGGGCCGCACCCGTGAGGATTAAACTCACTACACTAGCTAATGGTCTTCAAGATAAGCTTACAAACTATCACTCGAAGCCTGACGGCTGACGATCGGCACTTACATGTTTTCTTCATGAAATATATAAGCTTGACCTGTTGAACGGGAAGCTTTACCCCTTGCCGATACAATATTCATTTGGGGTTACCTTAACTATTTCAGAATTGCTAGGGTAATAGAACAAATCAGCAGCGAAGAGCAGAAAATGGTTAAAACAAAGTTGATCACTCTCTAGATCTTCATTGTTACTAGATTTGAGCACTCCAGATAGCATTTATTGAATACTCATGAACCTTATCCGCCGCCTTTTCACTTCTCAACTGCTAGGTTGGTTAACTTATCGACCAATCTTTATAAAGACATAGAAAACGTAAACAAAGTGTGCAGCTTTTAAATTTACTAGATTCCTAAGGGCACGGAACAGTAATACATTGAATAATACGTTTCAAGCTATTTTGCAGTCTTTAGCACTTGGATAAATGCTCTGATTTTGCCAATTCAACGGATTAACCAAATTAACTGCAGAAGGTTGTGAGAAGTAATAGTTTTCCGTGGCAAGATGAAAGTATTTGCCCATGATAAGTTACCCACTGCAAGATTAAAGTCCTGCTAATCAGATTGAACTGAGTTACCACCGATCACAATAAATCGGAAATTTTATTGACTTAGCCGTATGACAGTAATTCCACTGGTTCGCAGTTAATTGTTAATCTTGTCAGTTACAGTGGGATATACGATAAAGATCAAACTCAGTGGCTTGGCAATCTAACTTGCTCACCATCGATCGAGTTCACTCTGGAATTTTCCTAGAAACGCATTCACATTAAAGCGTTACGTCAGGCAATACTATACATTTGACATTTTGAAGTCATCATTTTATGATTGAAAACAATTCTTCCAGCAGTGCGATTTCAATCAGCGTTATCAAATGATTCCTTTGGCATTATGGGTTCTTTGAATTGTATCCATGTCTTGGGTCTTTTTCGTCAGTCCCTACTAAAAGCTAACGTAAATAATTTCAAAGTACGCAACCCTACAGAGAAAAAAAAATACTGTTAAATTTTCTTTGCCACGCCAAAAGTGCTAGGTCTTTTTTGCTTGTCCCTATCACGAAAATCCTAACTTTGGGAAAGGGGCTAACGAAAAACTTGACATATAAATTCCCACAGACTAGATGTTGGTTATGGTGGGGATTAACGAAAAAGCCCTAGAATACCATGCCCTATATTGTTGATTTTTTTCGTATTTCAAATTTTAGATAGCATTAGCCACTTGTTCAGGCTAAGCTGCAAAAATCTGACAACTTGACTGATCTCCAAGATCAAATTACTATTGCAATTTGACCCAAAACTAACACTATGAATTGAGTTTCAAGTCGGTGAGAAAAAATGCAACCTAATCTTTTTTAGGCTTCCGTACTTTAACATTATGGACCTTAGTTTTTGGTTCAGACTAACAAAAAGCCCCCATTTCTCTTTACCACACCACAGTAGTCTGTCACTCTAAACATCTGAATTTTTCTCTTCGTATCTAAGTTATGCGAGAAGCCATATGTAACTCTGACTTAATATCTAGAGTTGTTTTATCTTAAAAAGCCTGAGAGTGATACCCTAATATTTCAAAGTATCTTTTTTGAGGCTGCTTTCCATAAAAAGTTCTTGTTTTTTTTTCTTTTCTAAATGGAGTGCTTATAGCTCCTTGCTTCCCCTTTCAGTCACTATGGTATGCACGTTCAATTAACTGACACAATATGGCGTCGCGTATCGTCTGACAAAAATGGTGACAAGTGGCATTGTTCCCAGTGTTCCGCCATTTAAAAAAAAGGTTCCAACCTGTAAATATATATATTTCTCTTATCTATAGAATGTCGAATAGGCATCAACATTTATGTTGTTTGCGATTTTAAAAATAGAGATTATTTAACCGAAGATAAAAACCATGAGGATATTTTGATAACATTCATATACCTTTCGAAACTAAGTTGCAGTTTGTTTTCTAACTTGACTTTATCATAAAATAAAACATCCCAACAAACAAGAAATGAGTAAGGGGATCAATAATTTATATAACCTCCCTGTATGGGATAAGCCCCAAACCATACCACGCGTGCAGACCCAGTTCTGGGCATTTCCTCTTGGACCCATTTCAGTCTTGTCACTTTTGTCTCACTATCGACTGATCATCTCCAGGTCCACTTTGGTCAAATCACTCTTTATCCCCTTTAGAATCTAGTTTAGATAATCCCTTGTTTATTCTTATTATGTGCAAATGCTCTATATGGTAGGATTTTGGATGCAGTCTGTCAAATACGACATGATATTGAAATGATTCTGAACTCTATGAGCGGTATCATGTGAGGAGTGGAAGAACAATTAACATTTTGCAAGTCACGTGCTTATTTCTTTCGAGGCTTGAAAGTTTGAGGAACGTGATGGCGGCTACAAGAAAAAGCGAGTTATTAGGTGCATTGATTTTCACTGCAATCAAAGCGCTGAATACAAGTGGATCTCAAGAGGCAGAAATTGATCTTGAGACTAAACGACAACTTTCTAAGCACTCCGAACGACAGAAGAGCTCCTTTGGAAAGAAATAATTAAATGCTGGGTATCAAAAAGGACTCATCACTTCTCTTTGTAGTTTTTACTCTTTTCTTTCTGTCTCATTACACTTTCACGTAGGAAAAGAAAAGAAGTACAATACGAATGCGTATACTTGAAGTCGATATTTATTTGGAGAAGTCTCAATGCACAAGCAGAGACATCAAATATATATATATATATATATATATATATATATATATATATATATATATATATATATATATATATATATGCTCATTCTGACTCCGGCCAGATGATGTCCATCAAACTTGCTACATTAGCAATAGCTCAACGAGTGGCACCTTAGTGGCAATTATGTATAAATGTTATGAAATTTACTTTTGGCCAAATGATATGTATCAATTTGTAAAACGATTTGCAGGAAAATCGTGCCCCCCTACCAAAAATAAACTACCGAGTCTCCCCTCTGGAAGCTCCTGAATATGTGAAATTTATATCTCCATTAGTACAGAGAGTTTAAAATCGGCCATTCTCAACCATTTTTTCCATGACCCACTTAATATACCTTCTCAGATTCCATAGATCCTGTCAAGCAGCGGTACGACAGGAACAGACAGATATTCAGTTATTGTTTCAGTCCTTTAAAGCCCCTCAAATGTACCAGCCCTCCCTTTGAGGGCCATATGGCCTCCGTTGAGAATGGCTGCTTCAAACTATTGCCGCTTGATTTTGCTTGTAATCTTTTGGTTACAATGGAATTATTCAACATGTGTTCGTCAAGAATCAAATAACATTCTTCTGTCTTTTGCTTCCCTTTTCTTCGTGTCTGAAAAAGCGAATCAAATGAAAATATTCTGTTGTCTTGTATCTATCCCCTCTTCTCCGCTCATTTTCTTTTTTTTATATTTCTGTTCTTTCGCTGCTTTCTCTTCTCTGTTGCACCCCCCACAAAAAAAACTTACTATCTCTACCCTCACCCTTTTCTGCATTCTTTTATTCGATCTATCCGTCTTTTCCGACGATGCCATTTTGGCCATCCTTTCAATTCGTTCCATTTTTTGTTTCACCCTTCCTTCTTTCCTTCACATTTACAGGCATTTTCTTTTTCTTTTTTTTTTCATCTCTTCCTAGTTTTTTTTTTCTTCCTTCTTTTGTTCCTTACCATGCAATACCATTTTCCTAAGCCTTTCTTTTTCGTTTCTTTCACCCTTCCTTCTTTCATTCATTCCTTTTCACTAAATGTTTTCTTCATCCTTTCTTTTTTTTATCCTTTGTCCATTAAATCCTTTTTTTCCTTCTTGCTCAACGCTATTTTCACTATCCCTCAATCCGTTTTATTGTTTGCAAGAGAAATCCACGTCTAGCATTTGTTTTTTCGAGGTATTTACGGCACCATGTGGTGACAATCGTAGAACGCTTAATTTTTCCAGATCTCACGTTTTTATTTCTTATGGTGTGTTGTAACCGGAGACTTTGGACCACGAGATATTCGGTTGCACCACCCACACGCTGCATCGTCACAGTTTTCGCCAGAGGAACTACCGGGGGATGCGATTTGGTTCCTGAGAAAATGAGATTCGAAAAGTATTAAAGGGTGGGGGCAAGATTGAAAGAAATGTTTTTGCGATGTTGCAGTTTCGGGTTTTTTCGTGTTGGAGAGAGAAGTACGCCAGTGGTGGTAAGAATGAAAAACGTGGAACGTGCATCAATGGAAACAGTTAGAACTTGAAAAAATAATGATGTAATCCGAATAATGTTTGTTCATCTCGAGTCCTTTGTTGCGTGAAATTAATTTTTTTCTGCTTTTAGATCTATGATGATGTTCGTCCTTCGTAATCAAAGATGACCATGGCTTCGGTTCTGAGTGGTACAACAGCTGTGTTAAGTTTGGGGGTGAGTGGCTGATGAGACTGATCCTGTCTCTGAAGTCTCTCCCACACATGGGACACACGCATGAGCGTATGGGAACTTCGCTTAAGGTAGGGGGGGCTTGATTTTTCCCAAAGATTTATATTGTCTTGCCAGACATTTAACACTGTTTTGCTCGAATTGAGGGTAGATTCTCCCACCCTTCCTTGTCCCCCGTACGCCTGTAGACACACGGTTACAGAAGTTGTGGATAAATGGCAGCTTGGGTCCTGCGTGCTGTGTTTTATCTCAGTTTTTGCAATTCTCCCAGCCTCTGGTGCATTCATGACGGTTCTGGGCCATTCTCTGCTAAGATCGGACGTTAATGTCCACGGAAAAGGTCTTCAGGCAGCCGTTGAAGCATTTCTTCTGTCAACTGACTGTTCTTTTGCCCGGGCGGAGCACTCCGTACAGCAGTTGCTTTGGTAAGCGATTATCAGTCATGGGCACTACATGGCCAGCCCATTTGACGTACTTTCTGTAATAGAGTGTTGAGACGCTTGGGAAGTCAGCCTACTTCCGGACTTCCGTGTCAGAGATTTTGCCCTACCTTCTGACAATCTGTATGACATTGAAGATTTTGGCTCAAGTCGCAGGTCATGAGATCAAATCGGTTTAAATTCCATTTCTACTCTAGATGTAGTTGCAACTTTTTTTTTGCTGTTATGACATATGCGGATAAGGGATCACTTGCGATGAGACAGAGCGAAGGGAGAGTTTGATTCGGCCGTTTTTCAAGGGCACTTGGGCGAAAGTGATACATGGTTAGACGGTTCAGTTACTAGAGCTGTTACGTCACTTTACTACTGCCTATTTATATGTAATTATAAATACGCATACGTGTGTATAATTCACATGTTATTATTGATATGTTGACACCGGTTCAAGATGCACCATCATTCCTTCATTGGTGGTCTAATTTTTAATTCTATTACCCTCAACTGACTATACATGAATTACATGATCTCATGAAATTTGAAAAAAAAAAAATCAATGGTCGACCTAAATGCAAGTTCAGGATATACATACGCTAAAGTCAAATGATTAAAGGGGGTTGGCATTCGAATAAAAGTGGTGAGTTAAGCAGATCCTTCCCCTCCCACACCAACAAAAAAAGCCCTTACCAATGTCTCCCGTGTCACACCTGTCCTGGACTGTCCTTCTGGTTTGACTCCAGTCAATTGTTGCAAAACTCATGCAATAAGTATTTTGCTTCTTTTTTTCCCTCTGCCTTTGTAATGCACGGGCAGGTTCTGTTCGTTTAACCGTTAACGGTACGATAAATAAAATCAACGATTAAATTTAAATTTAGGTCGGACAGTTTGAGTTCACTTCACACAAATGCAATTGGGAAAAGCATGAATCCAATCTCTCCCCCCCCCCAGCTAAGGATAAACAACTGGGCAGTTGGTGCCATTTAGCCCTGTCGGGTACTTCATCTTAAGTGTAAGGCAAGCATCCCGGTCCCGTGGAAAAAAAAAACAATCACAATTGCTATAAACAGTAAATGTCTCGAAGGAATGTTTGAGAAGCGAAGACAAATTCATTGCCCTATGTGAGTCACATGACACAGGGGGGGGCTACAGAATCTCAGTGAGTTTTAACGCTCACATCAGACGAAAGTAGTGCATTCAAGATAACTGCATTGCTAATCTCATCGTGAAGCCGGGGTCGGCGTGTGAAAAAAAAGAAGACAGATGACTTTTTTGTGTGTCCCTAAACAAAAGTGCAGAAAAGAAAAGAAAGAATTTCATTCGAATCTCAGGCGAAAGGAATGCAATGGCGTCAAAAAGATTGATGGGTGACCCCCCCCCCCAAGGCTCCAAGATTTGTTCAGCAGGATTTACGGTTCGAGTGCATTGAAATCCAGGCTTATATTTTGTGTGGAAAAGTCAAGCATAGTTCTGTATCAGTGACAAGTGAGTGACCTTACAGAAATCTTCGAATGGAAGCAAATGAAGCTGCAGCTATGTGAGAGAGGATTCCGGGAAGAATTCAACGAATAATTCTTGGAAGAAAAATATTCAAGGATGTACCTACAAATGCATTCATATATAAACACAGACAAGTACAAACACACACAAACAGACAAGTACAAACACACACAAACAGACAAGTACAAACTCACACAAACAGACAAGTACAAACTCACACAAACAGACAAGTACAAACACACACACAAACAGACAAGTACAAACACACACACAAACAGACAAGTACAAACACACACACAAACAGACAAGTACAAACACACACACAAACAGACAAGTACAAACACACACACAAACAGACAAGTACAAACACACACACAAACAGACAAGTACAAACACACACAAACAGACAGTACAATACAGTACAAACACACACAGACTATACAGTACAAACACACACAGACTATACAGTACAAACACACACAGACTATACAGTACAAACACACACACATATGCGCGTGCATATGGAAATTGAACACACACATGTATACAGACATATGTACTCATACTCACATACTATATACGAAGATATACACGTTTTATTCTTGGTGGCTTAGATGAAAGGTACTTCTTGTCATGAAGTCACGAGATCGGAGCACCTTGTGAGGACTGAACATGTCACTGTAGTATTGGTCCTCTGGGCTACTTTGCAAACCATTACCCTACGGCAGGATGTCCTACAGGAATTAGTTAAATATTGCACCAGCCTAGATGGGTGAAATTACAATCGTAAGTGTATACATAAGACGTGCGTAAAATAATTCTCTCTAATATATACATTAAACATATGTTTCACTAAAGGAGGAAAATCAGGATAGGGAGATTCTGTTGCACAAATCTCCCATATTGGTAATGCCAACCTTGAAGACCTGCATTCGAATTTGTCTTTTCCATGGGTTTAAACACGAACTACTGTCAGTGAAAAATGGGCAGTTATCTCGAATACGAGACATCCGCAGTTTTCTCTTTAATTTCTGGTCTTAGACCTGAGATTCTAGGTCATATTCCCTTCCTTTACAATCCTAAGTCTCCTTAATTCCTCTCCCATTTTGAATTGTCATCTAGTGATTTTTCTGCGTTATACTTTCCAATACACGCTCTACCTCTAACTATCCCCTCATTCCCAGCAAAAATTCCACCCACGGGGGTCCAGTGTCTTCCGTTGTATAATGACTGTCTTAGATGAAGATTCGCATTCGACTAAACACTTTTTAATTCAAAAATGAAAAATAAAAAAATGAAAAAAAATAGTGATACAGTAAAACGGGCGCCATTTTATCTTGAATTTCCTGCCAAACCGTTCGAATCACCGGACACCTCCATTATTTTTTGTTCTTTTGCGAAATAATTCATTCTAATGACACCCTGCAGACAACGGTACATCATTAGCAGACCCATTTTTCTTATACAAATTGCTTGTCTCTCGAAATGGGAGCGACAAATTGTGAAATGATTATTTTTCAAGACTATCTGTTCCTGTGTAACCAGTACATATTAATCTGATTCTTCTTCATAATGCAAATTAGATATGATATATAGATATATATAAGAAGAGCTCTAGGTTAGACGAAGCGTGAGAATGGCTGAGTGATTAACCTACAAATGCAAATGACGGGGATTTCCGTCATTGTAGTTCTATGTCTAACGCAATAAAATCCGTTTTATTTTGATTGATGGCAACTCATGAGTCAAGGTTTTCATCTTTGAATGGATTAGTTTGCAATGAACAAGAGCTTTGTGTAATGTATCACTATTACTCCTCACTACCTTCAACAGCTAATTGGTTAAGACGTCTGCGGGCAGCGATGATAAAATAATTCTGATTTATTTTCCGTAAATGTTACTTCGTACTAATGCACTAAAAAAAAAACAACAAAAAAAAAAAATCGCATATGTCACAAGAGTACAACGCACCCGAACGCGCCCGCGCATCTGCTACGGCATGAAGTTGTCTCCCTTGAATAATTCCAAACGTGGTGCAATTGATACGATGTGCACTAAACACCAAGAATGCAAATTGAATCATTAATTATCTCCTCGCCCTGAAGCATTTTTCTCACGATGAGATTATTCGTGAAAGTACTGTGGCTTGCGTATCGGTTTCCCAAACCATTGTTAAATCAACCATCATTGAGTGCTTAAGATATGTGGCATTGTACCAAAGTTAGTCCTATCCAATAGATATCAGCTTTTCTAGACGACCCAAATGTTGGGGGAATATATACGACTAACATATACCCGTAAAAAAAAATAAAAAATGACGAGGTTATTTATGTATGGATTCAAGCCAGAGCTACAATTTTCTTGTACTACATACTCCCCCTTCCTATCTGGTAGCGATATTTTCATAGAATTAGGTACATCTACGAGAAAACGACAAAAAGTTAAAAATGAGAGGGACACCTAATAACATAATTCTTCTTACAGTCACTCACACAGCCTTTCTTTGATAAATTAAAATTTCGACTTATTCGTTTCTATGACAAAAGAGGATCACATTCTACAACACTTCAATTGTTTTAGCTCTGTTAATCTATTTCATATAGACCGACCCAAAATAACTTTTAGGTTCGAACTGGACTCTGACTCTACAGGCAATTATACAAATGAGCACACTTGTTTGCATATATAGCTTGTATATACACCATCTTTCTATGCTAGACAAAACACGAGAAGGTGGGTTCTAAACGTTTTTTTCATTAGCAGCAACTGAGATCTTGGATTTTTGCCCATAAGTTAATTTCATGTCACTTCTAATAGATAGTCATTACAGATATTATATACTGTAATTTGAGACAAAGTCAACACAGGAAGTAAGCTATACATTATCCTTGGATAGGCTCTCACATAAAAGTATATATGTATGTGTACATATTCACAGGAATATATATATATATATATATATATATATATATATATATATATATATATATATATATATATGCCTACTTTTTGCGAAGTTGGCATGAAACTTATGATCATTTCACATAACCCAGTTTAATTTTTGATCGAGCTATATTCATCAGCATTGTATCTTTCATCATTTTTATTCATATGACAACTGTAAGATCCAGCCATTCCTTTTAGGATTAATGGGATTTTCTCTTTCTTGAAGGTTGAGCTTGCTCTACCGAAAGCCTTCCAACCTAGAGTGATTCTTAGCCTAATTTCCTCATATTTTGAGGATTTCATGGTGATCTGTCCCAGGTAGATCACAGTATATTAGAGACAGATGTCATAGAATCCATAAGAAAACTCAAATGGCAATGGACTGGCCACTTTGCAAGAAGTGTTAGACAACTCCATGACATCAGATCTCATAAGAAAAAAAAGATGGCATAATAAAAAAGACGAGTTCAAAAAATATTGGCTCGGCGACGCCCTTGGTAGAGAGGTTTAGCGAATCTTTGGGAAGGTCTATTCCCAGCGACGGGCGCTAAAAGACAGGTGTTGATAAGATGAAGCCCAGGAATTGCTACTCATTGAGTAGTCACTCCAGCCGTGTCTTATAGTTTCTACCAGAGATCTCTGGATCTCCAGTATTCTGGCTGATAATACGAGTATTTTCCTCTGCCCCTCCCCCTAATCTCTTTAAGGACTCTTTGGAACGGTCCCCATGTTCCGATTACGACTGGGACTACCCTCAACCTAAAGGTCAATGGCTATTTCAGTTCTTCCTCAGGCAAGGACAAACAAAAAACTTATCTAGCTTTGCATTTTCTTTTAGCTTCAGAAAATTGAAATCCATTGATATATTTGTTTCGTCTTGTATTATTATCATAATCATCATCATTAGTATTAGTATTAATAGCAGCAGCAGTAGTAGTAGTAATAATAGTAGTATCAATATTATTATTGCAGCTACTGATGCGGCCCTGTGCTCGAATGCTGTGCCCGTTGCTCGGGCCTCACAGTCAGGACCAGGCTGCCAACAGGAAGATGATTATCATATCCAGCAACAGCATTTAAAGGTCAATGAGAAATTTGACGGGGGTCAGATTCAGTCACTTAATTGAGTGAAATCTCTTGGATAGAGGGAGAGGAATAGAGAATAAAGTGATTGAGAACAAAGGAGAGAGTGTAAAATTTGTGACAGAGGAGAAAGAGAGACGATGCATAAGGATGAGACTAAGAGAAAAAGGGCGCAGGAATTTAGAGAAAGAGACAGACAGACAGAAAGAGAGAAGTGTGTGAAACAAATGAAGCGCATGGATGTGTGGAACAGGGAGAAATATATATATATATATATATATATATATATATATATATATATATATATATATATATATATATATCTAAGGAAGTGGGTCAAAGAGATTAATAGAAAGGGAAAGAGAGAGATAGTCTAAAACGATAATGGTAAGAAGCATAACCGTGAAAAAGTAACCACATAGACAAATGGGAAAACGAGTGAGAGAGAGTGGGGGAGAGGGGAGAGAAAGAGAAGGAAAAGAGAAAGGAATTAAGAAATCGAGAAGTAAAAAGAAAGAGGGGCAAGAGGAAACAAAGGGGAAGAAAGGGAAAGCAAGGAGAAAAAAGTGGAAAGAAGATGAAAGGTGAAAAAGGGAGAGAAAAGGAAAGAAAGATCAAGTGCTGAAAGAAAGAAGAGGAAAGAGTGGAATTTGTTAGAGGGCAGCGATGAAGACGACCAACCATTATTTGCGACAGTTGGGGGATACCGGAAGTGTTAAATTGGGTCGACCTCTTTAAATCTGCTACGCTCAAGCCTTCTTCCTCCCAACAAATTTGTCATGGAAAAAAAGCAGAACATTTCGCGCGGAAAAAAAAAGCAAAAACAACAAAAACTGATTTATTACTGCTGGGTTTGAATAGGAGGTAGAGAGAATGAGCCCCTGGCTCCTTCTTCCGAGTGAAATATTTGAGTTCCGTTCGTTCAGCTGGCAATAGGTGCGGCTTTCAGGAGTCGCAAGTTCGATCCCTACCGGTTGTTTTATAATACAGGTTTCCCTTGCTATCCTAAAGCCCCCGTTGTTAGGGAAAAACAGCAAAGATCTGCCCCACATAGACAAAAAAGGAGGGGTGGTCGGCTTCACAGAAGATATGCATATTATCATTAAATACAGTCTTTATATGTTAAGACTAGAATACCCTTGTCAAAAAAAAAAAAGAAAAAAAAAGGAAAAAAAGAAAAAAAAAGGAAAAAAGAAAAAAAAAGAAAAAAAAAGAAAAAAGAAAGAAAAAAAAGAAAAAAAGAAAAAAAAAGAAAAAAGAAAGAAAAAAAAGAAAAAAAGAAAAAAAAGAAAAAAGAAAGAAAAAAAAGAAAAAAAGGAAAAAAAGGAAAAAAAATAGAAAAAAAAAAGAAAAAGAAAGAAAAAAGAAAGAAAAAAAAAAAGAAAAAAAGACGGTATCATCAATTTGGTAATTGCATTGTACTTCCAAAATTTAAAAACATGAGCAGCATTTTCTTGCTTGAGTTCAATACACCCTGAATATTGAATATCAAACTAATCTAATTGTAAGATAAAGATATAGACACAATTTAATTTCTACTAATATATGTCACTAGACGTTACTGTGGCGGCATCCAGTCAGGATCGAATTCAATACACTAATGAACGGTCTGTCAGTCTAATTTATGATTACTTTACAGTTACCTCTCTCATGTAGCTTAATCAGGCACTATGCTTCCGTAGAATAGCCACATGAAGATCAATCAACTGTTGCGAGAATAAACGTGTTTAACCCTCCCAAGACTCCTTGGACATATATATCGCAAGGTTTCTGTGATTATATATATAATAACTAAATAATTGTGTCATCCACAGCTGTTCCGTTGTATTACAACACTTCAGTGTGGCTATAGACTTTCCATTATCACATCCAGTACCACGAGGAAGGATCGAAACCTTCACTTCAGGCTGGCATCTTATGTCTGCCCTACGCAGAACTGGACGGTCAGTAATATTGAATTTAAGCGATACATTTATTCACGCAGAATTTCCCATCCACCAGAGTGCTCTATTCCTAAGTTTGAAGAGTGTGTGTGAATGCATTCCTAAACAGCCCAATTTTCTTTGATAGATTATTCTATTTATGCTGTCTAGGCCGAGTGACTCATTCTCCATGTAACAACGGGTTGGGGATAGTTTCAAATGATATGATGCATTCATATATACTCAGTCGGATTATATATCCATTTCTTAATGATATAATTGTCTGCATTAAGAATAACAAATGCAGATATGGACAGCGAATGGGAAAAATGGGTAGAGGGGGATAACGGTTATATATATAAGTAGCACTTAAATTTCTTCGTACACCTATTTACATACACCTGCATGAATTTGAAACTGGGTTATATTGCATAGAAACTCATTTGAAATGATCTCCCGTCATTACACAGTTAATGCATCACTCAGCCTAGACAACGTAAATACAATAAATAGTCAAAAGAGAATTTTCTACTGCAGCCCCATTTTCTTTAATTGTTTATTCTATTTATGTTGTCAAGGTTGAGTAATCCATTAACCGTGTAATGACGGGAGATCATTTTAAATGAGTTTCTATATGATATTACGCAATCTCTAATTCATCCTGTCGGATCATAAACATCCATTTTTTAAACACACACACACACACACGCATACATATACCCCGTAAATCTTTTTTAGAAGTTTACTGGGACGTATGTATCATGAAAGATAGATTAAATGATATTTTACCGACTTTTACAACATAATCTGAAACCCATACAGAAATTAGTTTACGTTACATGATGTAACAGTAGAGGTAGCTTATCTGATCTGCTATATCTGTGCTTTTCGTTTATCCCCGGATAAATATCTTATAGAACGAGTGTATTCCATAATGATTTTGGTTCGTGTATACACAGCCATTTTTTCATTAGATGAAAGAATAATCGTCTTTAACCATTGAATAAAAAGTAACACAATTTCAGGCACTAAGCTCCATCTAATATATTAGTTTTAAAAAGGTTAAACAACTGAAAATGTATAGGATGTCGTTGTACTATGTGGTACAGTCTCTCTTGGGGAGGGTGAGTGGGGATAAGGTTAAAACACGGAGTACTGGTTTGATTGACGTCCTCAAAGTTCAACTAGGGTCAGGAATCCGACCTAAAATGATTATCAACAAATTCTTTTCCACTGTTCCAACCGGTCTCATAACAGCGGCTGTCTGTCAGGCTCTCTTTTGTCCACAGCGTCGCGCATCTGGTGCTGGGCTCATTTTTATTTCGAACAGTAAAAGCATGGCACCATCGTTTTTTTTAAAATGAGAAACGACGAAGCTGGAGAAGCAAAAATGTCCCATCAATGATTTTATGGAGTATAATAATCCTTTCCTTGCTCGACCCATGGAAATTCCACGAGTGTTGAATACTAAGTTTATCCATCATTTTATGCAACTGCTGTTCTTTTATAAGTTGTCAGGATCTTCTCAATCTCTCCCTTATCCTTTACACTCGTTTATTCTATTTGCGCTGTCTAATACATGTTTGATACTTAGATGAAGTCATGGGATTTCATCAAAATGTTATACAAACATGGATTATTTTAATATGCAAGATTTGTCCGACCCTCTCAGTAAACTACCTTTCTTTTCAGTCCTCTCCCTTTTTACCCTCTCAATAAACTACTGAACCTTTTTTCTCCCCAACCCTCTCTCTCAAATCCCTCAGGAAACACCTCAACTTCCCTGCTCTTTTCTACTAAATAGATTAAGGATCATTTTTGATAAAATGAATAATGTTTCAATTTAAATGATATATAGTTATAAAATGATATTTATCTAAAAAAAAATAAATAAATAAAAAAAATAAAAGAAAAAAAGTTACATTTGATTTATAATAAATTAATGAGTAATACATTCTCATGAAAATTACTCTGGTTAGCAAAACTGAACAATAACCCAGTTTTTAAAAAAATAATACTGTAACACAACAGAAAAAAAAACGAACAAAGAAAATCCTTTCACAAAACAGTTTTGACGCATTCGTTGTCCGCCTTAAATCAAATATTCACATTCTAAAATTATCTCATGATTAGTCAAGTTATCGAAAAGTAATCAATCAGAACTCAACGGTCGTAGATTATGACGAACAGATTAATGATAATGATCTATGATGAAATTTCCACGAATTTAACTTCACGATAGACTAACGAAAATATGATGAAAGCGAAAACAAAACAACAAAAAGAAATTGAGAGAAACAAAATAAAAAGAAAGTGATAGAAAAACAAGAAAATTGTAAGACCCCCCCCCCCAATAAGACTTGAAATGAAAACGTTTCAATGGAAGAAATTCAGACAACTTAATTTTTGGGGATTGTTTCAAGTGGACTGTTTGACCTTAAACCTCGCTGTTATTGATAGTGTTGATTTCTCGATTGGAAATAAATTGTTTGCACGAAAAATCTCCGGAAACTTTCAACAACTTAAAGTACTGTGTAACAAAAGACTTTGTTTTGTTTATTAGTTGAAAAAAAGAACTAAAGGTATGCTGGAAGAATGTTGCTTATTTTCTTCCTACTTCATTGTTTGAATCAATAAGTAAAACAACACCAATTTTGACAATCTTTCTGATAATGTACTTTGATGTGACAGCTATAACAATAAAATCAAAACCAATTTTTGTTGAAATAATTCAAAGTAAACACTTGTAATATCATCTAACAACCAAAGCAGAATTAACTTGCGGTATAACCAAGTGTTCGAACCAGGCCCTTGAGTCTCAGTCTAAGCTTAAGGGTGGGGAGTATCCAGGGGGCATGCTCAGAACGTATAATGACGTAAAGATTCACTAGACACCAATTCAAAATGGGGGTAGGAATCGAGAAAACCTGGGAGAAATGTAATTTGGGATTCTGTGAACTACTGTTTATTATAGCCTATAAAAGGTAATTACCTCGGTCAACGAATCTCTATCAAACCCTCAAAAGTAGAGAAAATGTGAATAATCACTCTTGGATGACAAGCTTTTGGGAGAGCAATCTCAACCTTTCAGAAGAAAATCTCATGATATTTAAAAGAATAGTTTACAACCAATGTATCCTAGTCACATACGGAGTTGGAACATGGGGCCTAACCAAAAGATTGACCCTCAAACTGCGAAACATGCACTGTGCATCACATGGAGAGATCACAAAACAGCAAAGTATATTGGAGCAAAAACAGGGGTCAGGGATATCATAGAATCCATTAGAAAAATCAAATGGCTATTGGCTGGACATATTCCAAGAATTCCAGACAACCGATGGACACCACAATTCACAACATGGATCCACAGAGATCATATGCAAAACTGTTGCCGGCAAAATATAAGATGGCGTGACTAAATAGACAAGTTCAGAAAACATTGGCTCCGTGACACCGATGATAAATAGGTCTGGTGTGTCCTCGGGAAGGTCTAAGTCTAACGATGGACGCTAATAGCTTATGCTGATGAAGGCAAAAGAAATTCACAAAACTTCTAAAACTGGATTAAATGTGTTGCGCCAATATCCCGATGGGAAGGTCATAATGTACATGCATATTAGTCAAAAAGATAAAACTTAGTGATACTCCTACTAAAATCGAATGGTTTGAGCTGCCTTTCATGTACAACTTATCAAATAAAAAAAAAGTTCTACCCTAAATATTAGTGTTGTATATTAAAGAAAACAAAGCCGCTAAGCACAAGTAAGGCTTAAGATAACAAAAAGGGCGAGACATTTTTCGGAACTCACACACATACACACCATTTTTTCAATTTGTGTATGTGTATGTAAGTTTGAAAGCAAAGGCCAGAAGAAGAAAAAAATATAGCCAGGGGAAAGTAGCAATGTTTGACTTAATTACTAATCTGTTTATGTAGCCATTGTCTAGTCACGGCATTTGGGTAAAGATTTTCTTGGGAGTAGGTGGAGTGGGAGGAAATTAACTTTTTTTTCCTGGGATGGTGACAGCTGCAAAAAGGGCAACGTGAGTTGGAGACAAGAAGTCACAATGGTGAACAATTGTGTAATGAGATGGAAGGAAGAAATCTCCACATCCACCAATTCGCTCACGTTTCCTCGTTCTTGCTTCCAACCATTATGTCTTTCTCATCATTCACTCTCTCTTTCAATCTTTATCATGTGCACACAATCATTACCCCTTCTCGCTCTCTCTAGATCCTGCAACACAACCTTTACGTTCAATTGAGTCTTTACTCAATCCTTCATTTGCCAACATACAGTTTCCGTCTATCGATGATTTTTTTGCACAGTCTAAATTGGTGATTCTCAAACGGCTGGCACAGGGCTTTCCGGGGAGCAATTTCATGCAAGAATTATGGTCAGGATAGGAACATATAATGGAAAGTATGACGATTGAAAATGGGGGAGGAATCTAGGAAACCTGGGATTGCAAGGGGAGGAATCTGACATGGGACTTTGAGAACCACTGCACTAAATACTAATAAGCACACACACACAAAAATCCCGTCTCCCTCTGATTAACGATCATTTTCTCTTTCTATTCATTCTTTCACTTTCCCTCAGTCTCATTCTGTCGTTTTTTACTCTCTTCCTCTCTGCTCTAATCACTCATTCTGACACAGCCTTTTCCTCTCAGTCATATGTTCTCTCCTCCCTCCTTCTCTTTTGCCCACGCACATTCGCCAATCCTCTGTCAATATTTACTCATACCCCCACAATTCAAAATTCGCTTCATACTACGTCCTTACTTCTACAAAACAGGCGAAAAATAGTGTTCAGCTTTCGTTTTGCAGCGATCTGTCATAGAGCCAGCTCGCACTCTTCTTTCTCTCTCATACACCTTACACCATCCCAATCTCCAACGACTCTGTCCATCATCCCCATTTTGATCAATGCTCTTTCAGGTTTATGCACGAATTATCAACTTTTGGGGTGGCAGGGGAAACCTATACGTCTATCCTACTTTGTTCTGAGTAAACGTCGATATGAATAGACTTAGCTGAGTTTTACAAGTACACAGAACCAAGCTCAATCAACAGGCTCTCGACCAAATCAGTGAAACTCACCAAAAATACAAAATAGATAGATAAATAAATAAATAAATAAATGAATGAATGAATGAACCACTGTAGCCAGGATTTTATCCTTCGTTTTATGTGTGCATGTGTTTCTGTGTTCCATTACTCCTGGTCGTACTGTTTTGTCTACAGATATGAAGATTGGCATCAGTACCCTACGAAAAACTATCTGAGATTTTTTTTTACATGAGCTTTTTTGACCTTTTGTTGGGCTTATTCTGATGGGTTTATTCTAGAATTTTTGTTTCTTTTTTTCGTTTTTACATTACTTCAAATTTTGACGCTACGGTTGTTCAGTTATTCACTCTGATGACTAGCTTTTTCATAGTTCTCCTTAGTAATGGGAGGTTTGGGCGAAAAAAGGATGTAAGTTCCCCCTGCATTACGAAAGTAGAGCGTTTTTTAAACTTTTCGTGAGACGAAATGAAAGAGAGAGAGAGGGGGGGGGAAGAAGTATGTGCGCTGCTTCTACAACGGCTCGCTGCAAAACAAACTCTGAACGCAATTTTCGCGTATTTTCGCAAAGGCGAATATATGGTGTAAAAAAAAAAAAGCTTTGGAAATTCAGGCGATACCAATAAACGGACACAATTAGATACACTCAAATACAAAAGAATGCACACTCACATAAATGTAAGAGTCCAGTATACACACGCACTTAATCACACGCACACGCGAGCTTTGTTTTCAAACAAAACATTCGAATTTCCTAAAGAGGCATTTTGGTCAGCGGTGCAGAAATTAGAAAAATATTTGTTCGTGCCCTTTATGAAGAATCAAGAAATTAACAAACACTTTTATCCCTACTCCGGTTGGTCCACAGAAAATGATGAGAAAGACACGGCTTGGAGGCAAGCTTAGCATGGCCTGTGTCATTTTCTGTTGAAGATCACAAGGACTTGATACGAAAAAAAAAAAAAAGAAAAAAAAAAGAAAAACAACCGATAACAGTATTGAACAACTTAGATATCGTCCTGGAGGCCTATGGTGTAAACAAAAATTAAAAAGATGTCCTCGAGCAGTAGTTTTCAATCATTTTTTCCCTACGGACCACTTAATGTTATCGAGAAAATATGTGCCCACCTCTTACAAGGGTTTCATGCAGATTAAAGGATTATAGCAAAAGTAAGCCATTACAACTTTACAGAAACTAGATTTATTTGAGATTGATTTTCGTTTATAGGCCTCTTACAAGGGTTTCGCAGGCCACGAGTGATCTGAAGACCCTGCTTTGAGGACTGTTCTCTTGGCGTATAATAAAAAGGAAAATTCAAACTTCAAACGGAATTCAATATCCAGCACAGGAGACAAAATCTAGTCATCGTAAACAAAGAAAATAAATTTTCTCAGTGGATGTTGCTGTTCTGGCAGATAATTTAGTGGAATTTAAAGAGAATGATAAAGACGTGAATACATCGGAATATATTAACAGAAGAACTAAAAATGAATTGTGAGGTACGAAGATGACAATTGTACCCATCATTATCAGTGTACTTGGAACATTCTGGGAAACCTTGCAAATTAATTAGAAAATAGATTCTCTGGAACTTTTTGATTCATATGGAATAAATTTGTTGTTCTTGACCAAGTTAGGAAATTCTACTAAACTGCTGATTTGTCCATTTGAGCAGACTACTTGGTAAAAAGAAAAGAAAAGCCACAAAATAGAAAATATCAAAACCTTGCTCAAGAGTTGAGGAAAGAGAGGAATCTGATGTTAAAATTGACATCCATAATCATGGAAAAACTGGGAATGGCCCTAAGGACACTTTCAAAATTATTAGAAAAATTGGAAATCTGAAAAAGAACAGAGACTGTTCAAATTACAACACTGAAAAGATTAATTAAGGAAACATTGTATTTTGAACAATAACAATTATAGTAGTAGTTATTGAGAAATTAGTGCATCAGAGTCCTCGTCTACATCCCCAAGTGACTGACCTAGGATTAGTCAAGCTCAGTATATATCTAGAATAAACGAAGACGTTGAGAATATTCGAAAAAGGAAAAAGAATAGTTAGCATCACTTGGATCCCTAGCATTAACTACGAAGGAATTGAGAGTCAAGTCAAGAATAAGGAAAAAAAGGACCTGCCAGATTGTCGATGGAGCTGTGTCAGCGGACTACAGAAAAAATTTGAAGGAGAGTGAAAAATTGGAAAAATACCAGGACCTTGTTAGCTGTTAGGATAATGCCCATAATGATAGGCGCACTTAAATCCGTGACAAAAACTTGAAAATCGTGGTTAGAAGTAAGAAATTCGAGGAAGGTTTGATACTGCATAGACAACGGCGTTGCTGGGATCAGTGAGAATACTGAGAAGGGTGCTGGACATTTTCAGTGACTTGCTCTCCTTCAATCATCTGTGGTGACCTCCATACATCTGTTATGAACGTACAAATACAATAACATCAACAACAGAAGTTTGCATGAACTCACCAAGACCTCAAGTCTGACTTGAACAAAAAAACTCAAGAGTACATGAAAAAATGGTAAGGGAGAGAAGCGAGTCAAAGATGTGCAATGTCTTGAAAAGTAATTATGAGCCAGACAGAAGACCGCACAGCTGAAAGAATTTGACTTTAAAAAAGAGAAAAGAAAAGCAATGGAAACGATTTGAGTAAAAAATATCTTTAATCATTTTAAATATATGGTTCAAGTAATAAAAACAAAGAAGCTATAAATATGTTCTTAATAGCAGTCATATATAAGCGTACATCCACAAACATAAAGGCATATATGCAGATCACACACACATATTAAACCAGAGATCCGTTCACTTGTACAAAAACTAGAAAAGATTAGTAAAACAATGAAAAGATGTTCTTTGTTGGTTATTTTTAATGGAAGATCCATAAAAGAAAATATGCTGCCAAGTTATACAATGTATATATATATATATATATATATATATATATATATATATATATATATATATATATATATATTATACTCGAGATGTAATTTAAAAGTTCAGGGAATTTGAAGAGCGTGCGCAAACTGAATGTATTGCAGGCATTTGCAAGCAAGTATGCAAATAGCATTAAATGAACTCCTGAGTATAAGGGTGAGTGATTTTATCAATCCCTGACCTTTTTGGTAGTACCATGTTTTTATATATATACACACATTATATATATATATGTGTGTGTGTGTGTGTGTGTGAGAGAGAGAGAAAGGGGGGACACAGGGACAAACATTCCAAGTCATTTTCGTGAATAATAATTTATCTAGAAAGAAAGCTTCAATCTTTCAGATAGACAGATGGTAAGTAAATAGATGTATAGTGCCACAATAGTTCGACTGTCATTGAGAATCAAATTCACATTATAAGCGAACTGTCAGTGAGACTGGCTTGCTAACCCCGACTCCACGGCAGAGACCAGATATATTTACTAACCTAAGCTTAATTTGGTAAAATGACGTAATAGAGAATCCAGTGTGGATCAAGCTCGACAAATTTAATATCCGACGAGACTAACTTACCAACCATCGTTCAACGGTAAGTGCTTTTTCTCTCACAAATGTTTGAGTGCGAGTGTGCACACGCATAAATTCGCAATTGTGGCTTATACATAGAAAGAGAGACACAAGGGGAAAGCCTTCTTGTTCCTTGATTTTCAAATATTCTACCTAAGTACTGAGTTGGATAAAATCGTTGCAACAATTTAAGTTCGCTACAATAATTAGAATATTGTTAATATCAAATGATAAACGCCTAAAAAATTGAGCCCTGAAAAAAACTGATCAAGTTGAATTTCTTTTCTCGCCGACTCGAAACTAAATTCGTGGTTTTAGTTAGAGGTCAAATTTCAGCTGCAATTAAATCTTGGAGAATTAAAAGATTTCAACTTTTCCCCGAAAAGGTCTGTCTTGTGTAACTTTTTAGCCGAGTTCCAGATCAGTCAAGTTGTCAGATTTTAACAGCCTTGCCTTAAGAAGACACTAATGCTGCTGAAATTTTGAAATAAGAAATAGAAAAAAAGAAGCAACATAGGGCAAGGTTAGTGTTAGGGATTAGGGGTCGGATTTTCATTTTCATGGCTTGAGACAAGCGAAAAAGACCAAGTATTTTGAGTCTTTTTCGGTGAGAGAAAAAAAAATGCAAATTTTTTTTTTCTTTTCTAATTGGGCTTCCGTACTTCGAAAATATGGACGTTAGCTTTTAGTGGGGATTAACGATAAAAGGCTTGCCAGAATTTCCAACCTTTTAAACAGACGAATTACTGATACTCAGTTCGACTCCCAAGCCAAGAATAACCCTATAATTTGCTGAACTGTTAAAAGGTCTCTTTCCCAGTTGTCTCTTAAGCCCTTTTCTCTTGTTTTAAAAACAAAAACAAAAATGTGTGTTCTTGATACACCTCGATTATCAACAGAGACGGAAGGAATGACCCTTTCATGTTTTCTTTGGAATATATGTTCCCATTCTATTGTTTTTCTACCCAGTAAATTTTGATAAGTTTGCAAAATAGTCTGTACTTCGTGTGAACGGAGGCGTGAAAAATTGTTTAAGCACTTAATAAGGCATATCAACGTTTAAAAGTGGGTCTTACCAAAATAAACCAAGGACCCATGGGGGGGGGGGGAGAAGTTAAAGTAAACTGGACGATTGGGGTCTGTCTTCAATATTACTCCAGCTTAACTCTTTACCAGCCTTTTGACCTGCAGCGCCCGAATTGAATGTCTAGTTCCAGAGGACCGTACTCCTCAAGCTGCACCTCCCCATTGCACTAAGAGGTGCAGGGCTAGGGTCAATCCCTGACGCGTCTCAAAGGGAGGTGCTGCGGGAAGTAGACAATTTCTGATACCATCCACACGTACTTGCGAGAATACCCACGGTAAGCACGGACTTGCATCATATTCCACCCTCATGGAGAGGTGATATCAACTATTTCAATCCGTTGCTTTATAAAACGATTCTTTTTAAAATAATTTATATTTCATGTAAACTGCGAAAGAATGGTATTTGTGCAAAAACCTACGCGAAATCGAACAGACAGAATTGTGCATTGTGAATCAGTGGGGAAGAGAAAGTATCTTTTTGAGTGAATTTCCAGAGTGTTAGCATAGTATCCCAAAAGAAAGATTCTTTCCAGTTTGCGCACATCAGAAGTTTTTGGGGTGATACTTTGATCAAAGACAGAAGTGCATGTTCATAGGTAAACAATACCTTCAATTTTAATGGGTACTATGTCAATTCTCATTATAGATTTTCCCAGAGAGAGAGAGAGAGAGAGAGAGATATTTAAACCTCACTAGAAAAGCGGTGTATACTATTTTGACGGTATGTTTTCACTGGCTTATTCAACTTTTTCTCTTCGTGTATGCGAGTGGAGCAATTCAACCTTATTCATTTTCTTCCTTTCTTATAACTCCTTCAGATATTTGTCAGTTTGGTTCTTATTAAAAAATTTTTAAAAAGTCAAACAAGCGTAAAGGTTATTCATACAAACAAGCAACTGTTTCTTTGTGTATTGCATTTATGTCACTTTTCATGGTAACTAACAATTGAGGAAGGAAGGAGCGAAAGAAAGCCGGAAAACGCTGGAGTGGAAGGAAGGAAGATTCTACTGCAGCACGTGCACGCTCATGAATGTACATCTTAAACATGGGTGGGTGTAAGTGTCACCATAAATAGCCATACGCGTTTTCGTGTCTATCTAGAGAGCGCGTAACACCTCGCACATTACGCCCCCAAACCCATTAACTCATCTGTCACAAGTTACCCCATTACTAACAGACCCGTTTAGTTATGTGACTAACGCTCAACTATTTTACACAGCTGAGCTTAGTATGGTACAAAACGCGTTGTAGGCGTGTGTGAATGGGGAGGGGGCGGCTAAGAGTGTGTTGTGCTGATCTTCCAAATGAAGACATCCTTCCTGCCTAGCAAATCAGCAGGCAAAATCTTGGCTTTCATCTGGACTCGAACACCTCTGCTAAAAGAATCAGCATTTTACTGGCCTTCAACATGAACCAAAGGTATCGTTGATGGTAGGAAGTAGGGCCTCTGAGTGGAATCTTAGAAGACGATGCAAAGCTGTTTTGTACCCCTCCCATAGGTCGTGGTGGGAAATACATAAGTATTTGAGCCACGAAGCAGGCCAATGCGCTCAATTTGTCTTTTATTTACACACATACCTTAATACAAATAATGGAAGTGATGACCATAGAGCGTTGATAAATTCGAACCTTACTAGGTGCTTGCCGAAGTTGGCTTAATTGAATGAATACCTTAGTAAAAGTGGATATTTAAGCTCTTAAAAAACAGACCCGTAAGCTGAGAACCATGCAACGTGCACATGAAAGAATAATGCTGGGCCTCACATGGAGAGACCACAAAACAGCACAACACATCCGGGAAAAGACAAGAGTTAGAGACATCATAGAATCCATAAAAAATCTCAAATGGCGGTGGGCTGGCCATGTTGCAAGAATGGCTGACAATCGATGGACATCACGACTCACAACATGGATTCCCCGAGACCACATGCGCAACCGAGGCCGGCAAAATGTTAGATGGAGAGACGAGCTAGATAAGTTCAGGAAGTACTGGCTCCGTGACGCCCATGATAGAGAAGTGTGGCAAATCCTGGGGAAGGTCTATGTCCAACGACGGACGCTAAAAGACTGATGATGATGATGATGATGATGAGACTCAATCAGCGAAGAAAAAAATTTCATTGATAACATTTATCGACTTCAATCTCTTTATATGTTCACCTATGTAAAATACACTGTATCTATCTATTTCTCTCTAGAGAAATAGATAGATAGATAGATAAATAGATAGATAGATGGATAATGTGAACAAAAGGAAGCGAGACCAACAGGAGCAAAAGTGTACGGAAACTTAGTTTATTAATTTGTTAATCAATAAACGTATTGATTGATGAGCTTAAACATGTTTCGGGAGGTATCCCCATCTCCAGTAGCGTGTGCTGTGAGTATGTATACCATTCAGTGGTTAAATGTTTTCTATAGAAAATGAATTTACAGTTGCTTCGCTTCGCGAGTAAAGATTGGAATCCAATCTTTTAGGGTCATCCTGATTTATGGGACTTGGTTCAGTCTGTGACGAAGTCTGTGCTTGTCTGTGGCAAGATGTAGTGGTAGCAGCTGTAGTTGGTCTTGGAGAGACCATAGGGTGTCTAGATTGAAGGATAGTCGTTTAGTTTCGGATTGTGTGTGTAGATTAGGGATAGTATAGATGGTGGGGTGATGAGGTTAAGGAACTTCATATGTATAATCCTCACAGGTCATTGGAAGTTTGTTGGCTCTGATTTGTACATGTGGAATACCATACAAAGGTTTTAGCATGTATGAGGCTGAGTGATTATATATATATCGTGCACGTGCGTGACAGTTTTCCGTGGGTGCACTGATCCTACGCAGAAATGTCTATCCATACGTAAATAATCTCGTCTTTCTTCTCTGGTTCTATACCAGTATATACAAGGAAGAAATTGAATAAAATAAAGCAAGAAAAATGTAGCTGACTGTGCGTAGATTATCAGTAATTAAAGCGTAACATTTTTTTGTATAAAGTAATGAAAGACATCTATATTGATGTTAACTTTTGGCAGTCGATGAAAACATGAGACGCGCCCTTTTAATTTATGGTGTAATGTGTTGTAGTTGAGAACGTCCACGAAACTCCATTATATCAACAACGTAAGGTAATGACTTTCGTTTGGTTCTTGCTGTTCTTATCGTTGGCCAAGATGGTTCTGGTTAAAAGTTTTTGGCTAACAGCGATCAGGGCGATGTGTCAAAGTGACATCGTTGTCTTCAGTTTCATCATTGCGATGACAAGACATTTGAGGAAATGAAAGGGAACGGAAGAGAGAGAAAGAGAGAGAGGGGGGTTGAACAATGATGGGAGAAAGAAAGGGAGCAACTTTAATAGAACATGAGGTAGTAGAGAAAGAGGAGACCAAGAGCAAGAGAACAGGGAGAGCGAGATAACGGGAGAGAAAGAGAAACGGAGAGAGAGTGAGAGGACCAATAGCAAGTGAAGAGAGATAAGGAGAAGGCAAAGGAAAGAAAAGGAACAAGCTGTGAAAGAAGGGACCGAGACAAATAGTGATTGAGTGAACAATAGACAATAGAGGGGGTGAAGAAGAAGGGAATGGAAGAAATTAAGAGAAGAACAAGGTCGGAGGAAGAAACAACGAATAAGATTAGCCACAGGGAGCTGGAGAAAAGTTGAGAGCAAAATAAATAAAGGAAAGAAAATAAATAAAAGAAAGAATACAAAATAGAAAGATACATTGCAAGTTATTGATGCTCATTGTTAGGAAACAAGGCTTGTATATCAACTCAAAGAACTTTATATATATATATATTTCTTTTTAGGATCATCAATTGTTTACCATGTAACCGTTTCAGGGATTCAAAAACAAAACAGTTATGATAACACGGCTATCCAGTAGTGTTGATCAAACATCACCTCCCATCAGCTATGATTTCAATACATAGTTTTATTTATTCTCAGGGTCGGGTCATACTGCATGTAGTTTGTTATTTTGTATAGGATTTTATTATATATTATACATGGAAGTTATTTTATACTGCATATAATTTGTTTTTGAAACACGAGGTTTACTCACATAGGTTACCAAAATATTTGACGATGAAGTATCTATAAGTATAACAGCAGACATGACTCGTTGTTTGTGTCTCTACTATTGAGTGTTTACCTGGGTAAATATCAAGTACGTTGTGTCGGTTTTAATCTCAGACAGCATGCCAACCAACTATATATATATATATATATATATATATATATATAATGAAAAATGACCGTGTTAAGTTATCAATTATTAAATCAACGTATCTTACGCAACGAACTTATAAAACACCCCTCGTGTGTGCGTGTACATATATACATATATATATATATATATATATATATATATATATATATATATATAAGCATAAGTGATAGGGATATATATTCTATTGATGTGTGTGTGTGCACGCGCGCTCTCAAACTTCTTGTGTCTCCGCGACGTTTGTTTCCAGCTGGCAACATCTGGAAACTGGGTGATAAAAGAAACCCGAGCTGAAAAAATCCTGATAGTAATAAGCCTTCCATAGTTTGAATGCATTCCATCAAATAGTGGCAGTTATGTCTGGATGTCATCATAGAATCAATCGTTTCTGTATATCTCTTTCCTTCCGGGTGGGAGTCAAAATGGAAAGATCTTTGCTTTATTCCACATTGGCAGACACGTTACATTTGTCATCAAGAGGACGCAGATGTACAAAGGCAAGAACCGAACAATTCAACACAAAATGTCCGGGGAAAGACATCTTACTCTTCCAGACCCTCTATTTTCGCATCTTTTCAACGTGTTTCAAACAAACCATTCTTGTTTAATTCAAAAGTAATAGTAGTAGCAGACCATTTATCCAGCAAGCTCGGGACCGAGGTGACCCAGATTTCTGAACCAAGGCTCGATACTTACTCAAACAAGAGAGCACTCATAGAGCGCATATCTCTGCCAACGCTTTTGTCTGGGCAAATAATTGTGTATGGATTAGCCCCTAAATTTAATCAATTCTTTCGTAAGTTATTGTCCAACTTTCCATGAAAAAAAAAAACCAAAAAAAAAAAAAAAAAAACCCAGACAAACTAACAGGAAAACATCTCAATAAAAAATTTCCTGGGTCTGACCCTAAAATTCATTCATCTCTTATCTTCCTCACCCCGTTGTCTAACCTTCTACTAATTCCATCGAATTTTCGAGACAATTGTTAGAGATATTGTGTGGACAGACTTCAAATTTTGTCGAAATTACATGGTATAGACATGAATTTTACTTGGGGGTAGATAATCGAGCATAAATGAAAAATTTCATCGCTTCTCCTGTCGCCCATTTCTGAAACTTTCATAAAATTTCATTGAAATTAATCCAGAACTTTTTAAGATATGAGTTTACGTACATAATGTAAGAAAAAAAAAAAAGTAAGAAAAAACAAAAAACAAAAACAGAAATATCGAAAAATCGAAAAAGAAATACCTGGATCCAACCCAAAATCCAACCGGCTCTATCTTATCCCATTCACACCCTTTCACAAATTCCATTGAAATTCATTGAGCACGTTTTGAGATATCGAGTGGACAGAAAAATATGACCGGATACATCTTCAACATGGTTGGCAGTGGTAAATATAAAACAAACAACGAAATGTAAGAACGGAATAGAATTTAACAGGTAAGAAAATAATACACACCTATAGTACAATCTTTTTGATCTTCATTATTCCCCTTGTAATTTTCAATGTATGAAATCAACGATAATCCATTTAAATAAATCTAGTTAGATTTTGTCACGAACAATGAATAATACCTGCAAGAAAATCATTTGCACTTAATAAAGAATGGTTATAAGTAATCAAAGAACTTAATTCAATCAAGACATCCTTTGAATCTATCAGAAAGACATAGACAGTAAGCATAGTATCCCAATATTTGCTTAAAGGCCGAATCTGGCTCCTGGTCCGCCGGTTGCTTACCTCTGGTTTATAACATATGCAAATAAATCAACTTAGAAAACATATTGCTCAATTTTCAATCTACTAATCCTCATCTGAAGACAGTTTTACCAAGCTATGAATATCAAAACAAAGCACGAGCTATAACGAAGCCCAGATTGTTTATTAATGAGTGAGTCGCAGATCAAATGAATATGATAAAAAGTTAGAGATACGGGAATATTCCACTCAAATATTTCTAGTTGTATTTTGCCTCAAATCAATAAATGACGTAAGCTACAAAATCATTTGTGCTTAACCAAGGATGTCAATTCAGTTCAATCAAGACATCTCTTGAATATATCAAGAAGACTTATAGAATTTTTTTATACATAGAAGTAAACAGTGTCACTATTTTATCGCATCTGGCCTGCAGGTTTCCTATCCCTGCTTCAGTGTGATCACATGGACGAATCATTGCAGAATGATCCTTATGCAGAAGGTTCATGGAGGTTTTTTATCTTTTCAGACGAGAGGAATTTAAAAGTTTATTATCGATTAATCGACCAGAGAATTGCAATTATATGGCCTGTTTAGTGTCTGAGATAGTTACGAGTGAACTAGACAATTTCTGGCACAGCCCATATGTACGTGTGCGCCTCCCCACACTAAACTTTACCTTGTGTCATATTCCACCCTCGTGGGGAGACAAGTAAATATCGCTCCATTGATGTGGTCTGGAGCTAACGTCAGCATAGTCCGGCAAATATCAAAAGGTATTCAGCTTTCAAGAACAAAAAAACAAAACAAAACATCATTAGTTCAAAGAGAATTGTCTACAACCTATTTACCTTCTGATAGTGACCTATCGAGCTGAAACATGGAACCTCATCGAAAGATTGACCCTCAAACTGAGAAACATGTGACCTGCACAGGAGGGAATCATACTCAACATCACATGGGGAGATGAGAAGACAGCAAAATATATTAGACGAAAGACAAGAGTCAGAAATATCATAAAATCCATAAGAAAACTTGTTTCATGAATGTCAGACAACTGCTGAACATCAAGCCTGACAACGTGGATCCCCAGAGATCATAGGCAAAACTGTGGCAGGCAAAAAATAAGATGGTGAGACGAACTATTCAGAAAGTATGGGCGAATCTTGGGGGAAGTCTATGTCCGACGACTGACGCTAAATGGATGATGATGATGATGATGAATCTAACATACGGCATTAATGCAAATGACGTTTTTGATTTAAAACGAGAAAGATGCCATACATCATCACACCGTAGATTAAATTTTGTAACGCCTTCTTCATATCTGACTACTAACAAGCTTTCAAGACATGAAGATAAAAAAAAAAAAGCAAAGTCATGCCAAGGACACTTGTGCAGCGCGCACGCGCATATACATTTCCGGTCGGCATATGAAGTGGAAGCAACCATTTTTGTACTGGCCAATCAGTCAGCAAAGCTGTTGGCTGTCAAATAGAACATAACAGTTTGTTCCCACAAGCGTAATGTTTATGTTTTAGGTTATGGGTACTGGGAAGGGACAATGTTTCCAGGGTTAGAGGGTGACAAACCAAGATGTATGAAGACAGTAATGACCAGTATTTTGGTTGCCTAATCAACTCCTTCTGTGCTTACCTAACACCCCCAAATAGAAGCAAATATAGTTTATCACCTTCCCTCACTTTCTTCCACTCTCTCTCTCTCACACACACGCTCACTCACACAGAGGCACATCGATAAGTCCGCAGCCTAACGATGAAAAAGAAAAAAAAAGCATTTATTTTACGCAGCAAATATTTATTTTTCAAGATGATCCCTTTTCTTGTCCCTACTCTCAACTCAGGGACAAATATTAATCACTTAGATCTAACATACAGTGAAAATCTCTGATCAAAATTCAGCTACCGTACATGACGTCGTTTGAACTCGATCCAAAACTGATGAGTTGATTCAAGTTTATACCGAAGTTCGCTGGATAAATCGACTCTTCAATGTCGGGTAGCGTTATGTCCGTCAGAGAGCCGAGTTCATAGGATCTGAATAGACCAATAAGATCCATTGGAGAAAATAGTTGATGCTTAAAAAGCAGACATACTCCAGCTTGTACAGTGATAAGTACCAGGATGATATATATATATATATATATATATATATATATATACACACACACCACTGAAGATGGGAATAAATCCCGAAACATGTCTGGACCATTAACATCTACTGATAAATAAACTATACCTCTAAACACTGTCCCACTCTTTACAGTTCTCTCTCTCTATATATATATATATATATGTACGAGAGAGATTCAGAAAACAGTCACTTCTCTTACAGTTCCATCGAGAAAAGGATGAAATATTGAAAATATTTCACTTCCCTTGATATTTTTTTTGGTAGATAGATATTTCATAAATTTAGGCTGATCTGGCACAAGGCCACAATATCGCTCTACACTGTTAGAATCAACCTTGCTTACAAGTCTTTAGGGGTGGGGGGGACAAACTTGCAAAACATTGCACTACGACAAACGATCGTCATTCGGAGATATATACGAGATGTGAATACGGATTTATGACACCAACAAAAACATCCATTTAGTTTTGAGTTTCTTTAACGATTATTCATTGGAGTTCATATCAAAAATATCAAGGGAAAGAAGGAAGAAAATGAAGAAGGGTATTAGAATGCAAAGGCGCATGTGCAATGAGGGGAAAAAAAAAAGAAAACGTCCTTTTTGTAAACAGCTGTTGAATCAATAAACGAGTGGTATTTTCATGAACATTTATGTCATTTAACAGACGGTTGAAGAATTCGAAAGAAAAACAGAAAAAAAGCTCACTGACAAAAGTGGATTCCAGGACAAATATCCCCAAAATAATGCTCAGCCTATTCCAGATTTATTTGATATGAATTTCGTTGACGTCTGTTGGAAAATCGTAAGTGGCAAACTTTCCAAAAACAAACAATATCCGTGCAGAGACAATTCTCATGAAAAAGAGCCCTCAATAATTTTTACAAGGACAAATTGCATAGACAAGAAAACGAAGGATTTTTCAGTGAAATATTATAGTTTATACGAGCCAATGTGCAATAAAGAACATTTCTCACGGTGGCTTGTGTCCAGAAGTATCCAGCCATTTGATATTAATGAATCCTACCCAGGGCAATAGCACTTTGTTCCCTTTCAAAGGACTCCCTTTTGGCACTCTAACTTATGGTAACGTCCTTTCTACTTTTCAAAACAGCGTGCAAAGTTCTCGTCTGGGATTCCCATTTACTGCAACGTTGCATTCTCTTTAATCTCGTTCACGTTCTGAAATCTCTTTCGGAGATACTCGAAGTCGACTGGAGCGAAAATTAGACTGTACAGGGTTGAGAGACCTGGATGTTTCGATATTTTGCCGGGAAAAACAGCAAAATAAAAATTCCAGCACGCAAGTTTCCTGCCTTGTTAAATCAAGGTCTCGCAACCATGGCTGGGTACTCGTATAATTCTGCATTTACCATCGGCAGCAGTGGTTGGTTTTTCTAGGCAAAACTTAGAAGATCAGCGTGACATAATCTTTGTGCGGCCATTTATATCGCGCGTCGTACCTATCCAAACTTATTAAATATCAAGACAACATTCCTCAAGTCCGTAAATATTTGCGGCTTCTAGAGAAGAGTGAATGCATTAAGAAAGAGAGTAGGATCAACCAGGGGTCTTTTTTCGTTAGGTCCTCATCCAAGTAGGAGTTCATAATTTTTTAAAAAGTAAGGATGCCTAAAAAGAAAAGGCAAAAAAGATTCAGTTGCATTTTCTTCTTGTCGAAAAAAGACGCAAAGAAAGACCCCAATGAAATAAACTTGGTATATCGATTTCTAATGGTTATGAAAAGTTTGGTCTCGTGGAGACTAATAAAAAAAACCCATCAGAATGCTATGTCCTTAATCGCTAATTTTTTGTTCTCAATTCAGACTTATGACAACACAAGCCTCTTTTCCAAGCAAAGCCACGAGAGTATAACTAAGAAAAATATAAAATAAGATACAAGAAGATGTACAAGACTGACCGTTCGGGAGAAAGAATCAAAGCATTCCAATCTCAGATCAAATTGCCGTGATGATTTCACCCTGAACTAACACCACGGATTGAGTTTCTAGTCGACAAAAATAGAATATGCAACTTTTTTTCTGTTTCCGTACTTTTAAAATAATTGACTTTAGCTTTTGACGGGAACTAACGCAACAGACCCAAATCGTTTTTCCTTCCTACCAACCTACCTACCTACCAACCTACCTACCAACCTCTTTCTCTATCCCTTTCGCTCCTGCTTGGTACTCTCTGTGTGTTCCTAACACTTATTTCTTCCTTTTTGCTGTTATCTATATTTGCAAAGAAACTGCCAATAAAATTTCGACTAGCACGCCAGTAAATTTAAAATAAAATTCGTAAAGGAAGAGAAACGTTCATGGAGGTACTTTAAAATTGTTTGATGATTGTAAAGATAAGAGTGTCGCACTGGATTTAGAACCCCGTCTCGTCTTTCCAGCTGAGATCACGTTAACTGCTTAAAGTCCTGACTTGAGTTTGTCATCTGGTTGGTTAATTGAAAAATGTTTACGTCCTTGAATTAATGATTCCTTATAAGGGAAAATGTCGACTGGGCTCACGATCACAAGCTGGAGATATACGAAGATCTGCGACAGTAATGTATGTTACGACTGGATAATGGACATATATATATATTACCTATCGTAGTAGAATGTAGACGTTTTATCACCAAATTGACTCCAGCATATCTAACTTTGGATTGTCTTTATGAGAAAAGGGGAAATATATTAGGTTGTTACACATTACAAGTCGTTTTTTACAGCAGGAACAATAATACTGGGAAGATTTACTAATATAATTGCATTTTTGCAAATTCAAGACAGAGATATCATCAGTCTTTTAACGCCCGTCGTTGGACATAGATCTTCCCCAGGATTTGCCACACTTCTCTATCATGGGCGTCGCGTAGCCAGTATTTCCTGAACTTCTCTAGCTCGTCTCTCCATCTAATATTCTATCGGCCTCAGTTGCACACGTGATCTCAGGGGATCCATGTCGTGAGTCGTGATGTCCATCGGTTGTCTGTCATTCTTACAACATGGCCAGCCCACTACCATTTGAGATTTTTTAATGGATTCTATGATGTCCCTGACTCTTGTCTTTTCTCAGATGTCCTGTGCTGTCTTGTGGTCTCTCCATGTGAGGCGTAGCATAATTTTTTCATGTGCACGTTGCGTGGTTCTCAATTTGCGGGTCTGTCTCTTGGTTAGGTTGACAGAGATATAATTTGTTATTATTGGTGGGTTTTAGCCCTCAACAGCAATAGGGTCCGTCCAGTAGGTTAGGCTGATAAGTATGATTTCAAATTAGGACATAATGCTACTAAAGCTACTGATAACGTCACCAAAACATTCGATTTGAACGCTACAACAGTGCGAACTGTTCAATGTTGGTTCATTACATCTAGGTCAGGAATTATGGATACTAAAAATAAACAAAGACGTAAGCCCGAACCTATTAATGGATTATATAATCGACAGCAGTAGACAACGGCCCATGAAGACGGATTCGGGCACTTCATAGAGACTTTAGGACTACATCGGTAACCATGCGACGTCATCTCAAGGCAATGAGAAAGATTAAAGAGTTGAAAAATGGGTCTAAGCTGAACTTAATGTAATTTTCCTTGATATTTCTCGAAAGACCATCTTTCCAAGCATTTTAACCTTCGTATCCGTAATAAAAGATCTAGTAATGGGGAAGCCATAATTCGTGCCTTTACGAAATTTTTGACCACTAGACTAACATGATTTTATAAAGTTGGCATTTTATCCTCAGAGGATTGTTGGAAAAAGTTTTTGCTTATCTAACTACGCAGAAAATGAGGTACGTAACAATCTAATATGTTTAGAAATGAGAATTTTGGAAAAAAAAAAAAAAAAACTGAAGGAAAGAATAAGTCAGAACCGTTCAACTCAACCTATTCTATATCTCCACGTCCCACCTCTTTGTACCGTGGCCTCTTTTCCAGTGGGAGACAGCAAATACTGATGTGATAGAAGATGAGACAAAAAAAAAAAAAAAAAGACAGATGTGACAGCCACAATCATTAAATTAAAAAAGAAAAAGCGGAATAACGATGGCATAGTGAGTTGGGGGTGGGAAGCAGGGGAAATTACGACTGAAGATGTTCAGACAGAAAGAAAAAGATATTCCATTGGAATGCCGGAGAATGGAATTAGATTAAGAGGGACAGGCGGCAATTTTGTGACATTTTTCTTACATACAAGCAACACTTCATTCCCGTTCCCTGTAGAGAGCATATTCCCTATGTATATCAGACGGATTGTGAAATTAATGATTTCGTTAATTCTTAGTTGTTTTATGGAATTCTCTGAACATTCCCGTACTTTCATGAAATTCCTACTGCAGTTATAACCAGTGTAGTAATGGTCAACAAGCCTGTGATGCTGTGAATTCTCGGCGATTTCGTGAAAATCTCAGGGCAATACCGTATTTTCATGAAATATCCAGTTTAGTTACAGCCAATGTAGCTAACCACTCCTACTGTAATAAGTTTGATCTTCACTGGGTGTCCCACTAGTGTGACCTTGTGTCAAACCAAGTTGTATATACACTGTAAATTCGGAAGCAGAATATACTTGATAAATTTTGCTTAGTTTGACATAAAGCCACTGTAGTTGATCACCCAGTGGGGATCGAATTCATTACAGTAGTAATGGTCGGCATCACAAAATTAATACGCTGATTGCTAAGCAAGGGATCTCACAGACTTGCAAAAGTATCAAGGGATTTCACAAAATCCCTAGTTTCACAATTTTATTGTAACATTCGTACATTCACAAAAATAGACAGACACTAATGTCACGAAACCTTTCATCAAACCTAATAAATTTCCGAAAAAAGCTAAATTTTTAATATATCTTACTGAATAGATCGTGAAAACAGGTTTAATGAAACCTGTAAAACGTAAGAAATCTTCCGAATGTTGGGTTTGAGTAAGAGAAATTTACTTTCGTCGAGGATAGATTTGTCAGGAAATCGGGTACTGTGAGGAATTTCTAAAATGGATAGTTGACATTTGACAACCTGGAAACTAATGACCCGACATTAAAAAGAAACGAATAAAACTTAAAGATGAGAAATGAGGAAGAAAATTGATACAGAGTAAAGAAAGCAGTCATAAATGCTTATATGGCTAACTGTTCGTGTAACCTGCGATACTGCAGAGAGGATTTATCAAACTTTCGTTCACACTAATATATAGAGACATTGCAAATCCAGGTGGTAGGGAGAAAATGAAACAATAATTACAGGTAATGGTTCTTCTAGTAATATGGAGGAGTATTTGATGATTGAACATCGAATTTGATAAATATTTTTTAATTAAAAATTCGTATCAGCCAATTAAGGTATTCGGTCTGTATACTGCACGCTGACTATCATGAAATAAAAAGGGAAAATGACCGAACAGTTGTAGAAGCTAACGGGCCCAGACAAAGGTGCCCCGGCAGAGGTAGATGCTAACGGGCCCAGACAAAGGTGCCCCGGCAGAGGTAGATGCTAACGGGCCCAGACAAAGGTGCCCCGGCAGAGGTAGATGCTAACGGGTCCAGACAAAGGTGCCCTGGCAGAGACCGATGCTCACAGTTCCTCGGCAAAGGTGACCAGAAAGATGTAGGTGCAAATGGTCTGAGAAAAGCGAGCACCTGTAAAGCCCAAGTTCTTGAGGCCATCCTCAGCATCAAACAGACACTCGGGGAAAGCTGGAAATGCTGTGAAAAGTTTTTAAAATTATATAACTAAACTACGTTCAATGAATGACCACTAGTGACCAGAAGAAAGATAAGGAGGGAGAGAGAGAGAGAAAGAGAGACAGACCTCCGCCGACACCAATGTTACTGAAAACTGGACAATATCAGATTACAGAATGCAATTTTACTCTTACTTATTTTCGTTGATGAGGTACTATAAATCATTACTATCTATTTTTGTTACAAATTACGCTTGCCGTTAAGTTCCAGTAGTTCAGTAATGAGAACAGTTGCGCGTTAAGCGAGCCACCATATGGTATATAGAGTCGCTAGTTCGATTCTCACCTGGAATTTATTCTTCATTCCGATCCGCAATTGTAAGAGAGGTTGTAGACTAGTTTAATACAAAACCTAGCATCTATCACGGACTTTTGACAAAAAGCGATATGTGTCGACAAAACACCAGAAACTTCTCAGTTTTATCGTAATAATCTACTTACTTCATCTTCAAGTTGCTTTCACTAGTAAACCACACCCTAGTAAATAAACGTATTTTATATTAAGTTTTTATGTGGATTGTAAGCAATATCTTCCTAAGATCCAGCCATTTAACCATTAAATTAACTAATTTTCTTTGCATCAAATTTCTTTGCGGTCAATCGTATTTTGGGAAAGAATTTTAGAACTTGATACCATCTATGGTGGAATCGATGTTTTTTTTTTTTTTTTTGCCTTTTTTTTAGTCAGAAACATAAACATGGCCTTGATCCACTCAAAGATCCACTGTGAGACGCGAAAGTATTTTCCCTTTACAGAAGACTAACTTTAAGCTATTTTCATGAAATTATAACCAATTTTCAACCTTCGAAGAAGATCTAAATTTTTCTATACGTTTCAAAAGAGCGTTGAAAAAAAAAAGTACGTGGCAGATGATAGCGTCTGTCCAACTTCGTTAGTAGTGGTAATTACTTGAAAAGATATGAATCTGAGGAGACAAATTTCAAGAAAAGTGGGTTCCTGAAATGTGAAATGAGATTATACAGAGGAACGGGCAAGGGACCAGAAGGGAAAAAAAACGGAGGAAGAATAAATCAAATGAAAAAAAAAAAAAAAAAGGAAGGAGGAGTGTATAGAGCTGGGTCGGAAAAAGAAAGTAAAAATAAATATGGTAAATAGCTGAAAATAATGATGCAAAAAGATAGGGAGAATAAGCAAAAGGAGTGAAATAGAGTAGGCATAAGTCTAGGTGCTGCGAGAAGCAAAACGGTGTCAGACATGGTGTGGGACTGTCAGAAGGAATTCTATTTACCCAGAAAAGGCTAGAGACAGGTTCCACTGGTGTGTGTGTATGTGTTGAGTCTACATTTGTACTCGGATGCGTCATATTTCTTGAGCGTCTCGCAGCAGAAGAAAAATTTAAAATGACAGCATGTTTTTAAGATTATTAAAGCAGACAAGTGTGGCTTGGTCGCACATTGTAGATTGCGACTAGTCGAGAACGAACAGTTTATTTTATTAATATCACTAATTCTTCTTTTTTATTAGTAGTATTTTCTCATCTTAATTCCAGTTGCATTTTATCGCAACTGTCAGACCGTCCTTCTACGGTCATTAAGTAAGTCTCGTAAATAGGAAATGAAGAATGATCGCGATTTTCAAGTCAGGGAAGCATACGACTATATTCAAAATTCTTTCAATTTTTAAATTCAAAATTGCTGAGAGACGTGTTCATTTACTAGAAAAAAAATGCAGCTCCTAAAAGTAACAAGAGAGATTTCTCCCCAACTGGAAATTACATCTAGGTGTTCAAACACTATATATACTAACCCTAATACCAAATAATGCCGATCTAGAGAATCTTGATTGATTCTTTCGCCATCAGCGACGATCGCTTAGACGGCGGCCATTTTGAAGCAGGATAGCCTCTTTAGACTTCCGTACTTTGAAATTATGGACATTAGCTCTAAAGGATATAAGCACAGCCAAATAGTCCGTTTGCCCATTGAAATACCAAGAAGTATACCTCAGTCCAGGAAGGCACCCTGGCGACACATTCTGGTCAGGGACAAACCTTGAAAATAGATAAGCAATAGTTCTTCTTTTTTCGAAAAATAACGTTTGATTAAACAAGTTCCCTCGTATGGCATGTGTAATTCTTTTGATAGAAAATAAAAAATATTGATCAAGTGTAATATTCGTTTTAATGTACTTAAACCTACAGCGGTGTTTAACCAGAATAGAGCCCTACTAAAAGTCATACATAAGCACTAAAAAGTATAATTGAATAAAATCTCCACAGAAATTAACGCAATAATGAAATTAAACGCCTTTCTTACAGATTGCACACACCGAATTCATGAGTTTGATACGTTTACTGCACAGTTTCCATCGTACCTTGACGAGGTCAAGGGACGTAATCTGATAAAGATGAACGTTTCATTTCATTACAGAGTTTATAATTTCTGATATGTTTGATTATACTTTTTAGAGATAATCTATGGCTTTTTGTAGTCTCTCTCTCTCTCTCTCTACTGCTTAACTTGCCAAAAGTTTATGCATGTCAAAGCAAAGATTACCAGATTGAGAATTAGTTCTAGATACAACATGGCATGCATTACAAAATGAGACAAAAGTAACTGAAGATGGGAAAATATGACAGAGAAATTTCGTTTTATGAATCCTATTTATACAGTAATATGAACTGTGATAGATGCACACATTACTTCGTATCTGATGGCATGCAAGACCCAACCTCATTAGGGAGAGAATATTGGGAAAATGCATTTTCCTGAATTTTTATTTATCAACCATTCAAGAAAAAACTTCTTCGCAGGATCTGACCAAATTGGGGTCGGACAAAAGAAGTTACGTTTAAATTTTAACCACCGTGGGGAAGGGGGAAGGGGGAAGCGGGTCTCGCATACTGCAACAATATCATCCTTTTTTTAATAAAATTAAAGAAAAAACTTGATTAATTCAAAGGATAAGTTGTAGAGTTTAGGCTGTTTTTTTGGGGGGGGGGGTCAGGGTTGGTATTTTTAGAATTAGTGTAATAATGTGAAAAATGGAGTTTAGTCAGCCACCTTATGCATTTCATGTCGTTACAAGTAAGTCTCAGGTAGGGGTAGGATGTATTCGGGAATGTCTTTTTCTGAACGTTCAGATACACCTTTCATCAAGTCTATACGGGGTCTTGGACAATAATGTCTCTATTTCAATATCTCTTTTAAAAAATGTACGTATATTTCAACTACGATTTTAACGAAAAATTACACAACGACACATATAAACAATCGATGTCAGACCTAAGTTGCCAAATGCTGATATCATTTCATGCAAATGATGCCAGAAGCTCAAATTTTTATTAGCATTGAGTTCAAATTGCAAACGGTACTGAGAAACTGAAGTTTATCTAAAGGTTATTAACAATATCCATTTACACACGGTTCAGTAATGAGGATTGTCCAGTGCTTAGGTAAAGCACAAAAATGTTCTTGAATAACCAGATAAAGAATTTTGGTTAAATAAAAAAAATCCCAACAAATCACAAAAATAGAAAAAATGATTTTGTCTTCCATCTTATTCATTGAATGATTTTTAGTTATTTTCTCTATTATCATTTCCTTTTTTTGGCCAGTAATTATTTTCTTGTTTTTGATATTTGAATTTTCTTTCACATATTTATTACTAAAAAATATATAATACAAGCAGAAAAATGTACTTACGGTTAAATTTGTGCATCTATTTTGTTTTCAGTCGGCAGTTTTTCGTTTTACTTAGTCTTTAAAGTCCAAGTTTATTTATCATCTTCACGCTAGGTAGAATTAAGCCGTCCCTGCTTGGACCCTTCTCCGTTAAAATCCGTTAACTCAATTGGCTTCATTTTCTAGCGTCAATAACGACAACTGTCTTTTTCTCGTCACAACGTAGATGGAGCCAGGTAACAATTCAAAGCGTTATCTTCGTAATCATTCATTTATAAGATTGTTACAAATGAACTTAACTCATTTGTCAAGAATTCCAGCTAAATACTATGGTTTATTCATTCATTCATTCATTCATTCATTCATTCATAGGAAACGCATAATAAATCGAATATTTATGATTAATATTTCTTAAGTCATTATCATTGACATTAAAAAATGTACGATTCGGTTAAAACTCAACAACCTCTTCTTATGAGTTCACATCCTGATAGCTATGATATTCATGATATCTAAACATAAGGAGCGGGGACGGAAAATGGGTGTGTGCAGGCGCACAGCGTGCACCTACTCCTCTATTTCCACCTTCCTTTGTTTGTCCAATGTCTTCTAACGGAAACATTGCCGTATACCTGGTTCCCAAACCCATTCCAGCACTCGTTAAAGTTGAGGGTCATGGTTAGGGTTTTGTTGTGAGGATTAGCAAAAAGACCAAGCATTTTGGTTCTTTTCTACGAGAAAAAGAAACTACATCTTAATTTCTTTTTCTTTATAGGCTTCCGTACTTGTAGATAATGGACGTTTGCTTTCGATGGGGACTAACGAAGAAGAGACAATTATTCTCTTATCTACAATAAAACTCTTTATAAATTCTTTATCTAAATTATATTTACTCTATTTTGATTGTTCTCCCTAGACTTGGATGGATGGGGTGGTTGTTGTCAAAAATGTAGATGGAGCCAGAAGATGCCTCAACATGTTGTTTTGAGAGGAGACGAGACAGGCTTGGAGTCGGACTACGTGGCCTGGGGAAGATTGATGTCACAATGAATATAAACTATCTATCTAGCGGAAATGGATGTCTCAATACCTGTGAAGAAGCCTCATGGGTGCAATTAAAAATCAGACTCTTCTCAGTGGTTTTAATCCCTCCCAGCGACAATTAAGTTGAGTGTTGGACCGATTAGGGAGAGACAGGTCTGTTACACACACTCTCACTTTCTCTCTCTCTCTCTCTCTCTCTCTCTCTCTCTCTCTCTCTCTCTCTTTATCTATTCATCACTATCTACGAATTGTTTTAAAGAACTAACCGATTCACTGCAAGAGTAAGAATCGCTATCAAATTCATTCAGGCCCAAATTATGCTTAATAGGGGCCCGGGGTATAGGTTAATTAAGATCCCCTATCTTGAATATATATATATATATATATATATATATATATATATATATATATATATATATATATATATATGCGTTATTTTAATTTGAAAATATTTTTAACCGACATCTCGTTTTTGTATGGTGTATATACCAGTCGGCCAAGACAACAGAAAAAAAAACCCCAAAGAAATGGTCTGCTGCAGGAATCGAACCTGCGTCCTTCAGGAGGCCGTCTTAACTCAACGCTGCTCTTACCAATCTCCTGGTAGTAAAAGCAGTATCACGTTAAGACGGGCCCCTGGGTGACTTCTGTGTGTTAGGGCTTATTTAGTGGCCGAGGTAGTTACGGATATCTCACACGTGACTGTTCGAACCTCGGTTGGAGTCAGGATTTCACATGTTGATTTTCGCAACATGCACATCTTCCTCCCATGGATTGGCCTAACACAATCTCCCCAATTGCCCCCATGTGTCTCTGGGCCAAACTGGGCCGAATAACCTTTGAAAAAATCTACAACGCCGGTTCGTTTTAATAGGTCAGTGCTTTCGAAACCTTGAAAACTTTTTAGACTTAAATGGATTACATTTATTCATATTCTAATATATGGTACAGGTCTGTGAACAATAATTATATTTTTTTCCGATAGTTATTCAATGGATGATGATGTTTCTTTGTCAAAAGTTTTACAATGTCAGGGTCCAGAGGGAACACTGCTGCGAGTCCCTGAGCATGTTTTGACGGACCCCAGTTCCAAAACCACCGGATCAGATAATTGAGTGTTTACTAACTGCTCAGGTTTTCAAGCTCAGCTCGGAAAATCTCATCAATAGCCCCGTGTAGGAGTTGCTTTTTGTTGGTTTTGATATAACAATCGCCCGATATCCGAAAGTACACTCAACGCCATTTCTCACTATTACAAAAGAAAAGGCGGAAATAGCATTCAGCGTTTGTTTTACGGTGGGCCATTACAGAGCAAGAGCGCACCCTCTTCCCGTCTCTCCTACAACGCAGTCTCTTGAACCTTCTATCGCACCAAACATACCATCATCATGATTTTTGAAGGGAGTGGCTGGAAAGTGAATAAAGGTCTGGCAGACACAGGTTATTTTGGGGGACTGGGAACGCTCAAAACTTTCTGTGTGAATTGATTTTACTTGATTCTTCGCTTTATGCCATTTCAGATTAAGAAACGTTTCATTGGAACGCTCTAATTTTTGATAGCGGAGGAAACCTGTATTGATGCTTTGACAGATGCATTAATCCTGTCAAGCTGAAAACCAACCATAGGTGCGGGAATTTTCGGCTAGTTCCCACGGAAGGCCTGAATGGCACCTTTGGCTCCAATTAGAAACCAAAACTGTTTTTTTTTAGATACTGTAATTCAATACTTCCGGCTACAATGCACAGTTTCGGCTATTTAGAGATCCCATACATTCAAATGAAATCAGACTTTTAGTATTAGTTAGATAGCGGATCATAATTATCGGATTGAGCACGAACGCAGGCCCCACACTTCAATTATACTTCCGTTGCAAATAACCCGTATTTTTGTAATTTTCAATTGACAGTACCTTAATTCAATGCCTGGTGTAAAAATGCACCGATTTGACTACTTGGAGATCACATACAAATTAGCAGAATCAGTATTATATAGATAGATGGAAATCGTGTCATTACTATCGGGGTGAGTGCGATCTCAGACCCCACACTATCATTTCTTGATGAGGGAGGGGCAAAAACTGACTCGCTAAAAATACGTTCAGGGTCCTATTAGTACACACGGAAAATTTCATGGGGATATGCTGGTTCCTGGGTTACCCTATCACATACAGACGAAAATTTGGTGAATTATTATAGGATGGTAGCCAATCCTCTGATATTACCCGTGGGCTAGATCTGCAAATGTTAGATAATTCACTGCAAGGAACTGGTTTCAAATTTTCCTGTGTTTATATCATAACCCAACCAAAACGAAGTCTAATTCAATTATATAACTCAGCAAACTTAGAAATATCGTAATTTAAACATAAGTCTGGAAACAAGAAACCAAATTCTGTGCGAGGCCAGTTTAAATTCTGTCGCATTGGAGGAAGAAAAAAAAACATGCAGGGTAGTTACATGCATCTGTAGTGAGGGGTCGTGGTGACATGGAACCAGAAATCATTGCGCCCCCATAAGAAAATAGCAGGTGTCTGGGACACTTTTAAGCGTCAAGTTGAGAAAGTGGATTCAAAACTCTGATGGCTGATACGAGAAGAAGACGGAGGAAAAGGAGGACTCAGAGAGATTTGAAAAAAAATAAAAAAATAAAACGACATTTAAGGATTCGAAAATCATTTACGACTTGGAAATTCAAGTAACTTAATGTGTTGTGAAAATGGAGAGATAGAAATAGTGGAGGAAAGTGGATACAGAAAGAAAGATATGTAAAGAAAAAGGAGAAATAAAACATAACAAAACCTGGTTGGAAAGAAAAAAATTCACAAAAATTCAAGGGAAAAATTCATAAGAAAAAAGTCATGATGTATGTTGATGTACGCTTAGAAAAATGTCATCATTTTGGTTTCTACGTAGGGCAGAAGTCATAATAAAATAATTTTTTTACAAAATAAATAATAATCTGATTTATGACATTGGAATAAGTTATATTTTAAAGGAATATTTCTCAAGAGAAAAAGAAGCTTTGCTTCAGAACTCGTTTATTCGTCTGTCGCTCAAAAGAGTAAAAACAAACAGTATTTTTTTTTACTTTCACTAACAGATTTCCTTGCTATCAAAAAGTAGAGCATTCCAACGAAATGTTTCGTAATCCGAAATGGCGTAAAGCGAATAATCAATGATATCAATTAAAAAGGGAGAAGTTTTGAGCGTTCTTAGTCCCCCAAAATAACCTTCTGTGTCTGCCAGTCTTCCGCTAAGCGTAAGATCTTCACGAGCTCTCTTAAGCTTTTCCGGTACTTTAGGACACATCTTGCTTGAGGATGGATGACATAATTCGAGATAAAGCACTGGTGCTATTGGACACAATTCAAAACTTCCGTGGTTTGTGGAAGCGAAGAGAACTTTCGTAGAGCGGGGGAAGACCAGTATTCGTTTGTTTGTTCCAAGGATTCCTTGGAGACAATTAAGTTACTCTTTGGATTGCGTTTTTGTTTCGTTTTTTTTATTTTTTGTTTTTTAAACGATGTTGCGAAAATATTAACGAAACTAAGAAACGGTCTGCCACGATATCAATTGCAATGTGATAAAATTCTTCATATTAGTAGGTCAGTGATATTTGTCCTATGGTGGAACAGTCGATATGCATAGGTCAGACATCTTTAGTTTTGATTGATTGGTTGTCACTATATTCGAAATGTTTGTTGGGCAGAGAATGAATACTTGAAACAGGGATGAAGTTTTAAACAAGGAGCCCACTTTGCCTGACCCCCTCCGACCATACGGAAGGGTGGCAGGACCTGGATGAAATCTGAACCTGCTTCAACCGGCCAACACTTCTTTCTGTTTCTCCTGTGTTTGGTTAGCTGGTCACTTCTCCAATACGCTTTCATGACCGAACCCACACATCCATAAATCACAGGACATGATTACGCGCTTTACTCTCATCTGACCACGTCTGCAACCATGAACTTCTAAGATCAAGCCTCGTTGTCGAATATATAACATGACACCTCCAAAATTCTTTCTTTCGCGTAAAGCTTCGTTTGGTTTAGATATCATTAAAAAAACACGTCAGCTGTTCGTGTAGAGCATTCTTTACACATGTATAACCCCGATTCAAGATATGAGTTTAAAATGACTCAATCCCTGTAATTTGTGTGCGAGCGTGTCCGGAAAAGTAAATATTTCACAGCTATGTAATCTTCCTTTCGGGTGCGGTCGATCGCTTTGGTAGTTGTAAAAAAATCTCTCCCGGGACAGACATATTCCACCCCCTCGGGCTAAGTACATGTATTTTCTTTCACCAAGTTTTCTTTTAAACAGGCAACAAATGAAACGGACACATACTCTTGGATAATCAAAAGAAAACAATCAGCTCTTAATAATCTTACACAATTAAAAACAATACATTAATGTATGTTTCGTCTCAAAGGACCTAATAGTTGCCAATAGTTGACTTCTCTCATCTACGAAATGACCATTAATATGATAATCTCATTACTATTGAAGAAATCTTTGGGTGTGCGTGTGCATTCACCTAGATTATTCGACAACTAGTCATTGGTCAAACACGAAATTCACTTGATGCATCGGTCAGTTTACAAGGCTGAGTAGCGCTGAGTCTGATGAGCGGTTTTTGAGAAAGATTACAAGTCCTTTCTCATAGTCGGTAAAAAAAAATAAACCACCTTGACTTTTGCTCTTTTGAACACATTTTGCATCGATCGCTACTGACGTCTTTTTTTACAATTCAATTCAACCAGAAAATTTGAGTTCAGTAAAAATGCTCGGTTCTTTTTCCTCCGTTACATTACCCTTTGGAACAGACATTCAGATTCAGTAGATTTCTAAAAGAGATCTACAGGACTAATAAATTCCAGCAGTCATAGAATCCTCGGGATATGTATTTCCCAGGGGTATCGAAATGGTTGAATAATAGTCTGAATGTAATAGTGTTCTGTCTATTGATACTTGATTAAATAATGAAATGTACAATGAAAACGTAACGTATATACCCAAGAAGGGAGTGGTTGTTTTTGCTTTATCCATTTTATAAAAAAACTCAACATATGTTGCTGACGTTTCCCCGTTAGTAAATGGCTTCCAAGCAAAGTGCAGGTGTTTGCGCGGTGTAAAGCATAAAGCATATGATGAAAAGTGTGAAAACTCGACCGCTGCGTTACGATTAGTGAAGTCACGTGAGACGAATGCTATTGACACATCAAGTGTGTATGGAATTTGTCTGATATACCTGTATCCACTGAGTCCCCATAATTAGCTGATACATATTAAGGATATATATATATATATATATATATATATATATATATATATATATATATATATATATATATATTAAACAAAATAGTTCCCTGAAAGCTTTTTTCGTCTGACACTCTGTATGGGATGAAACGTCAGAAAGAAGATAGTAGACTGTGATGATTTGGATTTGAAAAAAATATCGTTTAGAATTGGTAAAAAAAGGTAAATATTCTAAAAAACGATGAAGGTCAAGGGGTTCTGTCAACTACTGTTGATCATATTCTGACGTTTCATCCTCTGAAGGGTGTCAGACAAAAAACTTTTTTCTAGAACCATTTTGTTTAGCATATATATATATAATGTGTACTGTAGAGAGTGAGACAGACTCGGGGGTGAGGTATTTGGAGGTGAGGTTTACTAATCCTTATAAGTAAATTGTCCATACATGTTTCGGGATTCTTCTCATCATCAGTGGTGTGTGCTGTGTGAGTGTGTATTAAAATTTCCCATGTGGAACCAGAGTCCACTGTCAGGAGCTATGCATTGTGGGTAAATTGTGTTGTAAGGGCTGCTGGAGGCCTCCTGCTGAGTGGGAGAATGTCCAGTAAGATCATGTCTTTGGTTAAGCAGTAGCAGTTGGTCTTGGGGAGTGATGTGGAGTTAGATTTTTTGGTATGTTAGAGGTAGTGTAAATGGAGGGGTAGTGAGGTCAAGGAGCTACATAGGTATCAACCTTATAAGTTATTGAAAATGTGTTGGCTATAATTTGGACAGTGGTTATAACTGGCTAAGGTGAAATTTTTCCAATGGGTCTGGGTGACTTTGAAGCTTCCATTATTGAATGTGTCTTAGATGTGGGTGTGAGGATATTAATGGTAGGAGTTTTGTGAATTAGGGTTCTGTGTGATGAGGGTTGTTCAGTTTAGTGTTTAATCCATTAGGATATAGGGTTTTAAGTTTGTTGATCCACATGTCTTCGTGTTTCTCTAGAACTTTAGTTATGTCAATTGGAGTAGTTTTTTCTATTTTTTCTATGATGGTAAAGCTAGCGTCAGTGGCAAAATTGTGGTCAGGTGTGCGAAAGTATACATCTATATATATATATATATATATATATATATATATATATATATATATATATATGCGTTATTTTTATATTTGAACTCTATTTGAATTGACTTCCCGTTTTTAACCGGTGAATATGCCAGTTGGCCAAGACAGCGTAAATAGAATGAACGATTAAGATTGGGAAACAGCGTCTAACAGCAGTCCGTCTTAGAGCGGCACCGCTCTTATCATCTGAACCAAGAAGCCTGCTGGTAAGTCAGAGGCCTGAATAACTGCTTTATATCATATCCAAATCCCATCTTATTCAATCACTGTCCGTATATGCTCTCTGTGTTTCTCAATACAGACAATTGTATTATTTTAAAAATTGACATATAATCCGAAAAAATAATTATAAATGCGTTATTTTCATTTGAAACTCTATTTGAACCAACATCTCGTTTTCACATTGCAAATATGCAAGTTGTCCTAAAACATCTTTTTCATTTATGTTCATATTAATATTGATACATTGTATCATTTATATTAATGTATCTCATTTAACCATTTCATTCAAATTTAATATTTATTTAATCCAGTGCTTCAAATACACGAGATGTACATGATTAGTGGGTCAGATGTGTATTATTCAATTATTATCACGTGACCTCTGATGGTCAAGTAAAACCGTTTATTGGTAGTTTACCTGTAAAACTCAAAAAGAGAAAAGTTTGATTACATTTATCAGGAAATGATGATTCTTTCGACTAGCTAGTTCTTATGTTAGAAAAAAAAATTGACGTCTTTGATTAGATTTCCGTCAGTTGAGTGAATAGCTCTATGCAAATGGATGTAAATCAACTTATTCTAGGGATAAAAGCAATCTATCAGGCAAAAGTTCTTAGAGCGATGAAAAGAGAAAAATACAGGTTTTTCCCCTGCTATCGCAACATCAATTCCCACGAATTTTTAAACAACAAGCGATAATTCTTCGTCTATTGTATAAAGATGTTTTGTATAGTGTAATATCATTGACTGTTCTTTCAATTCTATCCAAACCTGTTTCATTATTTTTTGGTAAAGGTCTCTGTGTGTGTGTGTATGTGTGTGTGTGAATGTGTGTGTGTGAATGTGTGTGTGTGTGAATGTGTGTTGTGTGTGTGTGTTGTGTTTGTGAGTGCATTTAAAATATCAACCATTTTAGAGCCAACCCAATGCACTAAAGTTGAATCACACCCAAAAGTTTATTTTTCTTTTATTTAGACACACACACACACGAACACACGCACGCACACACACACACACACACACATATATATATATATATATATATATATATATATATATATATATATATATAATACATATATGTATATTAAAAAGGGAGGAAGAAAGAGGTCAGTGAACAATATTGCACTATACAAAACATTTTTTATGCAACAGTCAAAAAATTGTCGATTATCTAAATGTGCAAACATACAAATGCTTTACAATTTTAGAAGAAGCACAAAGAAACATGGTTATTATAAGACACTCCTAGGTCTCGTTTTCATCACCTTAGGGCCACACACACACACACACACACACACACACACACACATTAACCCATTAACTACGGGAGGTGGCAAAGACTGAGAGTTAACCATTGCAATATAAAAGCCTTAGTCCATTGCAAAATAATCCATTGCAAGATAAGAGCCCTGACTCACAGATAAATCCTAATTGCCACTAATCACAATAAATTTGATTGAGTGGGTCATAGAACTGCAATGGCAGAAATCCTCGAGATGGGTTAACACACACATACACACACACTATAGACGTACATGTATACATAGGGAAATGAATTAGGTACAAAATCACAGAAACACGAATGCACATACATGCATAAACACACAAGGACGCACGCATACTCATGAACACATACATAGACACACATGCAAGCACTCATAACTGCACAAACACATACGTGCACTCTGAGAAGTAACTTCAAGATCAACTCCAGGACTAGTTCGACATTACACTTTGTATACGTATAGTATTGTATTTGTACATGATAAAAGTACATCCATATATCATATCAGGTCAGTGCAAAAAGTTCTAGCAAAAAGAAAAAAAAAACGGTTTTCAACAGCGTAATTAGTCTCTTTAGTTTTCGAAAAAGGGGGGCGCCGTGAACTTTCGCCTACGTTTAATGTGACAAAAAAAACTTGATTCATTGGAGTATGGTCAATAATCAATGTCTAAATATCAATCAAACCTCATTTTCGAATGAGATATGGCGATTATTCTTTTTTGACATTTGGAAATATTCATGTGAATCATGGATTTTACAAGTATAAAAATCTAAAAAGTATAAAGATTTTATCAGAACCCTTTTGTCAACTTGATAGCCAAATTTCAACAAAATTGGTCAGGATTTGAGAAATTTTCCCAAATGGAAACAAAAACAACGTTTTTGCTTATAAAATGTAAACAAACAATCAGATTTGCCGTAGCTCACCATCCCTCACAAGCCTACATGTAAAATTTCATCGAAATAACTTAAGGAATAATGAATACATACAATTTAGAAAAAAGACTCGACAACGACGACGAAAGCCATCCAGGGCAAATGATAGCCCCCGGCGGCTTTTTCCAACCGGGGACAAAAATATAGTAATATCAAGAAGCACTTTATACCCTATTTCATATTACATTCAAAATTAAAATGCCTGGACAGGCTCTGCTCTTCAACCTTACTTTGGAACCTGTGTAGGAGACGGGAAACTCTAAATTTTAACCAGGGAAATCCCAGACTCTTGCCCATCGTCCCGAAAGGCTGGCAACGAACAGAGTTGGTTACGTGTTCGCAAATGTACGGATAAAGGAGCCCTTGTGAAACTCCAGCGGCTCAAGCGAACCGGAAGTGGTTTTTAATAAATTGGTCAAGTAAAATACAGGAGATTAAATATTGAACTACACTACGGCATTGTCATCAGTAGTAGTAGTTGTAGAGCTTGATAAGCTTTCATTAAACTAAACGATGGGTAAAAACTTAAACTTTGTATTCTTTAATTAAACAGATAACCGTTACGAATTAAGGGCAAATTATCCTTTAAAAGTGCCACTTTTATACCTTTATTGTAAGGGTATTCCACTCCTTGCTTTTGTTTTAAAAGCATGATCTTGCCCTCAGGTTTTAACAAAATATTCATTAACCCTCTAATTGTCCCACTCTAGGATCACAGGCAACGTTTTATCGTCAGTGGGGCCAGATCCCACTCGAAAATGTCTTCAAATGTCCTATCATTTGATAAACAAACTTCTTGAAGGAGATAGCAATTACAAACCACTAATCTGAATCACGTGACTCTTAGTTACCGTCTTTCCGCGCGAAAAATGGCGATTTTTCTCTTCTCCGTTCCGCGACACACACTTACACGGAGAGCGGTGGGGAGAGAGTGGGATCCAGGCGAAACCCTATCTCTTCCATCGTAGAGGTCAACATTTTAATTAGTACCTCATTTCAACTAGACACCTGCCTCAGAAATATCTGCCGTCAGTCTTCTTTTTGATCCTAACTGTTGATAAACTTCAAAGTACGACTGGAGAACCGTGGGTGACTGATGAAGACGGCTGAATCAATCAGAATCTCTCATTGACCCCTCCTCCGTTCTCCGCAATCTCTTTCTCTTTCTCTGCCTCTTTCTCCGTATATTTATCTTATGATTAAATGATTGAATTCAAGCGACACACACACATGCACACACATATGAGTGTGTACGTGTCAGTATGTATGTTACTGTAAATGGATAAGAATAGACTACGATAGATAGATGGATGGATAGACAGGCAGTTGCTTTCATATTCGCGGACAAGTGTTTTCTCTAGGAGCTCAATAGGCTAAAGTACTGATGATTCTTCAGACGAAAAAAAAAAAAGATGTAGTCGAGTCTCTGTAATGGAGGGGGCTACGTGTCAACACCTACTGCAAAAAAAGTTGAATTCCGCGACTAGCTGTACTCTTATCCATAACAGCAGTTAATTTCTAAATATGCCTGCACTGCATTTACTATTATCAGAAGAATGTTTAGATGTGTTAAAAGAAAGAGCATTTCCTTTTGTATTTGTATTTATTTAATACTGACAAAGAAGTCAAACGAAGAATCACCCTAGGATGGCAAGCCTTTGGCAGAGCAAGCCCAACTTTCAAAAACAAGAAGATCCCATTAATCCTAAAAAGAAGGGTACACAACCAATGCATCTTCCCGATAGTCACTTATGGAGCTGAAACATGGAATCTAACCAGGAGACAGACCTGCAAACTGAAAACCATGCAACGTGCACACGAAAGGATTATGCTCAACCTCACAAGGAGAGATCACAAGACAGTAGAATATATCAGGAAGAAAACAGGAGTCCGAGATCATCATAGAATCCATTACTAACTCAAATGACAATGGGCTGGTCATGTTGCAAGAATGGCAGCCAACCGATGGACATCACGACTCGCAACATGGATCCCCACAGACAACAAGTGCAACCAAGACCGGCAGAGCACTAGATAGAGAGACGTACAAGACAAATTAAGGAAGTAATGGCTCCGCGACGTACACGATAGAGAAGTTTGGCGAATCCTGGGGAAGTTCAATGTCCAACGACGGACGTTAAAAGACTGTTGTTGTTGTTTTTGTTGTTGTTGTTGTTGATGATGATGATGATGATGATGATGATGATGATGATGATGATATACACCAAAGTAGTCGCTATAGGATTCAATCAGTATCTCTCTGTGGTATTTATCTAGAAATCATATTTCTCATTCAGAATCCTTTTTCTTTGCTCTTTTGGGACTATTTTGTTCGTCACCAGATACCCTACGTCAAGAACCCATGGGTATTGACACGAACAGAGTAATAGCAAAAGTATTTACGTAGTATTTTAAGAACAAGCAGCGGAATACGAACAAACAAAACACTTCGACACAAACATCACGAACTGCTTCTTTCAAGTTCATCGCATCACGGAAGACGCACCTGTGTCACTAGTCGAAAATTAGCCAAACATTTGGTGCATGGTTAATTTTATTGAGCACCCAGAAAAAACACGTGTCCGCGAATACGGAAACGTCTGCATATCCATCCATCTATTTATCGTAGTCTGTTTTAATTCATTTACAATTACGTACATACTGACGAACCGATAGACAACACGACTCACGACACGGGTCCACCGAGATCACATGCGCAACCGAGATCGTCATAATATTAGATGGAGGGACGAGCTAGACAAATTAAGAAAGTAGTGGCTCCGCGACGCCCATGTTACAGAAGTGTGGTAAATCCTAGGGATGGTCTATGTCCAACGACAGACGTTGAAAGGATGATGATGATGATGATGATGATGATGATGATGATATACTGACGCACACACGCATTCACATAGACATATATATGTGCATGTGTGCGTTGCTTGAATTCAATCGTTCAATCAAGGCTTAGAGTCACCTGGGGTCTCCCCATCATAAAACGAAACTTCCGATTCACTATTTGATGAATCACTCAAAGTTATTTTCATTTTTTTCAGCCATAAAAAAGAAATCAGCAGCATACCACAAACAATAAATTTCAGTGAACGAAAACATTAGCCTTTCGATGGTAACACACTCCAGTGAACGATGAAAACGAATGACCAATCGTAAAATCTCACACAGGTGCACTAAATTATGATGGTTGTTGACTGGATTCATGTTACTTCAAACTTCGAAAACAGAAGTTAATGGTAATCCTTGGTCTTACGGATGTAAACTATGGTAGTTAAACACAACATACAAGGGCCCCAAAAGAATAACTATACAACGTACTGATAAGATATTAACGCTATTGATCTGTATTGATCTGACACCCAGACTGACAGAAATATCTAGGGGCACCCAAAAAGAAATTACAACGACAGTTTGGCATGTTAGATGCACTGTTTCCGTTGAACCTAAACAAATTCATGGAGTGCAGTAAACAAATTAATGGCCTTCAACTTCAATTTCGCGCTAATATCCATAAGGCCAAGGCTTACCATCAACTCTAATTTACGACACTTAAAGTAACATGAATCGTTCACTGTATAAGAGCAGGAAAAAAAAAAAGAACGTATGACGCATACGAATATTTTTTTTTTATCGTTCAAAACCCAGGGACGCGAGAATTTACGTCCAGCATCTTATTCTTCCATTGATTGAGTTTCTAGGCGGGAATTCTCAGAATTATCCCATACACAAAATAAGTTTCGACGAGAATAATCAGTATTATCCGGTAATGATTGAAATTGTTCCTTAATTTTCAGACCATTGCCTGAAGACACTGGATTGAAAATAGTCCATATGTTGTTGTCATGTTCCTGCAAACAGCATGACAAATACATACACACAAAAAAAAAAATAACTATATTTCTCTCAGTGTATTATTGACCCGTAAATAATCAACAGGTTGTATCACCTCTATGTCCTTGAATCAATGACCAATAAAGCGTCGGGGGACGGGTCAGGTTTTAGGGATTCACGGTTCTGCCTTCCCCGGGGCTTTTTAGTATTTGTTTGACCACGCTATCTTTGATACGAAATCGTCTATGGTTTATAGACAGACGAAATTCCGTGCTGTATTGTAAGTTCATTAAAGAAAATTAAAAACTCATTATATATAATGATAGTTTGTATGTTAGTTCCTGGTCGTGCACAAACGCACGCACACAACACATAAATATACACATACACGAGGTGTTACCCTAACAGTTCAGAGAATTTGAACAGTGCATGCGAATCGAATGTAGAACAGACTTCATGAACAGTACCTTTTATGGGACTAAGCATATTTGCAAATGGATTATTTCGAAGGATATCGTAAAAACTAGGTGTTCGGTTAGTTTGTTTTAATGGTCATAATCTTGGGTAGTTAATACCAATTAAATCTGAAAAAATGATTATACAATTTATATACAGATGAAATCATTCATGATAATTACTGATAAAGCTATCAAGAAGCGGTTGTTATTATCATATAAAAAAATCGTTCCCAAACATTAAAAACGTTTAAAAATGAATTTAAAATTAGTTTTATAACGTAAAATTAATTTTATAAAGTAAGCAATCAGCAATTATGATAACACAACAATTAATTTATAAGAATAAATGTCAATATATAACAATGTGTGTAAATTGTTCGTATTTTTTATAATCTTTGCTCAATGTCAAAAGCCTGGTTTTGTTTTCTAGAAGACCCTGTCCCAAAATGATCGCAAATAGTGACTTCCTCTGTATATGATTAGAAATGATGTTTAACGATCATGGAATATTTTACCAATAACTGAGGGGAGAAGAGACGAATCCATACATTTCCAAAACGTATTCGGGTGAATGAACATAAACTTCCACTCGGAGTTTGAACTCAACTCGCAGAGTCTTTTCTTTGTGACGTTACCCGCTCGGACATCTAGCACCTCCCGATTACTTAAATAAATAAATGAGAACTAGTTGTAAAATGAGACGATTTCGCAAGTTGGTTTTGCTTATTTTTTCATAACCGAAACGTAATGGGTAAGTATTATGACTTCCTTTGCCCTTGCCTCATTCTCACCGAGGGACGACGGGTGGAACAAATAGACCCACTAATATACACAAGTGAAAGGAAGTGATAGATAGATAGACAGGTCTGGTTAGTTACTCAATAGAAACCGTCACATGACCAATGAATGAGTTACCTCTTTTGCCTTTTTTGTGCAGTGATCATTGAGAAAGTCTCAATTTTCAAAAATCGAGCGACCACAAACAAAGGGATAAATTAAGCATAATCTTACATTGTAAACTGACCGCCAAACATCATGGGGGAATGGAATTCTCAAAAAAAAAACAAAAGATGAGTTATTCTAAACATAAAAGGGGTAAATGTTTAAATTTTCAGCCTTCTAGCTCCATTGGTACATCCTGTACACGTGATGCGTACATATATAATCTGCTGGCCTGCTGGACTAACTTAAAAACAGAAGAAACATGTTGACTTTTTCTAATAGATAGAAACAGACTGGAATAGCTAGGTATATGTCTAGTTAGATGGATAATAGCCATTTGAGATGGCTAGATAGCTACATAAACTAAAATTGGTAGCTATGAAAAGACAAACCTGTCCATGATAAATCTAAATAGGCAGAGATAGATTGATAGATTCGAGGTATGAGGTATCAATAAGCTGGGATGCTCAAAATATATATATATATATATATATATATATATATATATATATATATATATATATATATATATATATATATATATATATAATCAAATAATTGTGTCATCTACGGACAGCAGTTTCATTGTATTAAACTCTACAGTGTGGCTATAGACTATCCATTATCCCATCCAGTACCACGAAGTAGGATCGAAACCTTTCGTTTCAGACCCAGAGGCTGGCATCTTATCTCTGCCCAACGCAGAACTGGTCGGTCACTAAAGTTGAATTTGAGCGATATATTTACTCACACATAATTCCCCATCCACCAGAGTGCTCTATTCCTAAGTTGAAAAAGCACTGCATAGGCTTATAATGAACGAGTTACCTCACTTAAGAAGAGCTCAACCCTGAATAAGGGAGCGTTAATTATAATGATAACTAAATAACCAAATATATACATATATATATCTATATATAGAGAGAAAGAGAGAGAGGGGGGAGAGAGAGAGGGAGGGAGAGAGAGAGAAAGGGGGGATAGACACATACACATGCGTGTACGCATGTGTACATGTGCCCTGTGTGTACAGCCTGAAATAATAGTCAAATGAATAAATAGATTTTATAAGCATCTGCTATTGAGATCGGCTCTCAGTACGTTCAGTATCACCTGCTGTAGCCTTGTGCCAAACGTGTTCATTCGAGATACTGGGCTCCACTTTTTGATCAAATAACCAAATTTGATTAGTATAATATTTCTCGGAGTTTATTACATCCGAAACTAAATCCATTTTGATTACTTCGACATTTTGAACTTTTTTTTTTACTCTAACTAGGCAACGAAAGAATGAAAATATACGAGAGAAACAGTAAGACTTAGAGGGAATCCAAGTTGGCGTAGACGTATAAATATCTGTGGATATTCATGTCAGTCTGGTATTAGTTTCACAGACTTGTCAATTTCCGAGTGCACACGCTGAGGAGGGGGGAGGAATAGGAAGCCTTACCCCAAAATCTACACCAGACTTTCTGAAAGTTTCACATGTTATGTCCTCATCCCGATTTTTTGCTCTCCTATTTGAACCGAAATCAGTTCTTCTTGCCTCTGCCCCCACTTCTGCTTTCAACAAAGGATGTCAGCAATATACCCAACCCTATGTATGTGTTGATAATGTAGTATGTTTACTTTGATACGAATAGAAGTTTCTTTACAGAGGAATTATTTATATCATTGAAGACAAATGGAACTAGAATAAATAATAATAATAATAATGATAATAATAATAATTATAATAATAATAATAATAATAATAATAATAATAATAAGAAGAAGAAGAAGAAGAAGAAGAAGAAGAAGAAGAAGCAGTGGCCTTACAGAGGAGGAGGGAAATTAGAAGCGGAGATGTGAACTAGCGTGATAGGCGACAGAGAGAAGTGATGTGGGCTGAAGACCTGAGGAGACTTACTATCACTTAGCCTTCAGCAATGACCACTGGGCAACTGGTGTGAAACTATAAACCACAGAATTGCCGTGGTCTATGAGAGTGTGGAGAGGAGGGCTGGAGACTTGAAGAGACTTGCTGTCACTCAACCTCCAGCGGTAACCAGCAGGCAACTGGTGTGAAATTGCAAAGGATAAATATTTCTGATAATTAGGAACAATGATAGTAAGAGTCAATAATACTGGGGAGGTTGCTGGAGATTTCAGATGATTAGCTGCCATTCGATCCTCAGCGATAAACGCAAGGAAGGCTGATAGACAAGACAAGGGGGAAAAGCAAATGTAGACTAGTCGAAGATGAAGATGTCAACCAAATAGTAAGCTTATGCAGCAAATTATCCCTGGGGGAGTATAAGGACAGATATGACTGGGTGGGAAGAGTTATCCACTGGGAGTTGCGCAAGCGACTGTGTTTCGACCATACGGACCAATTGTGTATGCACAGCTCTGAATCTATCCTGTAGAATGAACAACACAGAAACCTATTGAACTTAAAGATTCAAACAGATCACCTAAGGCCAGAAAACCAGAGCTAGATGTTGTGAAAATTGTAGGTTACAGTAATGCCAATCGTGGTCGGAGCTCTGGGACCAAGACTGAAAATCCAAGCCAAAGGCCTGAAGGAACTGGCAATCCGTGGAAGGAGCGGTTGCATCCAGATGGGCGACAGCGAAAATGCCGAGGAGAGTTTTCAAGTATTGATTTCGCTTGATTTCCAGAGGAAGCCACTATACATTAATGGCATGAAAGCTCAACAAATACCACAGCACTGCTACACCCAGTGAGAATGTTAAGAGGAGGTCTAGAGAGACTTGCTGTCACCCAGTCTTTAACGACGACTACCAAGCTACTGGTGTGAAAATGTAGACAATAATAATAATAATAATAATAATAATAATAATAATAATAATAATAATAATAATAATTGTAATGTGAAATCATCAGGAGCCTACAGTACAAATATTATTAAAATATTAAAAATAATCACAGAATTAATCTTAAAAATCAGTCACAAGATTAGTCAACAGTACCAAGAAAATGACCTAAGAAGAAGAAGAAGAAGAAGAAGAAGAAGAAGAAGAAGAAGAAGAAGAAGAAGAAGAACTGAGGAAGCTGTTGAACAATCATACCCATAATAAGTGGCACACTCGGGAGAGTGCCAGAAAGATTGGGGTATTTGAAAAACCAGACGACGATTGGAAAACTGATGTGCAGAGATTTGAGAAGATTCGCTGTCATCCAGTCCCCAGCAACAACCACTAGATATCTGATGTGAAGGCATGAATTATGAAATACTTATAACAATATTCAAAATCCTGATAACCAAACAAGCACAATCCAGAAGCTGTTCCAGAGAAAAAGAAAAGTAAATATTCCATAGGACTCAGAATTACAAACAGATCACCCAATTCAGACTAGCAGACCAAACCTAATCATCGTGAACAAAGATCTGTTCGAATTTCAGCTGAGGCTGTGCATGTTCTCTTGGGAAAGGCATGAATATATATACCTACGCTCCACGCAATCGCCCGCAATCATGTCTCTGTCATGCTACAATGGTTAACGGTGAAGAGAGTAAGTGAGTGAGCACTTGGACTGACCACTCTCCCGTAACTAACACCCAGGCAGTAATTACGATACAAGTGACTATATGCATTATCAACCTTGACAGGGATCAGCAGGATCTAATCCGTAGATGTTGTTGTTTTTTTTTGCAGATAGTGTACAGGTGCATTAAGAGCGAATACACGTCATGTTTCTTAATACACAACCATCAAGAGAGTATCAAATTCAGAAATTACTGGCTCCGCAACGCCCATGACAGAGAAATGTGGCGGATCCTGGGGAAGGTCTGTGTCCAACGACGTACGTTAAAAGACTAATGATGGTGATGATGAATGGAGTATGACGACCGGTGACGAAGTGCTTGGGCTCGGTTGCTTGCATCAGCTTAGTGATCTTTGCAAGTCTCAACACTGTTGCAAGTTTTTTTTTATCACCCCTTTGGCAGGATGTAAGTCCACCGGAGGAATACCTCCACCCTAATTACACATCATAGAGTGTTAGCATGGGGAGATTCGTCCTAACGAAAAGTTTTCTAGACTCTTCGCTAATACTAGGAATCGAACCTGAGACCTTTTGTGAGTGAGGTAGACGTTGCTATCCATTACCCTAACCAAGCAGACAGAGAGCATAAAGACAGGAAAAGATTGTCGATGGAAAACATTAACTATTGGGTAAAGTCCTCTTACAGTCCCGCCAGTGAAAGAAACATTCGTAAATACAGGTTGTACTCCTGTGGCCCGTCAACTCCCATAATCCGGCTCGTTTTGAATCTACTGCCTTTAGTTCGATGACCGGCCACTAGAGTTGTGATTGAATTGTTTAGAAACCGAATCGTTAAGCCAAATATATATGTATATTAAAAAAAAACAAACTGCGATTTGAAATCGAAACGAACAACTCTAAATTTGACAACTTTTGATGTTTATTTTAACTTAAGATTAGACTCGTTTTATCAATCTTCCTGTATATTACGAAATTTAAAATGCAATCAATTCAAAAGCGTCAGCAAATATAAATGGTTTTCATCTATTCTAATATAATTCATATTGTATAATTTGTATTAAAAACATAACGTTTTTATTTTCCAAACTATTAAAGAAAACTTATAAAATCGATAAAATTCATCACGCAATACGTAGTATGAAAGAATGAATTCTGTTCACTGACATTTTCTTTTGTATGGCAATGGCCAGGTGCCAAGGTTGTCAGATTAAAGAGGTACAACCGTACCAGTAAATACAGCAATAATATCATTATTTATAAATTATGCCTATTATTAACGCAATTAATGATGGCCCGATTAGGCTGAAGGAAAAATGTCCTCTTGTACCTACCCGTAGGAGAGTTTGTTTTTTTAAATAATGTATTCGCATCTAGTAAATGTCACAGAAAATACAAAAACAAAAAAATTAAAAAAAAAACGAAATATACTGCAAAAACGAAGACCAAAATCAAAATAATTTTTTTAAAACTTTAATAGTAAAGAAAAAGAACCAAATCAAAACATCACGAACTTTTTACACGGGTATTTCTTCAAGAAAAAATGCATCTAACGAAGAATAAAAAAAAAGAAAAGCAATAATGTTATCTACATGTGTTCATGTAGACAAGCTGGATGGCTGTTGACAAGTAAGATCGTCATTAACCTTACTTAGATTGTTCCATCAAGGAACCCAATAACTGAATCAAGTTTTCTTTAGCCATCCTTATCAAATCAGCTATGTTAACCTTTTAGCGTGCTATATACTGTATTCGTTCGATGGTAAATAGTAAAGTCTATCCATTTTATTAATACACATCGTATTGGTAGAAGTTCAACTCTCAGGTTCCCTTGAACTCTCTCAGACTCCTTTTTAGGTCTCTTTGGATCCATGAGCCCTAGTGCGATGTACAGGCTGCCCCTCCCTTCGGAAACCCTGTCTGGAGAAATGTTTAGAGCTATTTCGATGTTAAAAACGACCCAGAAGAACGCCATAAAAAAACAATTATATAAAGGCTAAACCAGATGAGATACAGAAGAAGAACAAAAATAGACAATGCAGAGATGGGGATGAGAGAATCCACTGCATAGTAAGCAAATTAGCCCCGAAGGAGTAAAAGAATAGGCGTAACTGGGTTAGAGGGTGATCCACTTGGAACTGTGCAAGCGTCTGTGTTTCAAGCGAATAGACCAATGGCGTATGTACAGATTAGTAAACACATAAAATCGAATGCGACTTCAAGATTCAAACAGATATCTCAACCCAGGCGAGAAAATCAGATCTAGTTTTGAAAGAGAAAAGAACGTGTCAGATTGTGCATTTCGCTGTTACGGTAGACCACATATTTAAACAAAAAAAAGGTAGATTAGTATCTTGACCTCACCAGAGAACTAAAAAAAAATATGGATCGTGTAGGTGACAGCAGTGCCAATCGTAACTGAGACCCAGGATAGTCACACAAAGGAACCGTCACGTGACCAACGTCTTTTGGCAGCATGCCTTGTTGGGGATGATCGATTGATAATTGGAAAAAAGGGTGATCAGCAAATATTACTTCCCCCTTTGTTGGGTCACTAAAAAGTCCCCCCCCAAAAAAAAACGTGCGGGAACACTACCGGACGCAGGCTAACGGACCCACTTAGCATAAACTTTCATTTTAAATTGGCTCCCATCCTATTAGAAAAAAAACCAGAAAACATAACAAGGACTAAATGTTCAACTTTTCAGCCATCTGGCTCCATTGTAGTGGCCCGTACGTGTGTAGTGTAGATACATAGATAGACAGCCAGAATCACTTAAAAACTGAAGAAACGTATGTTGACAGTTTTGGTTGACAGTTTTAATAATTATGATAATTGTTCCAAAAAATAAAACAAGATACTTTTGGACGTCGAGATCCAGACCAATTATTTAATCTAAGTAAGAACACCGGATTCGTTAGCTGTGAAGAGGGAAAAGAAAGTCTGTTGTGAGCAGACCTATAAGTGGCGATTCAATGGACTACCCGTACCTTGCCCAAGAACTGACGAATCTATCAAACGTTTGGGTCATGCTTATGGTAATTGTCACACCCGGAGCCGTCCCAAAAGTTCAAGAAGAGAAAGGAGATGGGGAGGATACTGAGAATGTACTGACCACAACAGCGTGGGGGTCAGCAAGATTACTGAGAAGACTTACTGTCGCTCGATCACCGACGACAACCATCAAGCACTTGCTGAGAACATTCAATTATTTAATCGACAGTCATGTTAAAAACGGCAAGAAAGTTGGAACACTGAAAAGACTAGCTATCACTTGATCTTCAGTGAGACATCAGATACAACTGGTGTGAAAGCTCAACGTCATGTAATATCGACGGTTGGGTAAAATTCTCTGCCCTCTGGTACAGGATGAATTTCAAAGAGGCACAAGCAAAAAAAGTAATCGTCTCAAAATGAAGAGTCTATTGGAAAATGAAGGAATTAAAGCAAAGATGTTGCAAATTGAAGTGTCTCCCAATCGGACAGGCACTTAATTATGTTCCCACAAATAGTTCAGACAATTGAACTCAGCGCACACATCTGCTAACTCCATACTCTAACTGAGACCTATATGAAAATCAGTTGATATATAGTTACGATTCAGGGGAGGTAACTGTCTATGCTCAGATTTTCCATATTTCGGACTACTGTCTTAATATATGAGGAATATCTCTCAAAAAAGAAATCTTGTCTCTACCCTTAAATTTAATTGATCCTCCAATCGTGAATGGACCACCCTTCCATAAAAATATCATTGGAATTCATTCAGAACTTTTTAAGCTATAGTGTGGACAATCAGGAGGGGATATATATGTATATATGAATTTATTTAAAAATATGTAAAAATATCTGTCTGTCTGTCTCACCCACTCTCTTTCTCTCTCACAAAGAAAAGTACAGGATCCATCCCGAAATTGAATGAATTCTTCTTTAACCCATGACCCACCTTTCCAGAAAATGTAAATGAAATTCATTGAGAACTTTTGGAGATATTGTGTGGACAGACAGACTGGAAGACAAACTTAGGTAAATTCATATACTTCTTCAAACTTCGTTGGTAGGAGTAAATGAAGACTTCGAAAAAAAAAAAAAAAGAATTGAAGCAGTCAAAACAACTCGCAGAATTGGACGATTATGATTCATCTAAAAATTACAGTCAATAATGATTATATAAACATGATGTTTAAGGTAATGATAATACTACATTAATACTACTTCCTCTTACTCCAATTACTAAAACAGCAATCATTTTAAAAACTTAAATACAGGGGAGATCGTTCATTACAATAACGGATAACCTTATCAAACGATCTTTGTTATCAAAATCAGTCGTCCCGGACAATTTACTTAATGTTAATTGAACAATATTAGAAATTATCCGCTTACTATAATCAAATATTTTTCATGGTAAAGTAGTTTGTATCAATGAATTTAATAAGATAATAAAAAAAATTGTCTATAACTTTGAGAAGAGACATAAACATTCCAACTTTCGTTCGGACAGTCGGATCTCTTCTTTCCATCTTTGATGCTGTCAACATAACGTTAAATATGTATATCCATTGTTACTATGATATATTTAAAGACATTAATTCATAACAATGAATGTAAATTTATAACAATGTACGTAAATTCATAACAATGAATGTGAATTGTTCCAATTTTTAGATCCTTTACTCAATGTTATTCATAGGTTATTGTTAAAAAAATCTGCTCTCGAAGTGATCACTATAAGCGGGTTCTTTTAAATGATTATAGCTCTTCTCTGTGTCAGAAGGTAAGATCAGAAGATGACAACGAAAAAGATCCATGTAGAACGTCATAAATATTCAGGTGTTCTCACAGAAAATCTCATATAGCCATGCATAACGTTCTGATAGTTTTGATGCCACACTATTCGGGCGTAAGTCGATTATCATAAGACGGGATGAAATGTGCGCACAGCACAAATAAGGTACCGTGACGCACGCATATTTATCTGAAGTTCTATTTTGTACATACGTCTTGCTTGTCTTTTCGAAGAGGAAGGAACACATGTCATCCATATTGTTTACTTCACTAATTCAATAATTCAACCTCGCAAGGGGTCAATTCTATTAACTTAGTCTCGTCCCAATGTGTAGAGTATTAGCTGCAAACGTGACGTATATACTGCGTTCACTTAAGCAAGCTAACAATAACACTACAAATTATGGTAATTTGTAGTCGAGCCATAGAAGTGAAAGGACTGAAATTCTCGTCGTCCGCAGTTAACAGGTTTTAAGCTCTTATGGGGTCGTCTCTACGATGAGACTAGAGTCTATGTATGACAGTACACTTATCTTATACATTGGGCTCTGAAATTAACAAGACCCAATCAAAGAGTACCGTACAATTTTTACAAAAGAGTAAAAATAAGCGAAAAAATAACTGGCCGTAAAATAGTTCAGATATGTAAATTTAACTATTTACAAATTTGCTTTAAAATGTAAATTTAGGTGCTTTTCAGTTCTTGAACAACCGAGGTTAGTGAGTGAAAAGAAACTGCACACAATGCTTGTAAACTGTTGAATTGAAAAAAAAAAGAAGAAGCAAAATATACAGCGAATATATGTATTTGTGTCACTGTGCGTGTGTGTGTACGTAAGTATTGAGAAACATGTTTCAAGTAGATGTGAATGGGTTTACATCGACATGTGGATTTATTCAGAATATGTATGTGTACGGACAGTTTACTCCCAAGTGTATCAAAAGTCATAGTCCTTTGAAAATATAGTTTTGAAGTTATTCACATACTGATAGATACGTGTGTCTGTACACGCACACATATACACACACATACATTCATCTAAACATACTTGGTAGTCCCAAAGTAATTAGACATAGAACCCCCTCTCTATAAATATATGCGTGTATGTGTGTGTGTGTGTGTGTATCAAGAAATATATGTATGAGCCTACAGAATGATTATAAATTGCGTTATATCAGTGAAACTCTAATTTGAAATGATCACAAGTTATTACACGGTGAATTTCCTGCAGCAGCCCCCATTTTATGTGATTGTTTATTCTATATACGTTGTTTAGACCAAGTGGTACATTCACCGTGTAATAACGGGTGATCATTTAAAATAAAAATTTCTATATAACATAACGCAATGCATATACATATATATATATATGTGTGTGTGTGT
>OY735222.1:16467527-16477527 GCA_963457665.1 Thysanoteuthis rhombus
TAATCTCGAATCATCATCATCATCATCATCATCATCATCATCATCATCATCATCATCAGTCATTCAACGTCCGTCGCTGGACATAGATCTTCCCCAGGATTCACCACACTTTTTCATCATGGGCGTCGCAGAGCCATTACTTCCTTATTTTGTCTAGTTCGTCTCTCCATCTAATGCTCTGCCAGCCTCGGTTGCGCATGTGGTCTCTGGGCCATTCTTGCAACATGGACAGCCCACTGCCATTTGAGATTTTTAATGGATTCTATGATGTCTCTGACTCTTGTCTTTTCCCGGATGTGCTTTGCTGTCTTGTGATCTCTCCATGTAAGGTTGAGCATAATTCTTTCATGTGCACATTGCATGGTTCTCAATTTGCGGATGTATCTCTTGGTTAGGTTCTATGTTTCAGCTCCATAAGTGACTACTGGGAGGATGCATTGGTTAAACAACCTTCTTTTTAGGATAAATAGGGTCTTCTTATTTTTGAAGGTTGAGCTTGCTCTACCAAAGGCTCGCCATTCTAGTGTGATTCTTTACGATTTCTTCTTCATTATAAGACATAGTAAGACGTGAATAAAGAAATCATTGCGTTTTCTTTCTCTCTCTCATCATCCCCTGTCATTAGGATAACAGCTTTAATTCCATGATATAAACACTGTCTATCTCTCTTTAACCACTCTGTCTTTGGGTCACTTAATTCCTTATAAACGCCGTTAACCAATCATAAACTGGTCTTATGAATCCCCCCCCTTCTTAGAAACGTCGACTTCAGTCACAGTTAGAAACAATGAAGCGCAGGCCCGCGCAAAGCTGATAATAGGCCCGGCCCAGATAGGAAATATAGGCCCCATTTCAAATTGCTCATTAAGTATTTTGGTTATCAGTGCTAAATACATGTAACGTGTACGCAAAACAAACTCAACCCACCTCCTATTGGCCAAGTCGGCTTATCTTCCTTGACCATCCCGGCCCGTCAAGTCAGACGTTCTATGCTAATTTGAAAAATTATTCATATTCATCATCATCATCATCATCATCATCATCATCATCATCATCATCATCATCATCATCATCATCATCATCATCATCATCATCATCATCATCATCATCATCATCATCATCATCATCATCATCATCATCATCATCATCAATAATAATCTTCTAACGTCCGATGTTGCACATAGACCTTCCCCAGGATTCGCTACAATTCTCTATCATGGGCGGCGCGGAGCCAGTATTTCCTGAATCTGTCTAGTTCATCTCTTCATCTTGTGTTCTGTCGGCCTCAGTTTCTTACGTGATCTCTGGAGATCCATGTTGTGAGACGTGATGTCCATCAGTTGTCTTTCATTCTTGCAACATGGCCTGTCCATTGCCATTTGAGTTTTTTAATAGTTTCTATGATGTTTCGGACTCCCGTTTTCTTCCTTATATACTGTGCTGTCTTGTGGTCTCTCCATGTAAGGTTGAGCATGATTCTCTCACGCGCACGTTGCATACTTCTCAGTTTGTAGGTCTATCTCTTGGTTACGTCCATGTTTCTGCTCCATAATTATCTCTAGATTAATTTCTATTGGAAATTAATGCATTTAATCACGTTTATTTGCTTTTCAAATATTTTTCTCGATTGATCCATTACAAAATTGTATATATGTAGCGAAATAAAGAAAACTAAAGTCTTGTCATATTTTTGTTTTGTTTGTTTCGACGTATGAAATGCTTTTAACATAATCTTTATTTAAAAAGTAAAAAAATAATAATAATGTATTCATTTGTAGATTGCACAAATTTACTTGCAATATAAGTAAATCTCGTTTGTTTTTTAAATGGTTTCTATTTCAAATAACTTCATGATTTTTTTCTCTGGTTTGATTTCGTGTACTAAGTTATCGCAAATTTAATACGTGTAATCATGTTAGTTTGTTTTTAAAAGGTTTTCGAAATAATTTCATGATAAAACGGAATGTTAATACCGAATCAAGGAAAACTGCAAATTTTGTTGTCCTGTTTTTATTTTGTTTGTTTCCGTGTACGATGGGCCGAGTTTAGTGGTGGGTCGATCTGACCAGGCACCAGGGCCGACTTGGTTATGGCCCGACTTGACTTGGAACCCATTTATGTATTCTGAAATCGGAATTTATTTGTATCTTATATGAAACTTCTGCTAAGTATTAAAATACTTAAAAAAATTGTGTTGAGGCTCTTATTTTCTGTCTCCACAATACCTATAATAACCAAAAAGACACCCGCATTGCTTCTGCTAGGGGGAGTAGACCCCTTAAAAAATCTTGGGTCCATATCAACTGATCCTCTAAGTCCTCCCCTCATTAGTCCTGGCCTGGAGAAGCGTGGCAGTCAAAAAGGGCAGGGAAGGAGAAGGATCTTAATATAAAGAGAGAGAGGAAGAGAAATAAAAAGAAAAGAAAGAAAGAAGGAATGATAGATGCGAAAGGAGAAAATGAGAGAGAGAGAGTAAGGGGGCAGAGGTAGAGGCACGTAGTGGTTGGGTTGGGAATCGACACGGCGAATGGAGAGACCTGAAGAATTAAGTGGAAGAGGTTGGTAAGCAAAAGATGATGGACGTGTCCCCCTTTTTCTTGCTCTTCTTCATCGTTCTTCTCACTCCCGCAGCCGGCTTTAGCAGCAGCAGCAGCAGGGGCAGGAAGTTTGCTAACATTTTTTGGAGAAAAAAAGTTACCAGGGTGACCGTGAATGAAGAGGCGAATCATAATCGACAACAAATGGTTCACAAGCTCTTGGTTTAAAAAGCTAGTGTCAACTGCCCAGGCCCTCTACACACCAAGGGAAACGGGAGGCGATCACACGCAGTCACCGTGCACACACACACACACACACACACACACACACACACACAGACACACACACACACACACACACACACACACTGTGATACGGACACTCACACTGTCATGCTCTAAATGAGAGAACACTGATTATATGGCACTGATCGTTGTCAAACTAGATCGAAACTATTTTGTTGGTGCTGCTGGTGACCTTCCATCTTATATTGTAAAAGTCAAGAATTAAGGTATACTACCCACCCCTTGGGGGATCTACCCATAAAATACGCCACATGTATGGCTTTATTTCTATCTGTAACATTCATTAAGGTATCATCATCATCATCATCATCATCATTAGTCTTTTATCGTCCTTCCCCAGGATTCGTCAAACCTTTCTATCGTGGATGTCGTGGAGTCAATATTTTCTGAACCAGTTCAGTTCGTCTCGCCATCTGATTTCTGTCTGCTTCGGTTCTGCATTTGGTCTCTTAAGATCGGTTGTCTACCATTCTTCCAACTAGACCAGCCCATTGCCATTTGAGTTTTTCAATGGATTTTATGATGTCTCAGACTCCTGTTTTTTTTTTTGTTGTTTTGTTTTTTTCCCTTTATATACTGTGCTGTCTTGTGATCTTTCGATGTGACGATTCTTTCGTGAGCACGTTGCATGGTTCTCAGTTCGCGGATCGGTTAGGTTCCATGCTCCAGCTCCTTTAGTGACTATCGAGAGGTTTTCTTTGGTTGTATACAGCTCTTTCTTAGGACTAATGGGATTTTCTTGTTATTGAAGGTTGAGCTTGCTCTACCGAAGGCTTAGATAACTATCAAATGTTAATTACATGGTAATCCCCCTTACTTACTCTTTTCATTGCAAACGCTTGAAATACTCAGTTTCATCCTGGTTGAACATTAACAAAAAAAAAAAAAAATGCAAAGCAACGTAATGTTTTTGATATTTTAGAAGAATTATGCAATTACAGAACTAATCAAATTATATAGTAATTTGAGACGTCATAGACAAAATAGTTAAGGGTAATAAATTACAAAAAATCATTTATTGACGATTATAAAATGTTAACGGTGCATAATACTGTCTGATGAAATTCATAAACAAATTGTCAGATATGTGTTCCATAAGCCATTTGACATGCCATGCATGTGTCAATGCTTGGTTTTAATGTTTGACCAATTGCATTCAATGGTGTTTGTGACATCGTTTGGATCAATGAAGCTAATATTATGATTTATTATACCACGATTCTGTAGCCGAGGCTCATCATCCGTCGGTGAATATTCTTGTCCAATCTTTGGTTTCATGTCGGTAAATTCAGGAATAGTTTCTCCCTCACTTCTTGACTCAACCGACTAAATAAAACGAAAAATCGTTTTCTGCTTTCTAACAGATGCCCCTTAAACGTTCGCAAGAGAGATCACATTATATCAAAAAATCAAACGGGGGTCATAAGAAAACTGAAATGGCGATCGTATGGTCATTGAGCAAGAATTCCAGACAACCACCGGACATCATGACACAAAACGTGGATCCCCAGAGATTATAAGTGAAAAAATAAGATGACATGACGAACTAGACAAATTCAGAAGTTATTAGCTGTGCGACACCCATGATGAAGTGGTCTGGTGAGTTTTGAGGAATGTCTATGTCCGACGGACGCTAATAGGCAGTTGCTGCTGCTGATGATAGCGATGAAAGTCAAGATAATTTTGTATTACACAAATTTTGGGACAAGGCCAAATTATTCATGGAGCATCCATAGAGGTACGAACTCTCAAGCAATGACTTACGAGATTAGCAAACAAAATACTGCCATACCACAAGAGCGGTTTGTCCTTATTAAGCTTATTAGGTTTGGTACAAGGCTACCAATGTAAGGCACCTAGTAATCACTACCGTAGTAATGTTTTACGAAACTAGCACGCTAACCACGACGAGATCCCCTTAAAAGTCAATATATTGACAAATTATGTTCCTCAAACAATGTGGTCGGACCACAGAAAATGTCAGAAAAGAGAAATTGATCTCAAATAACAGAATCCCCAATATAAACACGACCGTTTTGACGACTTTCCTGATAGTATGGAAACTAGAACAATACATTTTAATATGATTTATATAATATAAATCATATTATGATAAATGGAAATTATTTGTGTTTATTTATGCTTTCCAATTGGTCAATAGTATTCAAAGTAATTTGTTAGTTTCGGGAAAAAACTCTCTCTAATTAACGTATGATTGTCGAATTTTGGGACTCTTCGATTCGATTCAAACTACGGTTAGGGTTTTTGCTCACTCGGTTTAACGAGTTGATTTATAAACTGGTAAATTAGATAAAAGAACTCTAGAGGCAGATCCACAAACTGATGGTGATAGATTCTAAACGAGCCGAACCATGGGAGTTGCTGGGCCACACCGGACTAGAGAGGTACAACCTGAATTTTATTTTTTTTTTAAAATGCACGGATTTTGTTCTGATAATCATTTGTTAATCGTTATAGAGGTTTATTGGGTGTTGCAATCTTTTTATCCAATATTTTTGTACGTTAATGATGCACTGCTCTTTCAGTAAGTCTTTCTCTAGCAACAGGTACATATACTATTGTCTGTTATTGTCTGTTTCCAGGTGTTCCATCTCCATGAAAGTACCTTCCAATTGCATTCATGCATTATAAAATAACTGATACATAAAATTGATAAGAAAAAGTCTAATGGTGACTTCAACCATAAAACGAACACAGAATAACTGGCAAAACCGGTTCAAACAAGTTATTCATAACGAACTGCGTCAAGTCGAAAACAGAAAATGTGACCGATGCGAAAGAGGCGAAATAGTTACATACATTGTAAACTAACGTTGCGGTTTCAACTTAAAAGAATATGAAAATGGATACAATTGGAAGGGGTAAGTAATTCATTCGTAATCGTTCAAACAATTTGGATTCAACCATCCAAGCAAACTGTATAGGTACGAATCTAACTAAAAAGCACCCAGACGGTACATATCTCTCCCAACTCTATTGCCACAAAAATGGGTTGGATATAAGTTTATAGCTACGAAGCAGAGGAATTAACTATAAAGATTTTTGGATCCACCCCAAAATTCAATCAATCATTTCTTAGTTCATGGTCCACCCTTCCGCAAAAACATCATTGAAATTTATTGAGAACTTTTGGAGATTTTGTGTGGTCAAATCAGTAGACAGATGGGCAGTGAATGCATATACTTCTTCTAACCTAGTTTGCAGAGACAAATTAAGTCCCCTGAGAAAAGTTGATTCTTGAAGACTTCGAGATTCAAATGGATTACCTTATCTAGACCCGGGACCGAACTTAATTGTAGTAAAATCTGCTAAATTAGCTGATTTGGCTGAACTAAAAAGAGCGAAAAAAAATAATTAAAATACCCAAATCTTGCCCGAGGAATGCGAAAACTGTGAATTGTATGTGATGGCTGTGTTAAAAAAAAATAATCATGGGATTTCCGAGTACGGTCCTGAAAACTTTTGCCAAGAGACGGAAAATTAGAATTTCGAAGAAGAATTGAGATGGTCTGTCAGAATACTAGGAATAGGGCTGAAGATAGGATAACATTTGCTGTCACTTGATCCCCAGCGATTAGCCATGAGATACCTCTGATATTATATAACGTAAAAATAAGAATATTGTGGAGGAGGAAAAAGAGAAGTCGACAAATGAAAAGAAGCAGCTTCGAAAATACACATAAAATAGCGAAAAGCTTATATAAACAACCAAGAAATAATCTGGTTGTAAAGATTGGTGAGTCGCGGTGAATTCAGAACGCCGTCTCACGTTTTTCCAGATGAGATCCCGTTAATCGCTCAACGTCCTGGCTCTTTCATCTGGTTAGTTAATTAAGAGTAACTTCGTTGAATTTATAGTTCCTTTAAATGCCAGCTGAACTCATTAACAAAGCTGGAAAACATGAAGATTATGACAGGAATGCATGATATACCTGGATAGCAAATATATTGCCTATTGAAGTGGGACGTCAAGTTTTATTGCCAACCCGACCTCAGCAAATTTGACTAAACTCGAACTGTTCACACCAGAAAATAGGAAATATATAAAGAAACTGGAGGTGTTGATGTCCTAACACTTAGCATCACAGAAAATTGAATCGGCGAACTGAGTTCAAATTCCGCAAGTGAGAGTAACCGTTCACTTCGCACTTAAGCCATTAGGAACGGCACGGGTTCATATCTTCTCCACCTAGCTATGGGTTTATAGCAGAGTAACCAGGATTCTCCAACGTTTTTTGGCAAAGATGGACAACTTTGTTTCCAAACCAAGAAAATCCAACACCTCGTCTAGAGTCGTCAGAAGGTTGGTTTCTGACAGAGTAGAGAACGTGTTTTCGAAATGCACGGTTAATAAAGCTCTAGTGAAGCTTCGCCAGGCCTAGCAAGCTGGAAGTGTATTATAATAAATTGATCAAATAAAATAAAGGAGAATAATAACGGATGGACGAAATTTGCAACTATCGTTTCAACATCCAGTTGAGTAAAGTAAATAAAGAATGAAGAATCTTCAAGGCTGAGCGAAAACTGCATCTTATGGAGCTGGCATTCTCACACAGTGACTAAAAACAAACAAGCCTGGCAATGTGATATCAGGAAGTTTTGCTTGAGTGCTCATTGGTAATGATGTTCCAGTCCCGAAACCAAGCCTGCTTGATCCCAGGGTCATGGAGACTTTCCTAGAGGCACGTCTGCTGGCCTCTCAGCACTAGTTGTATGAAATTATCATCAGTAAGAAGATATATACAAATTCGGAGAGGAGGGAAAGGGGGTAAAGATTCTATGAAAGAACCAGAAAAGATGGAAAAGTAAATTGCCTACAGAGTCAGTGTCAGGAGTTGTAATAAAAAAATGTCGGGCAAGGCATCAGCAGTGAAGCGTATTCGACTCGTTTGTTTATGCGTGTGTGTGTGTGTGTGTGTGTGACGGCAGTACGGAAGGGTGAAGTTGGAGTAGTGGCAGCGAGGGTGGTTGCTGGAGATGATGATGATGATGATGATCATCATCATCATGAATTTAATAAGGGTAATTCGAGGAGAGTAGGAAGGGGATGATTTCATCTGGATTCTTCATCCTCGATTCTGAATGGTTACAGAGGAAGAGGCAGTAAAGAGAATGAAAATGGACCAGTTCCCTAGCCACTTCAGAGACACACAGGTTTACGCGCATACACACAGAAACACATGCGCGCTGAGAGAGAGAGAGAGAGAGAGAGAGAGAGAGAGAGAGAGAGAGAAAGAAAGAAAGAGAGAGAGAGAGAAATACATGCACACATCGGTATATATATATATATATATATATATATATATATATATATATATATATATATATATATATTCTGCACATATGGACATGCATAGATTTATGTACAAAAATATGCTTACATATGTAAATATAATTTTCTTCTGAATTTCCAAGATGTGGACTTATCATTATTTCAACCTCTGGCAAAAAGTATGGAATTACCACACTTGTTCATCCAACGGCCTGAATTCTTTGAAACATTGACTTCACTAATGCAAAATAATATTTCCGATCGAGCTGAATTCAACTTTTTTCGAATTATGATTGGCAAATCAGCTTTGTAGGATGGAGGTCTGTCGTGACACATTTTTAAAAGAAAAAATCTTCTATAAATTTTAATCGGATTGAGAACCGGACTGCAGGCAATGTTTATCAGTCAACACGCCTTTCCTAAAGAAAAGCTTTAACGCTCTCTGTTCTGCTGCAAGAAGAACAATTATCCTGAAAAAATCACCTTATCATCGCTAAGCCGTCTGCCCTGGCCATTGACCTGAAATGCAATCACATACTCAAATGAATGGGAAAACTTGCTTGTTTCCTTAAGGTAGTGTTATTTATGTTCCCTAAAAACGGCATTAGCCAAAGGTTCCAGCATCATCGCCTTGGCCGATGCGGGTTTCTTCATACAAACATTGACTCCTGTTTCTGCCACTTGTTTTTTTCAAGTTTCTTTTGTTGTGCATTTTCAAAGCTGAAGGCTTATTGCTTCTGGTTTTCTTTTAACTTTACTAAAGCGAATTACAAGATGACTCCAAGTTTTTTTCCCTCTGCATTGAATGATTGCATAATTCTTTCCTTTGTTCGACCAGAAAAAAATATGCCATTAATCTGATTTATTAGTGGTATATTTCATGAAGCCAGAATCTACAACTATTTAACAAAAATTGTTTCTTGTCACATCTGTGATTTATTTATTTGCAGTAAAGTTTTAAAAAAAACACACACACACACACAAAAAGTAAATCTTCCTTTTTTTTTTTCAAATTTCATCAATTGGTACAAAGACATTGACAAGGAGAGAGATAATGTTGAAAAACAAGTATTTCTTGGGTTGAATAAAAGCTTTTCTTTTTTTGTCATAAGGTTCAATGATGTAACTGCGTCCATGAATATACCAGTAATTGACAAGAACCATTCTCTTTAGTCTTTGCATCTATTGTTCCAAGGACTAAAGAGATTGTTTTGAAAATGTTCATGCCCCGTATGTTCGCTGGTGGAGTTCGCTTAGTTAAACTGACCTTGTGTCACACCCTTTTCAGGTAGAGTTTGGGGTAAATGGGAGATCACTGAACATTCAAATTAATATTTGGGAGGTCATATCCGACCAGACAGACACAGCTGCGATGCCCTTGGCATTGCTCTGTGTAGTCTGAACCGGAGGGATCAGGGTTCGCCCTGTGGTCAAGTCAAGTGCTCTTAAGTTCTTGCAACAATGTTCTCGAGAACGAGAGAGAATTTTTGAAGAAGTTCCTGCCCCACACGTTTGCGCTTGAGATAACCCACTTTAAACCGACCTTGTGTCACATCCTGTTGTTGTGGGGGTTCGGGTAAATAGGAGCTTGCTGATCATTGCTTTACAACACGGTCTGAAGCATATTTTCATTTCATTTGATCTACTCATAAGTAGTAGGAGAAAAAAACAACGGATATATTTTGATTTGAATTTTGTATTTTTTTCTTTCGCAACAAAATACAAAATTCATTCCCGGGAAGAACACATAATTTGGAATGGTTGGTAGGAAGTATTTTATTCAAAAAGATTTTAGCCCCCTAGTGGAAGAGTCTGGTGTTAAGACCAGCGAGCAAAGAAAATAACCCAATTCATTATAAAGTAT
>OY735222.1:16480027-16502527 GCA_963457665.1 Thysanoteuthis rhombus
TTTTGCAGATGGGGTGCACAAAATTACATATTCAGTGAAGGCTTACTCTTTATTACCGACTCCGCGATTATTGGGGCGATCAAGTCAAAATCGTCCTCTAGTTATAGGACCCCAATTAATGCATTTCCTGAAAGAGCCCGGACTGAGAATGCTCAAAATAATCAAAAGTTATACAAAAGCAAAGTTTCAAAATTGTGAAGTCAATCTCAAATGGAGAGATCACAAGACAACACAATATATCAGAGAGAAAACGGGGGTAAGAGAAATCATTGAATCCATTAGAAAACTCAAATGGCAATGGGCTGGTCATGTTGCAAGAATGAAAGACAACCGATGGACATCACGACTCACAACATGGATCCCCAGAGACCACATAAAAAACCGAGGCCGACAAAAAAAAACAAACAAGATGGAGTGATGAACTCGACAAATTCAGAAAATACTGTCTCTGCGACGCCCACGATAGAGAAATGCGGAGGATCATAGGGAAGGTCTATGTCCAACAACGGACGTTTAAAGACTGATGATGATGATAAGGAGAAAAGGTGAAAAATAGTTCAAAAAGTAGATATCACTACGTCAATATATATCCACTCAGTGTATACGAAATGTACATAGCAATAATGTCAACAAACACTTCCAACAAGCCAAAATGTAAAAGATCATGCGATAAGAAATGTTTTGAGTATTTCTTTGTCAAATAAAGTTCAAGGTATTCAAAATTAGCTACTTCTACCACGAATAAATCACCCATCTGCTTGTAAACTACGAAAATTAGATAAAAACTGTAGTTAACTTGTACTTGACACTATATTTAACACAAAACTAATTAAATTCGTGGAGGTAAACATAATTTCAAAACATGAAGGAATGCAAATGAGTTATGGTATTTTTTGGGATGGGGTTGGGGTTGAAAATGCCGCTTTGCTCCGCCTTATGAATGCCCATGGCTGGACAGTAAGCGGAATTTTTGTATATGACCTCGGAATAGAGTGTATGATTTGTATTTAGTATGAAATAAAATAGTATAAAATGGTCAATAGATAAAAGTATCATAGTTTTAAAAAATTATATGTAATCACAAAAATTCAATAGAATAACATTACTATAGTAGACAAGTCAACAGGCTTTTCTGAATTTAGATGTTCTTCATCAATGCGTATACCAGTAAATCTTTTAATAGTAATACAATCATGATCCAACACTTGCCGATCACCTGTTTTGGTGTTCGATTATTTTGTGATCAGACGTGTTGTCTTCAGTCAGCGATACCAAACAACAGAAAATGCGATACATATATATATATATATATATATATATATATATCTTCCACAGACAGCTGTTCCGTTGTATTACAACTCTTCAGTGTGGCTATAGACTATCCATCATCCCATCCAGTACCATGAGGCAAGACTGAAAACTTCCCTTCAGACCCGGAGGCCGGTATCCTACATCTGCGCTACGGAACCGGACGTTCATTAAGGTTGAATATAAACGATATATTCATTTTAACGTATATTCCCCACCTATCAGAATGCTCTATTCCTATGGAAGAGCATTGCATAAGCTTACAATGAACGAGTTACCTCACTGAAAGAGTGACCAATAGGATAGCTGCTTAACGTTGCTCTTACCATTGAGCTTAACCGTCTCAGGAAATGCAAATGCTAAAATAACTGTTTCAGCAAATTATCACCCCCACACATATATGTATAACCATACGCTTGTGCATGAGCATATGTGTACTAGTGTGTATGTCTGTATGTTTTTGTGCGTGTGTATGTGCGTGTGGTCGCAGTCACCATGTGAAACAATTGGGAAAACGACATCGCAATTCAGTCGAGGTGGCTCTTGAGAAAGCATGAATCCACTCTTCCTTGTGCTTGATACATTTACAAAACATGCGTCATCACTGACATGCCACGATGATTGACAGGGAAGATAGTGGGTGTGTGAGTATTTGGGGTAACCACTCTCTCACAACTACCTCACTGCCTATGCTGTAGTAACAGTGAATAGCTGCTACATCTATTATCAACCTTGTGTTTTAGTTTTTCGGCATTTTGTTGTACTTTGGATGCTGATCCAAAATGCAAGCAGGCTACCTCCAGATGGAAAGTTGACTCAACGCAATCTTCCTACCCCATCTGACTTTGCACCAGTGAAAGAGAAGAGTGCAAACAAAATCGAAAGGGATTCGACTGAGAAACAGTATCAGTATGGGATGTCTCTACTAAAAAGAGAAGAGTACAGTTTTATGTCAGACATGGTAGATAATATTATATAAACGCTTGCTATGTATTTTTAACGGACAGATTTTGGGAATGTTAACATTTAGCAATCCATTAAACCAGGTTTTGTTCCGTAACAGATGAAGTTTATGGACCAGACTTGCACAGCGATAAAATCGTTTGCGCCCTACAAACTGACTCTTGAGCAAAACAAAAGATCTCTATTTTGCCTGTCGAATAAAAAAAATGTTGGTGTAAAACCAATATGCGATTGCAAACTATTTCGTCTTCCGTTTAATGTGTAAACGAACACAAAATAAACCATTTCGTATTAGGAACCATCAACTGAAACTGTCAAGATAGGTTTCTCTTGTATTTAAATGAGTCTGTCTGACTGGCTATATGTGGGTTGTGCGTACTGGCCGCGAGAACGGTGCCAGACGACTGGAAATTTCAACATTTACTCCTTATTACGCACAGAAAAAACTTTTTATCCCCACCAATAGGTTTTGTGTAGGGGTTCAGTTTACAATATTATTTCATGCTAAATCACCATGCTAAATCACCACCATCACAACTACCATCATAAGAACCATTATTGTTAATATCATCATCATCATCATCATCATCATCATCATCATCAATATTCCCTCGACATTTCTCTTTTGATGTTCAACAAGTTTCTGATCAATCACATTCAATGATACACAATACATGCAGCAGCACATGTGTATATAATCAGAAATATACAAAGACAATCCAACATATAAACACACACACACACACACACACACATATAAATGTATGATCAAGAAAGCAGACACGCGCAATAATAAAATCATACATGGAGGATAGCATCTACAAAGAAATGAATAAATCAATCATCAACAAAGAAACACACACACATATGCACACTCTTATATATATATATATATATATATATATATATATATATATATATATATTGTATAATAATAACATGGTACGTATTAAACAGGTAAAAAGCACTGAAGAATATTACATAAATTCCATTGACAGATGTTGGGGAAATTGGTGACTGAACTGACCCAAGATTTTTGAAAAGGTTTTTTTAATGTTTATTGTTTAAAGCTGCAAAGCTTTCTTAACACACACATACACACACACACACATATATATATATATATATATATATATATATATATATATATATATATATATATATATATAGTGTATGTGTGATCATTCAAATCAAGTACATAAGCAATATCTGAAGACAGTTTATTAGATCAAGTCATTTTGAAATTATCCTCCTTTGCAGCAATGAATAGTTCATTCCTCGTGTGCATTTTCAGCGATGCCCCCCAAAATAACATCTAATGATCTACCTGTCAAATGGTGATTCACTCGTTTGATGCAATTATAGTCTTGAAAAAATGAGTGCACATTTCGTATGACAGCTTGACAAAAAGGATATTCATGCAACTCATCTTTCGTTGCGTCGTGAAACATACAGCACGTTTATTTTAGATTCCAACTTCAATTATACCACATACATAAGAAAAGATCTTTAATAATACGTTTGAATGAAGGGCTAAAGCAACCATTTCCCAGGCTAAACATCACTTTCTATCATTTCTGCATGTACAGGTATACTTTGAAGACTGCAGTTAATTCGTTCCCCAAGATTCCGTAGTGTTCAAAGTCTCATTACAATTTGATGTTTAGTTTCATCTGTGACGTCAGTCGACAGTTTTAAGAAGGGCAGAAATTACACATTAAGATCAGATTTGAATAGGTTTATGGCATTTGCAAGGAATTAAGGGAAAGAGTGGTTAAAGATACACCGTGTTCTTAATATGTACAGAAAAAATATTATCTTAATAAGAGAGAGGTAATAAGAAAGAGAAAGAAAGGAAATTTTTCACGTCACTCTACGTTATATTATCACCCTTTTAAAAATAATCAATTCTTGGGATAAAAAATAGAATACAAGGGAAAAGGAAAGGAAGAAAGCAGACTAAACAATATTTACAATTAATGAATACACATCATTCAAACATTTTTTATAATTTTCCCCTTTGCCAATGAATTGCATTTCAGACAATATTTTTCCCTTTATTCTTGGTGCAATGATTATTTATTTTTGATCTGGACGTTTTAACGGGGATTACTTTATGGAACAATTAAGAACAAATATCTTTCAATATTGATAATATCTCTTATCACAGAAATGAATTTGACAAACGTAGACAAATACTGTCAAAAGTTGTATTACAACGTAGTAGGTTTTGAACTGAATCTATACATTTGGAGTCATACTTTCTTAATTTACGTTATCTAGGTCAAATGGTACATTCACTGAGTAATAACGGGTAATCATTTCAAATAAGAGTTTCTATATAATACAATGCAATTTATAATCATTCTGTCGGATTATGCAGCGAATCCACATTCTACTATATATATATATATATATATATATATATATATATATATATATATATATATATATATATAAGTGATATTTGAATGAATTGGTTAGCATAGATATAGTGACTTATTGACTCAGAAATCTACCCGTGTAGAAGACCTAAAGCAAGTGTATGCGAGACCTTTCATTTTTATAAGTATGTATATTAATGATATATGTATGAATATTTTGCATCTTTGTATATCAATAATATATGTATGCATATTTTGCATAGTTGTGTATTAATATTTGGACGTATATTTTGCATACTTGTATATTAATGATACACGTACGTGTTTTTTGTATACTTATATATTGATATTTGTATCTTTGCATTCGTGTTGATGCAAGTATACAAGATGGTATATATTTGTAATGTGTGTAATGGTGTTTTTTGCATGTGTGTATGCTCCCAGGCATGTGTATCTGTTTTTGTCCGTCTGTATGTGCGTGTGCGTATGCGTGTATGTGCGTGTGTGTGTGTGTGTGTTTACGTATTCGTTTGTGTGTAGCTAATGATCTTGAAGCCCAAGGCTTGGCTGTGTCACATGCTATCATCCACTTATTGTGCCACTAAGAAACCGGATGTGGGCCTGTCGCCATTAAAGTTCGGTTCATACAAAGCGTGCGTGCATTTGTCCTTAAGAGGATGTCGAAATCCCTAGGCATCTTCCCAGGCTACGGTCCCTCAAAGAGCATTAATCTTAAACATAAGGCCTTGCTCAAATTATAACCCACGATAAAGTCTTTTTATACGTATTTTATATTGGTAATAGATTTTCCTTTTTTCACTTTTGTTTCGTCGAAAACAGACGTCCAAATCTGAACAGATATCCATTTGTGTAAAATCGCAAATTCATAAAAGTAGCTCAATTTTTTTTAATAGATAGGGCGCAGAATTCTAGTTTAAAGCACGTTGGTTATTTTTCTAAATCTTGTTTGTGGTAAATGGATTCTCACAGTCCAATTGTGGCAAATGAATATCTTAAACTAATATATTTGACATATCGTTCAAAGCAATCAGTATCTCAAATTAAGTTTCCTTCACACACACACACACACACACACACACACACATCCGTATATGTTTGTAAAATGACAATTGGAAGGTGAAGAGAAATTTAAGAGAAAATAACAGGTGTTACTGCTCGAAAATTAATATTATTACGTGGGCATGCTCAGATGTATTTCGATGATTGCCAGCCAACCTTTTCAGGGAAACTAGCAGTAGGTACAAAGAAACTGTATGCTGTTTATGTGTTTGAGAATTGAAGAAAGTGAGGATATTTTTATGTTGTGGGTTGTTCAGGAGTGAGTGGGGGATGTTTGTATCTGTGTAGGTGAGAATCATGTTTGGTCTGTGGGAGGAGGGATCAAGGAATGTTTCTAACAGACTTTATGAGTAGGAGGCTGGTTTAAGACAAGAAAGGTCAGTGAGAGGTAGAATCAGGTGGATTTTTTTTTCAATGGACAGGAGTCTCGCATTTGAAAGATTGGTGTGGTGTGTACATGGGGCAGAATGGTAGTGTAGTGTGTTGTTTTTAATATTTTTAATTGATGGAAGGTGACGCTTTTTTTCTCCTCTCAAAGGGGTGGTATGTGTGTACTCATACAGTTTATCGGAGGGGTCTGTTGTGTGTTAGCTGATTCGTTGTGTTCTAATGTTGTAATCTGTTGCTTTTATGTGATTCTGTTTCAAAATCAATGCATTTAAAGGGTTTGAAAGATATGTGCCGAGGAAGAAGAGTGTCATTACATTAAAATGGTTGGAATGGGCAAGGTGAGAATCAACCGAAAATGAACTGGAAAGATCTCCGTGAGACAGAACCCCGCCAATTCAAATTTTTAGTACGGTCGGTCTATGGTGTCCTCCCCAGTACTTCTAACCCCTTCAGCTGGGGTCGAGCAGAGTACCAACTTGCCCACTCTACCAGACAACAGGATCCCTTGAATATGTCTTCAGTTATTGCTCGAGAGTCTTGAGGGAAGGGTGGTATCGTTGGCGACACGACCAGATTCTTTGGGTAATGGCAGAGAAAATTTGCGCTGGAATCAACCGTAGCAGGTATCAAAACCGAGCGAAGTGGCTTATAACAGTTGTCCGAGCAGGAAAAAAGACCAAATCCCAGCACAAAACCATAAAAAAACAGAATGGGCTGCTTGCAACAACCAGGCCGACTTGGGTCAACTATTAAAGTTCCCAGAAACCATTACGTTAACCAGACTCAGACCCGACGTGGTTTTGATGTCAGTGGTTTTCGTGCAGATCACTGTCCCCTGGGAAGACTACATCGAGGAGACTCAAAAAAAAAAAGAGTATGGTGGCTGAATGTCGGAGGAAAGGGTGGAAGGCCCGCTGCGAGCCAATGGAAGTTGGCTACAGAGGCTACACAGGACAGTCTTTTCACCTGGTCCTAAGACTCTTAGGGATATGTAGACTTCAGCGGGGAAGCTATCAGAAAAATCTTGGGAGCTGCTAAGAGAGCTTCATGATAGTTGAAAAAGGCCATTGAGTGGCGTAACATGTCACCAGGACACACGTCGCAAATTGATCAACCTCGGCTGGGCCACCTGAGCGAGGATGTGTGGTAATTAGAGCCCAAAAGAACTGAAGATCCCTGGTTTCATCACTGACGATTTGTTCAGGTTACGACGAATGGTGTTCATAAACAACATATAAATATATCTAATCAAAGTATTGGTATAGATTATTGTTAATCCAAGAATATGGCTGCAAAATGATAATATCGGATAGCTTGCTGAGACGAATGGATCTTTATTTGGACGTTTTGCCTATACGAGCTTTGTCGAGAACTGAGGTCTTGAAACAAACTGGTTGTTTTTTTTATTTCATATATGTGGACTGTGAAAAACAATAGTTTCTTCTAACACTTCAGTCCTTGACAAAGCTATGTATGAGCGAAACGCCGAAATATCTTATCTTGCTTGATTGGTAGCATCTAACGAGAAATTATAGAAAACCAAACACAAAGAGTGATACTGCCATGACCTTAAGAAATTTAAACAGATTCTCTATCCTACAAATTATGTTTAGAAATAATATAGAATTTTGTATCAAACCACAAAATCTAAAAAGAGAAGATAATCAAATAAATCTCCAGATCTACACAACGTATTCCTTACTGTTATTGATCATAGAGTTTCCATGTCAGTTGCATTTTGTAAGTTTCACTGGAGGTCGTTGGATCAAATCTCCTAAATACTACACCATTCTCCTCAGTATGGTTTTAGTAATGCTGTTGGGTGTGGTTTTAATTCTCATTCAGATTTCCAGTTCTTCCAAACTCTTTGCGATACTCTGCATGACATTCCTTCGAAATCATGACTATCATCATCCATAACTGCTGGAGTTGTAGGGTGATAATATGAATGGAAGTGTTAATAACATGATCATTACCATTATTCTTATCAACATGGTCGTAGTAGTATTTGTAACTCTTATATAATGGTTTCTATATGGGTGTGTTTCTATGCATTCACTTGAATATCTTGTGGTTTATAAATATATGTGTATGTGTGTGTGTGTGTGTGTGTGTGTGTGCCTAAATATTCCCGAAGGTCCACTTATGGATGAATGTCGTACATCATCTGAAAAGCGTGATCTACCAATCCTTTGACATAAAAAGAATCAGTTGTCACCCCTGGGCAAATTCCAACTGGGATTGGCAAACTTCCTGAGATTAACTTCCAGTAACAACCAATCACACTGACTTATTTCTTTTTCAACCCAAGACCCAGTTTTATTTTTTCTTCCTTTCTCTCCAAAGCCATTAAATGTCATTATCACGAGGCAAGCAATCTTCGTGTCTTTTTCCTCAGGTTCAGATGTTTGCAAGTTCTATTGTATACAACAAGTTAAAATGCTCACCTGACTTACCTCCACTTTTCACCCCAACCTCTATGTCCTTCTTTGTCGTATTGCAACTCGTTACTTTCATCCTTCCCCCTTTCTGCGATATTTTTTGTCTTTAATTCTGAACATCCTTGTCTTTTACGCTTATCAACAGTATTAAAAATAAAACAACTTTTGGCTTTATTTCTTTTTATGATTAACTAACTGATAGCGAAGAGCACGATGACCGGTTTTCGTCTAAAATGTATATTGTTCCCACTCTCGTCCATAAGTATATGCCGATGTTAAATGAACAGACGAGAATCTCGGCATGTCAAAAAATGAGAACTCATCATGCGGATGGTAAGATTATAGAATATACTCATGGCCGCATGACAGCATAAAAACCACGTATGGATAGATAACGCTAACGACTACGACGATGATGATGATTCCTCTGCGTAATGAAGATTTTTCTACACCATTATACCGTCAGGTGCTGCGTTCTCAATATACTATAATGTACCCACTGTACCGTTCCCTTTAATTTTTAGAATTAATTGTGCGCAATAATCTTCGGTTGTAGAAATTATCCTCCCGCGAAAAAAGTGTGCACGCTGAATGCTTGTGTAAGAGTAAATTTGACAGTGCTTTATCAATAATGCTTTAACAAAACTGTACAGGAAAGTTTTAATGCTGGACGTGTACGGTTGCATTAGTTAAGATTTATTCAATACTTTGAACGACTTTGTTCAATTTGTTACCCGTAAATGTTTCATATCATGGGTTATGTCTTTTATTCATGTGATGTAAAGAAATGAATTAGTATCAATAACACGGATCAATTCACTGATTATTACATGAAAATTGGTTCAAGTCATTCCTCGCTTCATTATTCTATGTATAAAACCTTTTTGTGCACATTAATTCCCTTTGTGCAGTGGTTCCAAGATAGCTTGAAGGCAATTATATATTCATGATGTTTGCTTCATCCTGATTCCGATTTTGTGTATTTATCATGCAGTGATATCCAAATTATCCTTTTTAGAAGTATTCGAACTTTTTCATAGAATATGATTCAATAATATCCTTTAGGCGTATGCACATGAGTATGCATACCTACTTACCAACCTTCCGACATACATACATATATGAATACTATATACATAAATACCAGTAGACACATATTTTTTATTAATACGTGTATATAATTTCATCTCTCTCTTTCTATTTCGCATGTATATAATTGAGAAATTGAAATATAACCTGACATAATAATTATAAATGCGTTAAATCATTTGGAACTTAATTCAAAATGATTTATTATTCTTTCGGATTATGCATCCATTTCTTGATAATATGATTGTCCACGTTGAGAAACAATCGAGCAGATATGGACAGTGAATAAACAAGATAAGTTATTTAAGGTATGAATTTACCAGCAGACTGTTTAGCTCAACGGTAAGAGCTCAACGCGATAAGGTAGCTTCCTGTTGGTCTGCTGCAGCCCATTCCTTGTTTATTCTCTTTATGCGCCCTAGGCCCAATGACACATTCACCTGTAACAACACGTAGTTTCAAATAATAAAACGCATTTGTGATTATATATATATATATATATATATATATATATATGTATAAGTATGTGTGTGTATCATTTCATGACTGATCTGATATATTTGTTCCTCATACATGTGGCCAGTATTCAAGGCAAGCAGGAAGATCAACTCTACACAATCTTCTAGCTCCTCTAGCAATCAGTAAAGTCTCATACTTTTAGTACCTACATACATAGATGAATATCAAACTGCACGTGAATATAGAGATAGATAGATAGATAGTTAGATAGATAGATAGATAGATAGATAGATGAAGCATCCAGAGATCGGTGAGTGTCACCCAGGGCGGCAACCCATGGTGTCCCGCCCATCCTTTCAGAACTCTTACTAGGATATCTAAAATTTTGGTGAGCTTTTTGAACTAATACTATCATTCAATATTAATCTCCCAAATTATTGAATCCAAAGGGACAAGAAGACTCTGCAACTGGAGGCACCATATATCTGAGGCATCCTATAAAATCTAAAAAACTAATCTAATTAGTAATGTAAAAAAAAAAACTAGGTAATATCTTTTAAAATCCAGGATAACGTTGTCATCAATGTTGAATGTGATAGTATAAGCCTGAATTAACCTGATTCTGTCCATCCGTAGTTTTCAATTTTTCAATTCTGACTTTGTGAAATAATACGAAGAAAATAAATAGCCCATTGCCAAACCTTCCACAACAGTTCAAAGAAATTCATTGAGAGATCTTGGAGATATCTCTGGACAGAAATCTTAGCTGTACTATGAAGTACGGACATATGACTACAATGGAGAGGAGATAATTGTAGATGGATCCTACTTGAAAATTTAGTCACATCTTTCATCGCCCATTTCTCACCCTTCCACGAATTTACATTGTAATTCATTGAGAATTTTTGGAGTTATCGTGTGGACTGATGAGTAATTTTGGCGATGCTATGTGGACATATAACTATGATATTAGAGAGTTGATTGTGCATGGATCCGCTTGAAAATTCAAGTACTTGTTTTGTGACCTATTGTCCATCGTTCTGCGAAATTAGATTGAAATCCATTTAGAGTTTCTGGGAATTTTCGCCTAGACATTCATGTGCGTATACGTAATTGTTTGAAAAAGAAAAATTGGAAAAATATTTTCGGGGCTGACCTTGTGAGTAATATGAAAAATGAAACTTCAACGTTCGCGTGTATAACGAAAACAACTTTCCCATGTTTTTCTCCTTATACCTATCTGTTTGTAGCATATACAAACGGGACCCTACGAACACGTACGCAATCATTCATAGACAAAAATACACTTACATACCGACGAATGTGAGTATATTTATACAAAAGATGTCAAAATATAAAGATGAACGTAGACATAATTACATCATAAATAAAATGTAAAAAAACAAAAAAACAGAAGAAAAAAAGATGGTCTCCTTTCTGACCCGATAACACTGGCCTGAAGACATGTAAAACTACTTATATATGTAAACAATTAACCCACCCCTCGTCTATCTCTGAGTCTGCTTTCTGATTGGTCCGTTTTTAAGCGTTCCTCTGTGCTGTCAATTAAATGAAGGGAAGAAAGTTGGAGGAAGGGAAATGAAGGATAAAGAAGGAAAAAGTGAATAAGGTGAAATCCCAGTGGAGAAAAACAGAACATAAAGAAAGAAAGAAAGAAAGAAAGAGAGGAAGAATGAAAGAAAAAAGAAGAAAGAGTAAAATGTCGAAGAACTAGAGAAAAGAGAAAACAAAAGATTGCGAAGATAAGACAAAAAGGAACTAAAGACGAAAAAAGGAAAAGGAAAAATGAAGAATGATAAAAAAACAGAGCAAAAGAGAGAATAAAAAAGAAGAAAGAAAGAAAATGTTTGGTAATAAAAAGAGAGAAAAAATGATTTAAAAAAAAATTAAAACCGGAGAAAACGAAAAAAAAAAAATTAAAAAAGAAGACAAATGAGGAAGGAAGAAAAAAAGAAAGAGTGAAAGATGGAAAGAAAGATTGATTGTGAAGTATAGATTATGGCGAAAGATAACTAGAAAGTTAAAGGAATTGAATTGGAAACAGATACAAAAAAGAAGGCGATTGAGAAAGAGAAAAACGAACCAAAGGCAGAAAATAGAAAGAAAATAGAAAGAAAAAGAAAGAAAGTCTCGAGAGAAATTGAGTTAGAATCATGAGAAACAGTTAATGTGTAAAATATGCGGAAGTAGACAGGTTGTGTTAATGACGCGTTCATCTGAGAATCAAGGGTGAGAAGATTGGATCGTGGAATACTCTTCATGCTATCAGTCTGTTCATCTCTCTCCCTCTCTCTCTCTCTCTCTCTCTCTACACACACACACACACACACATATATATATATATATATATATATATATATATATATATATATATATGCTATTCAAGACAGAATAGGAGTATATAATGCGTATGGAATCTTTATTATAATCGTATAATATCCAGATATGTTTCGGAGCTCAACTCTGTCATTGCGGATATAGATCCACATTGTGAGAAGGTTCAGGCACAGATATCAGTTCTTCCGATATCAGAACCATCTTGTAAGGTGTTATAAATGATTGGTGTATGCATTATCATCCTTCATGTATGTTTGTGTGACTGACTATCAACTGATCAGTGTTTCTTTGAATCACGTATGTAGGTTACCATAGGAACCAATCTCTGTCCAGCATATATATATATATATATATATATATATATATATATATATATATATATATATATATATAGATATATAGATATATAGATAGATAGATAGATAGATAGAGTGCTGTGGGGTAACTGGAGAAGGTGGTCACGTTATTTTGTATGTCAGTTTTCTATTCTCTTTTATTTTTCTTGAGCTATTTATAATAATCCCCTCCCGACATGTGATGGCCGTTGAAGCTTCACCAAAGCCCCGTTATAGAAAGAGTGGGGAGATTAAGTTATATTGATTTATGAAGAAGAAGAAGAAGAAGAAGAAGAAGAAGAAGAAGAAGAAGAAGAAGAAGAAGAAGAAGAAGAAGAAGTGAGAAAAGGGAAAGAAGATGTGAAATAAAATAAAATCAAAGAAAACCAGAAATTGTTAAATAGAAAGGAAGGAAAATGAGTAATATGTGTGAGGGTTCGCACGAGAAAATTCTTTGAATACTGTATTGCTTGCATCAAAATCAAATTTCAAAATTCGAAAAACATCTTTCCATTTTTACTCTTTATGGAAACACTTGAGATCTCAAAGATGAGCGTATGGCTTATGAGGATGGTTTGCAAGTTGGTCATTTACTACCAGCATCGACAATCGGGGTGTGGCACTAGGTAAGGGCCAGGACCTAAACGTTCCAGTCGATTCAAAACACACAAGAAAGAGTGCTGCTGATATAGCTCCAAAAGATAGAATCATCCATCTGGGTTTGAGCTACCACCCACTCATTTCAGCATCGCCTACCATCAACGCCTTCTTTCATGTTTCGTGCTCCAAGCATCTTGCATTAGTATTCGTCTCAAACATTCATCTGGTGTTTGTCAGTCACTAAAAGGAATAAACGAGATGTATTTTCCTACACAGCTTGTTTTTGAGGGTTTTTTTTCTGCCTTATTTCATCCAGTTCCACAGGTTTCACAATGTGTGCATTTTTCGTTCACATCGCTTCTGTTTCAAAGCTGCGCCTGGCCCAAAATGGAACTTCAAAAAGTGGACCCCGTAGAAAGTAGGCAGCGTTACAGGAACGTCAAAATTCACATTCTAGGGAACTGTGAGACAATTCTGACAACTAACATGCAACACCAATCACCAGTGAGACTCAATTCCCGTTACTGGCGAGTGAGATCAATATCCTTACCATTCCAACATGAACAAGTGGAGTTGTTGTTAAGTAATACTTTGAATGCTAGTGAGTTTACATTTCACTGACTATTTATATGCGTAACAGGGGAAGATCCATGCTGAAAGCTAGCTTTGAGTCAAAGTTGACCTCGTTCAACTAATTTTGAATTTTGCAATCCCTGAAGAACTCATGTCCTTACAAGAGCCAAAAACGGCTAATTAATAAATAGAAAGAATATATTTAGATACAGCAACTAAGAGAGAAAGAAACTCCAAAGACGGTAATAAATAGGGATAAAGGTTATTAGATTAGAAACCAGCCTGGGTGAGGTCTGGTGTAATAGTCTGACGGAAGAGAAAGGACACACCAAGGGCACTGAGTACAGCAATACATATCTAAAGGAAAAATACAAATAAAATTGAATTTCAATTCTAAAAATACGAAAATTGATAAATAAGTAAATAAATGAACGTCGGAGTAGGACATTGAAGCCGTTGACAAAAGGCGAAGACTGGAGAAATTTTTGAACTATTAAAATGGTTCACCATGAAGAGGGAGGGAGTAGATATTGATGCAGTGATCCTCAAAGTTGATTGATTGTATGACGGCAGCAAAGAAATATACAGATATGATTTCCGCAGTACACAAGCTTTGAAAATGAAATGAAAACATATTTTGAATACTCAATGAACGAAACTTTTATACTAGCATACATACTTATTTACTCTTTTTCCTTTCATCTGCCGCTCAAAATATTCAGATGATACTAAATCTAGTGATAAAACCGCTTCAACGCCGTCATGCATATATAACAGACGTAATAACTGTTCAGGACACGTTCAAGGGAATGTTGCCACCAAAGATATTTCACATTATTATATTTTTTATGCGTTTAAATGAAAAAAAAATTGTTTTTAGATATTTCACCTCTAGACAGTTATTTTTTCTAATGAGACTTATTAGTTATTTCAAAAACTATTTGGACATCGGTACAATTTTTAGACGTTCACCTAAAAATATCAAAAGAGTTGTGACGTGAACAAATAATCAAGAATAGCAAAATTTTTAAAAATCATTTTTAACTTCTTAGGGGATTAATAAAAGTTGGTGACGACTTTATTTGTTCCAGAGGGAGTAGCAGTACACGTGTCAGGGGATAGGCTAGGGAGGGAACCTTTCATTTGTTTAGTTTTGAAGGGCTAGTGACAGCGACAAAACAAAACGACCTGTACCCTTAGTCAAAAATTGACCTTCTGTTGAAGTAAACTAAAAAAAGAATAGTATATTCAGAAACACCCGCGAAATTTGAAAACGAATAAACAAAATAGCCATCCACAGTGGTGCCCCCTGGAGTCAGCATCAAAACTGTTGACTCGTTGAATTTTTTTTTTCATTTGTTTGCTTGTTTCTTGCTCTTTCAAAATTTAAGACACAATTCATTTCTGTAAAGTTTTATTCGGACTTTTGTCTTCGCCTTGGTCCATTTTTTGTGCACAACATTTCGGCTGTTTTACCCCACGGCTGTCTCCAGGTGATGAATGAGTGAATTTTCGACCATGGGATCGGGGTGACCTCTTCTTGGTGGTCGTTTTGTATGTTCACATTCAACTGTCGGTTGAGGATGATTGTTGGTTTCAAACACGGTTGTTGGTTGTAATTGGTGTCAAAAAATGGCTGACACTTATTGTTTGAAAGCAGGGGTAGGACACTCGAGTCAATATCTTAAGAAAAGAAGTAAATGATAACTCGGGGAATCGACAACGTGAAGGTGGGTGTATTCCTTGGTTGATGCGGTACAAGAGAGGTAATTTTCCAATACTTTCTTTGATCTATCTAATTTTATTTATAGAAAGTGTAAGATCGCCCCCTTTTTTTTACATAAATAATTATTATAAATTTTTTCCCTTTGGGATGCATATGCACACGCACTTACTGACATATTCACCTATACAAACCTTTTGTGTATATAGTTGTTGTCTTTTTGGACGTAAATAACGTTCGTTCATGATCAGGAGGTCCCATATGGCCTGCTAAGAAGGTTGTCTGAACAATCCATATACGCTGACTCTTTTGTGCGTCTTACCCTTCAGAATGTTTGTTCCTTCCTGGTATGATATCCCAAGGCTGACTTACTAGTCTGTTCACCGATGACAGCTTTCTGATGCTCTGCAATTCAAAAATTTATCTACTTTTTTTTCTGGGCTCTTTCACTTGAAAGTGAATAATATTCCAGATGAAATATCTCCTACAAGCTATTGGAAACAATTAGGTCTTCAACTGAAACTATTTCTTTTTTTTATCACCTCGTACAAAATTCAAATGTATCCGATTCTTTTCATGCGGACTTTAGGTGAGTTCGGACTTTTATTTTTAATTTTCATTAATCTTTGTTCTCGTGATCAAGTCTTATTGGTCACAAATGTTGAATTTCATTTCATTTTCATCATTTGCAGCAAAAATGTCTTAAAAGACATGTAATGTAATTAAGGATATTTTTTTGATATATTTTTCGGGAAAATTTCAATGATTTTAGATATTTTTGACTCTTTTCTGGGATATAAAAAAAAATTGTTTTTTTTTTTTTGCATTCAAACATTTGCATAGTACCCGTCAAAAATGGTGAGGTTATTTACGTGTGTGTAAGTAAACATATTTTTCAGAATAGATGTATTTACTGAGAAAAACGATTGCATACCTCGAGCGAATTTTCTTCTGTCGAGTTTCTACAATCCTCCGTCGTATCTATTCTTTAATGATTTTAAAGCAATAAGGTTATTGGAGTTGGCAAGGAAACGATTCTAAGTCATCATCAATAGCAGCAGCAGTAGTAGTATCATTACCAACAGCGTTTGTTTGACTAATTCCTGCGAACCAGTTGCCTACCTACTTCAAACTTTACCGGCAGCAGCCCATTTTATGTCTGCGTGTTCGCAGTATCCTTTCATGGCTTTCTGTTCAATTTACCGAAACTGAAAGCCGATAAACAAACCAACAAGCAAAGAAAAAGACAAGACCTTTTTTATAGTAAGATAGAAAAATATTCACATGACTCCAGAAAATGAAAATTAAGAGATTAAACGATGAGCAACCTGTCATGTTAAAAAGTCATTAGATATTCCTCAAAGTTTCAGTGGGCTTTTGAACTGCAATTATTCTACCAGCACCACCGTCTCCTAATGTTTGTTACCATATAGGATAGTTTTCAATTTAATATGATCTAATTGTGTCAAAATAACAAACTAAACCAATTTGATAGAATATTAGTTTTCTCCCAAGTCAAACCTAGCAAGGTTTTATCATTTCTAGTGAAACATTACACAATCCAAACGGACATTATCAGGTATTATTTATGACAACATTAGAACCTTGCGGCCAGAAATATGAATATGTTGCTGTCCAAAGATGAGTACTTCCCCACGAAAAAAAAAGAAAGATTTTAGGCCATATAGTTCCAATACTGTAGAGTTTAGTTGATAATAATACCTGATAATTTCAGTTTTAATTGGTAAGGTTTCTCTAGAGAAGATAAAATCCGGCCATGTTTGGTTTGGAAGAGAATTATCTTTCTACCGTAAGTGGCAGGCGTGCACTCATTTATGGGCAACACTGTAAATGTGTATATAGAAAGGGGCAAGCATGAAAAAACTGCGATAAATATATAATAAAATACATAACTAAAAATATATGAACTTAGACACATAGAGAGACAGATATGTCTTGATTTAGATTATCTGTCTATCGAAATCTATATCTGCTATATATATGTATATATATATACAGCTGTTTCGTTGTATTACAACTCTTCAGTGTGGCTATAGACTATTCATTCTCCCATCCAGCACCACGAGGCAGGATTGAAACCTTCGCTTCAGACACGGAGGCCGATATTCAGCCTCTTCTCCATGGAACTGAACGGTCAGTAAGGCTGAATTAAAGTGATATATTTATTTAGCTTGTATACCCCATCCACCAGGGTGCTCTATTTCTATGGAAGAGCATTATATATATATACATATACACACACACACGCACACACATATATATATATATATATATATATATATATATATATATATATATATATAGACTGAGAAAAATATGATATGAACAGGTAACATAATTATGCATTTATAAATAAACTAATAACAAAGGCTGCGGATCTGGTGACGTTAATTAATTACCAGTTTCACACAGACTTTGTAAAACAGGAGGTAGCATGTTATGTTAAAACATATGATGGACTCAAGAACAATGCAGGTGCCAAAAAGGCTTATTAGAAAACTGCAGCAGGACGAACAGAATACCCATTAATTCTTGGCGTGTGACAGGTTAGCATAGATCTTATTACCCAAACTCCTCCACGTCACCACCCGGTGAGGCACTGAGTCGTGTGTGATTTCTGTTAACGAAATACATTGAATAACTTACATTGACTATTTGCATAACTGTTGTTACGAGGATTTACTTCGGATTTTATACGTGCAGTGGACAGATGATTAATGTATCAGATGAGTGAGTGCATTGATATTGATCTACATTGTTTCGAATGATATATTCCTGTTGATTGGCGTAATTTCCCCAAAGACAGCCAAAATATGACTGATTAGTAAAGACTGTAGGACTGCTTCAAGCAATGACAGCGTTCATTTTTAACTATTTATCAATGATAGCTATCTCATTTTTATGAATCGAGTTCGATCCTCATTATGTACCGACTACACATGCTTTTTCCCAGATTAAGCTAAGTTTATTCAATGTCCACTTATGGCCAAATCATTATCGATACATTGGCTCTCGTTTAATCACTGAAGTTAACACATTCACTGCCACACGTGTGTGTCTTGAGGCATATTGTGTATTGATTTTGATGCACATGTGCGTCCATTCCACGGTTTCATTCAAAGCAATATAAATCTTCAAGACCATGCGTTGGACCCAGGTTATGACTCGCGGCAATGGACAGAAAACGTGCCTATTTTTGTTGTGCTGTATGTTGTGCTATCCAAAGCAGCGGTAAACGTGTTGAGCAACGGCGAACCTAATCAGTATTTAGATGGGTGACTACTTGGATTACCATGGCCAGTAAGCTTTGTGATCTACTTGATAGGTTAATTGTTCATTTTTTGCCAGCACTTCCAGACATTGTTCAACTATCTTCAAGTCGAAGCCAGAATTCTGAATGCTGATTTTCAAGGCATATAGATCATCCCTGTTTGGAAGATTGGTGCAACACAATATTCCTACTCACATTTCCCCTTGACTTTGTGTGTCGCACAAAGCTATGCTTAGTATGTAGTAGTTATGATAATAATAATAATAATAATAATAATAATAATAATAATAATAATAATAGCAGCTCATATACTTGTCATTAATACATGTTTAACACGAATGGCACGTGAAAACCAAATCTGACGCATTTCGGCGCCTCGGGTTCTAAAGCCCTCAAAATTGGACCCTGGGACAAGTGGCCTCTATTGTGATAAGGAACACAAAGTCTAATTTGACAAAACCAACGTTTATTGTAATTCTGCCCCACTCAAAAAAAAAAAAAGAAAGATATATCCGTAACTCAGAGATGCTTTATTTTACATTATATGCTCGGATGTATATTACGAATGGAGGCTTCTTTTTTCTTATATGTAATACAAGTAGATCTCTTAGCTTTTCAGAAGTTCACTTTACGCTACTTTTTCGTTTTTCACAGGATGAAGGCGGAAAGCGAAACAAGAGGTCAGCCTTTGTCTCACAGCGACCTTTTATACCGGCAGTGTGCATTCTCTCTCTCTCTCTCTCTCTCTCTCTCTCTCTCTCTCTCTCTCTCTCTCTCTCTCTCTCTCTCTCTCTCTCTCTCCTGTACCTCTAACCACTCAAACAACAACTGACTGAAATAGATAGATAGATGGATAGATAAGAACATATTGAGATAGATAGATAGATAGATACATGATATCATTGCCCAGCACTTACATCACGTGGTTAACTACCGACGCATGGATACTTGGAATTTGTTGCAGGGATCTTTGAACTTCTTTTGAGAAACACCCACACGACGCCTAGCAATGTTAATTACCCTTCCGCGTCAACCTTTTCGGTGACATTAAGCGACCCCCACCCCCAACAAGTCTTACAAATTGATGGCAACTTAGCATCATCTTGGAAACTAACCGTTTGTGATGATCCGCAGGCATCCGCCCCGCGACAAAGCAAATTGTTACAAAATTAATGAAGGTTACTCACCGTGTAAAGAGCGGGAAAGGTGAGACTAAAAATGTTCACATCTGGATTGTGATACATCAATCGTTGAGCTCATGTTACTCCTTCATTTTTCTCACTCCTTTTTTTTTAACGCATTAAAACCTCATAAATATATTTCTAAATATAGCGTGACTTAACAGTTAGCAACAGGGACAATAAAATCGGCGAACCAAGTTCAAACTTCTGTTGGAACAGTTTACGTAATGGCTACAAACTGAGTAGCATGTAGCGTACGCATGAGAGGATCATGGTTAACCTTACATGGAGAGATCACAAGACAGCTCATTATATTAGAGAAAAAAAAACAGGAGACAGAGATATCATTGGAACCATTTGAAAACTCAAATGGCCGTGGACAGGTCATCTTGCAAGAAGGTCGAAGACCTGCTGGAAACCATGACTCACAAGGTGGATCCCAAGATATCATATGCAAAACTATGACGAATTAGACAAGTTCAGAGAGTATTGGCTCCGCGATGCCCATGATACGTTTGGCGAATCTTGGGGAAGGTCTCTGTCTGACGATGAGTGATGGTGCTGAGAAGCATGCAGCGTGCACATGAGAGAATCATGCTCAACCTCACATGGAGAGATCACAAGACAGTACAGTACATAAGGAAGAAAACAGGAGTCCATGACACCGTAGAAACTATTTTTTTAATGGCAATGGGCAGGCCGTGTTGCAAGAATGAAAGACAACCAATGGAGATCACGACTCACAACATGGATCGCCCGAGATCACATGAGAAACCGAGGACGACATAACACAAGATGGAGAGATGAACTAGACAATTTTAGGAAATACTGGCTCATGATAGAGAATTGTAGCGAATCCTAGGGAACGTCAATGTCCACCGACGGATGTTAAAAGAATGATGATGATGATGATGATGATGATGATGATGATCATTGTCGAGTCAAGTTACACTTATTGACTATTCTTCAGTCACCTTGGTCCCACCGTTTGGATCGCATACAACCAACCAAGTAAAAAAAATCGCTTGCATCTTATCAATCGATACTAAATGTATATTCATCTTTATCCGAGAGAAAAGCATTCGGGGCTATCACACTCTTTCACTACGGTAAATGAAAGGGTCTGTTGCAAACATTTACAGACTAATAGACGTGAAATAAGATTAGATTATCTGAGATTATATGATAAAACGTAGATGCAGGTCAGGAGTGTCTTATTATTAACAATGATACAGTTGAATCAAAAAACGGTGCACCACCAGAGTAAAGATACAACCTACTAGAGAATACCACTGTCACAAAGTGCTACCGGACAGGTTTATGGACTCGTATACCAGCAGAAAGGCCAGTTCCATATAAAGACGTCTGTAAACGAGCTTTAGCAAGACGAAGATCATGTGCAACAACCACATCGGAGATAAAAACACTGAGACAAGAATCGAAGACACAGGACTGGAGAAAGTAGATCACTACATCTACCTAGGACAACGAATCTCCATGAGACCCTCAAAAGAAGAAGAAATCAAGCGAAGAATCACACTAGGATTGCAAGCCTTTGGCAGAGCTAGCTCAACTTGCAAAAATGAGAAGATCCCATTAATCCTAAAGAGAAGGGTGTATAACCAATGCATCCTCCCAATAGTTACTTATGGAGCTGAAACATGGAACTTAACCAAGAGACAGATCCGCGAATTGAGAACTATGCAACGTGCACATGAGAAAATTATGCTAGGCGTCACATAGAGAGACTGCAAGACAGCACAGTACATCCGGGAAAAGACAAGAGTCAGGGACATCATAGAATCCATTAAAAAACCCAAATGGCAGTGGGTTGGCCATGTTGCACGAATGGCAGACAACCGATGGACATTGCGATTCACGACATGGATCCCCCGAGATCACATGCAGAACCGAGGCCGGCTGAAAATTAGATGAGCAAGGCAATTTCAGAAAGTACTGGCTCCGCGACGCCCATGATAGAGAAGTGTGGCGAATCCTGGGGAAGGTCTATGTCCAACAATGGACGTTGAAAGACTGATGATGATGATGATGATGATGATGATGATGATGATGAAACGAGATCTGAAGACAAGCAATATCAAACCAGCAGATGGAGGCTTGCTGTCAAGACAGGCATTCAGGCGAGCAAGAGAAAAGTGTGGAATTAAAGGGAAGAGTGTGCAGAGCGCATACGACGGACGGCAAGGGTAGCCACCTGCAGGGTGCGGAATACACATAAAGAAAGTTAGAGGATTTGCAGATCAAGAACAGTCACAGCAGGTGATGCAGACTAAACTTCGGGGCATACTTTGTCTTCCGAGACG